>JALMGJ010000034.1:6087201-6489417 GCA_023362775.1 Charina bottae
ATAGACACATAGAAATAAACCACATTTACACACCATTCAAAACAGACAATAAAAAAGCTAAGAAGGAAACAAAAAGACCAGAACACATCCTCCAGCAGCCAACACCCAGATAAGCAGGGATTAACACCAGACAAACGATCAAGCAGAAAACACTGGCTTAGATCTGGTAGAGTTCCAGCCAAACTTGTGAAGTTGGTTTGCTGACCTGGCCCACCTCAAAGGGATGACACCTCTTTTCATTTTCGATTAACTGAACGTTTTCCGTGCGCTTGTCTCTCCTGCAGGATACCTCCCAGCCTGTCTCCCCTCCTCAGGTTACAAGAATGAGAAGAAGAAAGCAGGACGCCATGGGGCCTCTTCGGACCCCACTTACACCCCGATCCAGGAGGACTACAGCGACCCAGAGAGCCCGCAGTCCAGCCTCTCCTCTCAATATTTCCAGGGCGAAGCGGCCGTCACCGAGAGCTACTCGATGGACGCCTTCTTCATCATCGATGGGCGGTCGCGCCGGCGGGGCGAGGGCCCTCGGCGCGGGGCCCACCGCCACACCTGCCCCGAATGCGGCAAGACCTACGCCACCTCGTCGAACCTCAGCCGCCACAAGCAGACGCACCGCAGCCTGGACAGCAAGATGGCCCGCAAGTGCCCGACGTGCAGCAAAGCCTACGTCTCCATGCCGGCCTTGGCCATGCACCTGCTGACGCACAACCTCAAACACAAGTGCGCGGTCTGCGGCAAGGCCTTCAGCCGGCCGTGGCTGCTGCAGGGACACATGCGCTCCCACACGGGGGAGAAGCCGTTCGGCTGCTCCCACTGCGGAAAGGCCTTCGCCGACCGCTCGAACCTGCGCGCGCACATGCAAACCCACTCGGCCCTCAAGCACTACCGCTGCGCGCAGTGCCAGAAGACGTTTGCCCTCAAATCCTACCTCCACAAACACTACGAGTCTGCCTGCTTCAAGGGGGCCGAGCACGCCTGCCCAGCGGGCAACTGACCCCAGGCAGGGTCACTCGCCTGCAGCCTCCTCCAGAATCCTGGGGTTTGTTTCAACTTCATAACAGGGTTAGCCTTGTAGGAGCCAGAAGGACCTCCGGGAAGAACCGTGGGACATCGCGTTATGGGGAAGAGGTTCTCAGACAGAAACTGGGCACCGCAACCTCAGAGAAATCTCTTCCTAAAACACGGCGGCTGGGTTCACACAACACATTTAACCCAGCCGTGTCAAGACTTGGTAGATTCATTTGCCCAGCGTGCTAAGTTTGGTTGGTATTGAGCTTTGCTTTGTACGTACGCGGGCGAGGCTCAGAGGGTGATCTGCATCCTGCCCGATGATTAGTTTATTATTTGAAGGATGGTGCAAGCCTAGACAATGGGTGGATTCAAAAGCCTGGCTGAACATGTTGTGTGAACGCTATCCCTGGCTGGATTCGCACAGCACACTCCAATGGGGCTGGTGGTGTCTGGTCCAACCTGCAGTGGGAATACATCTGCTGCCTCGGCCAGGTGTCTGAAGCCATAAGATGGTTTGTTTGGGCACAGGATACTGCACGAACACAGCAACTGTTGGTTACATCTGAGTTAGGGTTTAGGGTGTTGTGTGAATCCAGCTAGTTTTGGAAAGAGATCTTACAAAAACAGACCACTAAGCCCTATCTCTTCCTGGCCTCCTTTTCTCCGCCCTTCAACTCAACTGAAGCAATAACACCCATTTGGCTCACACGAAGGGACGCCCTCACCTGATCCCTGCTTGTCTTCACACACCGGGAGAAACTTTTGACTCCTTTTGACACATTGAGGGAGAAGAAGGAACGGCCGTACCTCTTTTTTGGAACATGGGGGACACCTTGGGCATATTTATTCCTTAATTTATTCCCGTATTTATTTAATGCTGCTCCTTCTTCTGCCTTTTTCGGGGAAGAACACAATTTGTCAGCAAGGGAAACTTTTTGAGGACAGAACAAAAGCTGGTGTTGTTCTACTGCACAAGGAGACCCGGCAGAGAGGTAGCTGTTCAACCGGTGAAGCCAGCTGGGTGGCTTGGGAATCAAGCCTAACCAGGTTTTGAAAAGTGGGAGGGGTCTACCGCAGTGTTTCTCGACCTCGGCCACTTGAGGATGTGTGGACTTCAGTTCCCAGTATTCCCCCAGCCAGTATGCTGGCTGGGGAATTCTGGGAATTGAAGTCCACACATTTTCAAGTGGCCGAGGTCGACCTACAGCACCATCTCTGCTGTAAGAACTGGGAAGGGTTGTGGAGGAAGGGTCTGGGAACAAAAAGTGTGTGTGTGTGTGTGTGTGTGTGTGTGCGTATGTATAAAAATAGTGGCTTTTGTGGTGGACACAACCATGGTTATAAATGCTTGGGAGGCTCTAAGACGGCATGGTGACCTTCAGAGCAGGGTTCCTCAACCTCAGCCATTTTAAGATGTGTGGACTTCAACTCCCAGAATACTCCAGCCAGCATTGCTGGCTGGAGTATTCTGGGAGTTGAAGTCCACACATCTTAAAATGGCTGAGGTTGAGGAACCCTGCTTTAGAGGCCCCAGGGGTCCAAGCCAATGTCCTGGGGAGGGGGTCTAAAAGTCCAGATGGCATTCAAGATTGGAGCCCCACTCCTTTTTATGTGCATTGTACAGGCAACAAGCCTTTTAAAGGGGGTGGGCTTTGATGGCAGCTGCCATCTTGACTCTTTTGACTGCTCTCCCAGGACACCCCTGCCAACAACTCCGCTGAATGGTCATTCTGGGCATTTTAATCCTAATCTATCTAGGGCAGTGTTTCTCAACCTTGGCAACTTTTCAGATATATGGACTTCAACTCCCAGAATTCCTCAGCCAGACATGCTGGCTGGGGAATTCTGGGAATTGAAGTCCACACATCTTAAAGTTGCTAAGATTGAGAAGCATTGCTCTAGGGCAGGGTTCCTCAACCTTGTCAACTTTAAGTTGTGTGGACTACAACTCCCAGAATTCCCCAGCCAGCATGGCTGGCTGGGGAATTCTGGGAGTTGTAGTCCACACATCTTAAAGTTGACAAGGTTGAGGAACCCTGCTCTAGGGGATGCCAGATAGGAAAAAGTTGGACTACCATACACAGGGAAGACTTGTCAGCCCTTGAGGACTGCAAGTCCTGATCCTGAAGCAACAAGAACACTGTCTCGGATCTAAAGTAAGGCAAGTAAAAAGTCTGCTTTGGGTCAAGCGTGACTCCTGATGTCCCCAGGACAAGTCTAAGAATCTCAGCCTGAAGGATCCCTCTCCAGGCATTCATGAAAAAGGACAAGAAGTTGGGGCCATGGCATTGCTCAGCTGTCCCCAACCTGCAGCATCCATCCCACGATAACGTTCACTCGGTCCAGCTATCACAGCTCCCATCCTTCCCAACTGGGGATGATGGCAGCTGTTGTCCAACACATCCAGGGCACCAAATCGGGGAGCAACGCTTTTGCTCAGCTCCGCGGCAAACCAAATTCCTGGACTTTGAGTGTGCTGCTGCGTTGGCTGGGTTAAACGTCAGTAGGTCAGCTCAAGGTACGAGCACAGGACCAGCATTTCAGCCCCTCTTGTGGGTGAGAGAGTTGAGTTTTTATTTTACCGCTACATCATAGTCCACCTTTTTCCTTTGGCAAATATCCTTTGCGAATCTGAGCGAACCAGGAGAGCCACTGCTGCCATAAGCTTAGGAATTATCTATTTAAATGTTCTAATTTATCCTATTTATCCTATTTATTGTTTGCCAATTCATAAGGGGGCGGGTGGAGGGGTACGGCGTTTACTTTGCATGCATTCTAGTTAGAAGGGAACTGGCTGCGACTGGCACTGGACACAGACCTGCGTGGTGGGTTTTTGCCTTTCTTTTGCTCTCAGAGGGCAGGCAGAGATTTAAAACAGGGGTCGCCGACTGACTTCTGCCAATGCTAAATTGTGGGGAGAGTGCGCTTTCTTTCGAATGCCTGTGTGGCCAGAGCACAGGACCCTGCCTTAACAAAGACAGATTTGGAGTCCAACTGAACCTTGACTTTCTGCGCGGGACAGCTGCATCTTTCAAGGGACGGATCTCCCCAGCCGTTCTCTTGGAGAACCTTTAGCCAAGATGGGGAGAACTGAACCAAGTCCTTTCCCCTTGTTAAGACTGCCCCCTGCCACCACCATGTGGACTTTCTCCTAGCATTATGCCATAATGCAGATGCCCTGGAGAAGGAAGCGAAGCTTCAATTGAGATGGCAACAAATCCAGATGTAAACCAGAAGCATCCAATGAATTACTTCTCCCTTTCTCCACCACCTTATTCAATCCTCTCTCCTGGAAGATAAGTCCTTGCTTATTCTTCACCAGGGTGAAAAAATTGTGCAGATATCATGGGCACCAACACCTCGACAAACCACCTCCAGGTCTGGGCCATCCAGAGGTGGTCCCAGTTGCTGGCAAGCACCATCAGGGTCTGACTCAGGTCAAGGAAGATCTCCAAATGCAGCGGACGCGGCTTATGACTTTTGATGTATGCAATACACACAACCACTTAGAGACATTACCACGCCAGTATGTTGGGCATATAGCTTTCCAAGAGCTTAAAAGTGATTTATCAGGGGAATCTCCCTTTTGTCCCCACAGCAACAACCCTTTGAGGTAGGCAGGTCTGAAAGAAAGGCAACCAGCCCAGTGTCACTCAGCACGTTTCCAGGGCTAAGGGTGGTCTTGAAGCTGGCTGTCCACAACCCAACACCTTAACCGTTACATCATTAAACTATTACCCAAAGTCCAAAATCAGGTAGTTCGGTCTGCAGCTTACAAATTAGAGAGGGACCCATCCCCACTTAATTAAATTCATAAATCTCTTGGGAAGCAGGAAAATGAACCAAGGACTCTCGGTGAGGGAAAGTCCCGTTTGGGATGTCCGCAACGTCGCCCTCTCTGAACAGATTGGGGTTCAGGCTGCGCAATGGCTGATCGGGTCCTTTGCAGTTAAAATTTGTCTTCCTGGTGAACAATCCGCTCTTCCGGTTATCTCTGGCTGCAGCTGGAAGTAACAAGAGAGATAGCCAGCCATTTCTATGCAATTTTTCAGAAAAGCTTCCTGCTGCCCAAGCTTCCGACTGTCGGACGCCCCTGAATTTTCCAGCACTTGCGGACGGCAGCAGCGACTTGGCCTCGGTCATCTTCCGGTGACACGCAAGAACTTCTCGGAACAAAGCCACCTCATCCATATCTGGAGACATCCATGTTCGTTTTCTACCTCGGACCCGAAGGCCAAAGTTGTAGGACCTCACCGGCCATGGAAGGGGCAGCCTCGCTGGATCGCACCACCCTCTGTCCCTAGTGCAGTGTTTCTCAACCTCAGCAACTTTAAGATGTGTGGACTTCAACTCCCAGAATTCCCCAGCCAGCATGGCTGGCTGGGGAATTCTGGGAGTTGAAGTCCACACATCTTCAAGTGGCCACGGTTGGGAAAACACTGTCCTAGTGGGTCAGGAGCCCCATTCACACATCAACAGCAGAAGCAGGGAAAGGAGGAGAGAGAATAGGAAGCATCTCGGGGTCCCTGAGTCTTTGGAGGCATACGCACCCACGTTTTATTGGGTGGAGAGTCACGTGCAGTATCCAAAGCAGGGGTTGGATGACACGGCCTGGTTGTGATTCTCCATCGTGGTCCAAGTTCTTTTGTCGCAAGACGTGCAACTCCACGCTGACAGCCCTCTGGTTTTCATCCATTTAAGACAAGCAACTAGGTCCCACTTCCACTCCAAACAGCCTCTACTCAGCCCAGTTTTTACTGCACCTCCTTAGTGCTGCCTCTTACTCCGCACTGCCCTCTTCCCCCATTTCCAAGATCTTTGGAAGATTCTGGGAAGCGTGAAGGAGAATTTTCGTTTGCACGCAGACATGCACTCCCCTATATCATGGGCAGCCTTGTTATCTCCGCGGTTCTGAAATCAGCAGCCCGGGAAACCGTGGGTGGAGAGATCCAAGTTACTGCAGCAATTCTCCAGATTCTATTTGCCCCGCTTAGCTTGATTGCATGGAATGAAAAGCATCAACCCATCTGAGATTTGCAAATCTGAAATCATGTATTAGATGTGGGACCCTCTGTGCCTGAGGCCCAGGGCCACTGGTCCCATTAAGAAGCTAAGCTTGTGTCTCCGCGTGGAGTCCTTGGTGCTCTCTGAGCTTGGCTGTTGGCTTGTAGACGTTTCACTACCGAACTAGGGAACATCATCAGTGCGAGGGAGGGTGGGGTTTGCTCCCTGTTTATATACAGCAGCTTGCCCTGCCTGTGTTGGTGTGGGTGCTGTTTTCTCCTTGGTAGTTCCTTGATCAGGGTATTGTTTTCTGTTTGTTTGATTGTTTGAGGGGGCACAATGGCTTAGTGGTTAAGATGCCAGGCTTGTCGATCGGAAGGTCGGCGGTTTGGCGGTTTGAGATCTGAGCACCGCATGACGGTGAATTGTCTAGCAACCTAGCAATTCGAAAGCATGCAAATGCAAGTAGATAAATAGGTACCACTTTGGTGGGATGGTAACAGCGTTCCGCACGCGTCAAGCGGCCACATGGCTGTGGAAGCGTCTTCGGACAACGCTGGCTCTTTGGCTAACAAACGGAGATGAGCACCGCCCCCTAGAGTCGGACACGACTGTGCAGGAGAAAAACCTTTACCTTTGATTGTTTGCCTGGTGTTAATCCCTGCTTATCTGGGTGTTGGCTGCTGGAGAGGATGTGTTCTGGTCTTTTTGTTTCCTTCTTAGCTTTTTTATTGTCTGTTTTGAATGGTGTGTAAATGTGGTTTATTTCTATGTGTCTATAAACAATACCCCGATCAAAGAACTACCAAGGAGAAAACATCACCCCACCAACACTGGCAGGGCAAGCTGCTGTATATAAACAGGGAGCAAACCCCACACTCCCTTGCACTGATGATGTTCCCTAGTTGGGTAGTGAAATGTCTACAAGCAAACAACCCAGCTCAGAGAGCACCAAGGACTCCACAGTTCAACCCTGAGCTACAGAGATTCTCTTCTATTGTGTCTGCTTGTGCATTCTCATCCATGGTGCGCTTAACACTTCGATTCAATTGCTCTGCACATCATCTGTTACCCTTTTTTCTCTAGCATCCATCTTTCTAATCTCAGGGTTGTCCATAGAGGGCTGGGGGACAGGTGAAAAAAGTCAAGATGGTGGCCATGCCGGTGTGGTTGAAGCCCCACCCCATTTTACATGCACAATGCATGCAGAAAGGATGGGGGTTCAATCCCATAGGAGCAATATGGACTTTTTTGACCCCCCCCCAGCTTTCTGAACTTGACTTGCTCAATTTCTCTCAACCCACAACGATCTCTCCTCCTGATCAGCTTTTTCTCCCTGCATCCCATCTCCCCCCCATTTCTTAGCCCCCACCCCACCCCATCTGACTGGGTTCACATAAAACATTTTGCTTATTTCCAAGTTCACCCATTTGCTGGGTTTAGACCAGTGTTTCTCAACCTTGGCAGCTTGAAGATGTGTGGACTTCAACTCCCAGAATTCCCCAGCCAGCATGCTTGAAGATCGGTGGACTTCAACTCCTAGAATTCCCAGCCAGCTTTCTGGGAGTTGAAGTCCACCCATCTTCAAGTTGCCGAGATTGAGAAATACTGGTGTAGACAGTACAAAGAACCAGCTACAGGTAGTCCTCGACTTATGACCACAATTGGGACTGGAATTTCCATCATAAGTCGTTGCAGTCGTTAGTCGAATTACCATGTGACCAGACCTGATTTCATGACCATTTTTACAGTGGCTTTTAAGTGAATTACTGCAGTCGTTAAGGAAATCACAGCTAGTTAAGCGAATCCAGCTTCCGCAATGGGTGTATTTTGCCAGAAAACAGCAAAGAACATCACAAAATGCAATCACATGACCACGGGACGCTGCAACTGGTCATAAATGCGAGCCAGTTGCCAAGCGCCCAGAATGCGATCATGTGACTGCGGGGGGGGGGTTTGCGACATGAGCTCAAGGCGGCGTCATGGTGCTGCCTCCTTCAATTTGCTCCACAACCACCACCCTGTGAGGTAGTCTGGGTTAAGGAGGAGTGACTGGCCCAAAGTCCACCACACAGCTGTTTCCATGACCAACACTGGACCCAAACCCCCTTCGTGATCCCACTTCTTCACCGCCCTGGCTCTCCCACACAGGCCGGGTGTCAGCCATGCACTACGTCCCCACAGCCTAGTCAACGTTTAGCTCCCCAACCTACCGGTTATGCAAATTTATCTGCAGGGTCTTTAACTGATCAGGTTAAGCACGTTGTGTGAATACAGTCACTGTTCTCATTTTGTATTCGTGTTATCCCCCCTCCCCAATACAGTGTCAGCAGCACACAAGGCTTCCCCCCCCCCCCAGCAATTCAAGCTGTAGCTGGGTTCACACAACATACTAGCCTGGGATCAAACGGGGTCTGGTAGTTTGTCGCTCAACGTGTCGGGGGAACTGAGTCACGGCCTCACCCTGCAACGTGAACCAGGCCATCATATTAAGCCACAATATGCTTGACTCGTTCAGGCATTGTATGTTGTGTGAACACAGCAACTGGGTTTGGTAACCTAGGGTTAAAAAGTTGTGTCGGATTCAGCCCCTGAGCAGAAAATGGAATGGCTGACTACAGACAACTACATTCTGACACCACACCCTTAACCAGGTTACTGCATGAAATGATTTTCAGGACTTGCACAACATACTCAACCATAAACAAATTGGATGGGCTGGATTCCCATCAGACTAAGCCGCACGGATAGGAAAAGGAAACGCAGCTGCAGTTAACTCTAACCAACCTTAGTATGTCAAGCTGATTATTACTAGCTTTGTAACCCACGTGGTTGAGCATGTTGTGTGAACGCAGCCACGGACAGAGGTATCCCTCTATCCCAGTGTTTCTCAACCTTGGCAGCTTGAAGGTGGGTGGACTTCAACTCCTAGAATTCCCCAGCCAGCTGGGGAATATCCCCTTGCTGGCTGGGGAATTCTGGGAGTTGAAGTCCACCCACCTTCAAGCTGCCAAGGTTGAGAAACACTGCTCTGTCCTGTTGAGATTCAAGGAACTTTAACTGTTCCCAGAAAGAATGCTGGGTGTTTTTAATTCCCTCTTGACAAGTCCCAGGTGTCAGCCCTTCAAGGTAGGCCAGGTCAAAAAAAACAAGACACCGCAGGGATTCCAGGAATGCTAGTTTACTGCTGCAGGGTATATGAACAGAATCTCGGCATCCCATCCGAAACCTTCCCTACCTGTAAGGACAAGGTCAGGGTGGGGCCGAGTCTGTTTCTCCCACCTCCCCAGGTCCGAGCAACGGTTTCACCTCCCCCACCCCCTTCTCAAGGCCAGCGCCACATTCCTTAACACGGGGGTGCAGACAGCACAACGCGAAAGCACGCAGGGTCAGCGCCCGATGTCCGCCTGCCACCGTGTCCCCATCCAGCACAGCTTTTGGGATTCATAACGCGCGAGCACACAGACGGACACGCGGGGCACCGCAACCCTATCAGAGATATGATTTCCCTGACGAACTCTTCCCTGCGGGCAGCGACCCTAAACCATTGCTCGTAGTTTTTGCACTTGGGACAGTACCCCAGTTCCCTCTCAGTGTTTAGACTGTAAATAAGATACCATAGCAATAATTTCCTCTGCATGATTTAGCTTCCCCCATACCCTACCCCAGCCAGCCAGATTTTGGACTGGGCCGATTACAGGTTAATACAGGTCTTCCTGATGTGAAACTACCTGCAGTATTGTAATGCAATTCAGGGATAATAAAGGGCCTTTTTTTTCTGCTACGTAGTTGTGTCGTTTGTCTTTCGGAGGGAACGGGGATCAGGGCCAAGGAAAGCCAAGACTAGTGGGGCCCTAAGACCCGCACAGAAAGCTGCCCTTGGTCACTCAGGAACAAGACCTGGTCCGAAGTTTTCATTAGTGCAGAAAAAGCAAATGCTTTTAGACTGCAGACGTGAAAAGGCAGAGCCGAGCCTGTGTCGGCCTCACTGGGCAAACCAGACAGGAAACACGGCCAGATGAGCTAATTCTACTTTACTGTAAAGCTACATTAACAGAACCTTGCAAGTTTCAAAGTACAATTCTCCCGGCTCCTTTATAGCCCGAGAAACTAGAATCCCTCCTGAGCCTCTTTCTCCGCCCATTATGCAGCTGCAGGCCACGCCCTCTCTTATCTGACCATTCCCTTGGCAGCGCCTCTTCACCCCACCCCCCAAGGTCTTTCCCACACGCCATTATAGCTTGATTCCTGGTGACTTCCTGGGCATGTCCACATAGCATTCAACGATACCCGTAGCTCACCTTGTGGAATGTTTTCCGACTTTCTTGCCTGTGGGATTTCCTGGTGGTCTCCCATCCTTGGACTAACCACTTGCTAAATGTTAGAAATTCCGAAGGAGAAAAAGAGAGAGTCTTTGGCCCCTTTTGACACTACCTCATCCACTCTCTGAAGCAGGGACATGTGGCTTTCTTCTGGCTCAGAGATGTGTTTGATGTTGTCTGGTGTGCTGGGAGTCACCTGCACAGAATTGGATGGGGCAGGACAAAACACTTTTTTTTTAATTTTAACGAAACTTATCAGAAATTTTGCATTTTCTAAGGCAGGGCTTTCCAAACTGTGTGTCGCGACACAGTACTGTGTCGCCTGCGGGGCCCAGGTGTGCCGCGTGAAAACCCGGAAGCGCTCATGGCACGCCACTGCCACGAAAACCCGGAAGCGCCGTCACCGCGTGAAAACCCGAAAGCCCCGCGGCGGTGGCGGCGCGCAAAAACCAGAAAGCCCTGCAGCGGTGGCAGCGCGCGAAAACCCGAAAGCCCCGCAGTGGTGGCAGCGCGCGAAAACCCGAAAGCCCCGCCGCAGCAGCGCGCAAAAACCCGGAAGCGCTTCCGGGTTTTCGCACACCGCCGTTGGTGTGTCGCCAACGGGAAAAGTTTGGAAAGCCCTGTTGTAAGGGCTCAGGTCAGGCTGCTGGCTCTTAGGTGCAACACTCCAACTGGCCACTAGGGGGCAGGAAAGAGGCTTTGGCCTCTCTTTGTTGCCATCTTGTGATGATGTAGAAGTCTGCAGCCCAAATCCAACAGATCTAGCTAAACACCGGGAAGCACGCTCCAAAGGACACTGTCAGCTTCAACCACAGCAGACAACAGGGTTTCAAAGCTGCAGAAAATCGCTGTGGTGGAGCCGTTAACAATAGCTGCCCGATTTGATAGGGCTCGCAAACCACAAGGTACAATATCTGTTGGCAAAGTTGTTGGTGCTGTAAGGATGAGGATAGGAGTGGGGGGGGGGATGGAAAACTGAAGGGGAAAAAAGAAAAAAAAACTGGAAGAGGTCCCCCCCTCCACACTTCCTCATGCGCCAAAGCTGGGCAGCAAAGGGAATGTTCCAGAGGGCTCATGATCCTCAGCTTGACAAATGAATGTGCTGCTTCAGCTGACATTACATGACTGACCTGGGCCTAACCAGCCAAAGGTTTCCTCCATAGCAATTACGAAGAAGTTTTGCCATCCTCTTCCTGACCTGCCTGTCGCCAGTCTCCCGTCTCCAACAGCAAGCAGCCGCTTCCAGTTAACTCCTTAATGCCTCAAACGATACGGGGTCTGGTTCGATGATACTGACTTCCCACAACAAAGACACAGACAACAGTTTCGTTCTATTATAAGGCCTGGCCTTCCATCAAGAAAAAGGAATTTTTAGCTCTTGTAATATTGAGGTGGGGCCCTTGACTCAAGAGTGAAAAACGAGGAAGGGTTTTGCAATCACTGCTCTGTAGCAAGGAGGGGGAAATGTCGCAGGGAAGTTACGGCAGTGACCAGCCACATCTGATGAACATCAGGCATGAGGCTGGAAAAAGAGTTTTAAAATACAGCATTTGTGAGGTTGTGCATTCTCCAAGGTCCTGCAGGGAGGTAGCATAGAAGATTAAGATCTCTCCCAGAGCTGAGGACACAGAATAATGAGCATGTTACAGCAAGATTCCAATTAAATGTTAGGGAAAACATGAAACTAACGAGCAAGGGAGAAGACAGCTTCTCTTTGCTGCATGATGACTGGACAGACATCTATCTGGCAGGAAGGGTGTGATTTAAGAGCCATTCAGTTACTGTAAAATTCCATGCAGGGGTGTCCACAGGGTGTGATCAAAAGAGTCAAGAGTCAAGCCACCGCCGTGTGATTGAAGCGCCACCTGTTTTTATGTGCGTTGCACATTAAAAATGGGCCCAGCTTCACGAACGTCATCGTGGCCACCACCTTGACATTTCTGACCAGTTGTTCAAACCCAGAAAAACAGGTTAAATTAGATTAAAAATGCAGGTGATCAGCAGTTGTAAAAATGGGCCTTTTAAGTGACAATTGCAAAAATTAAGCAGCTCTGCTCTCCCTTTCATACACTGTTGTTGCTGTTCAGTCGTTCAGTCGTGTCCGACTCTTCGTGACCCCACGGACCATAGCACGCCAGGCCTTCCTGTCCTCCACTGTCTCCCGGAGTTTACTCAGATTCATGTTCATTACATCGGTGATGCTATCTAACCATCCCATCCTCTGCCGTCCCCTTCTCCTTTTGCCCTCAGTCTTTCCCAGCATCAGGGTCTTTTCCAGTGAGTCCTCTCTTCGCATTAGGTGGCCAAAGTATTTGAGCTTCAGCTTCAGCATCTGTCCTTCCAATGAGCAGTCAGGGTTGATTTCCTTTAGGATTGACTGGTTTGACCTCCTTGCAGTCCAAGGGACTCTCAAGAGTCTTCTCCAGCACCACAGCTCGAAAGCATCGATTCTTCGGCGCTCAGCCTTCCTTATGGTCCAACTCTCACAGCCATACATTGCTACTGGAAAAACCATAGCTTTGATTATACGGACCTTTGTCGGCAAGGTGATGTCTCTGCTTTTTATTATGCTGTCTAGGTTTGACAGCATATTAAAGATATATTTCATACATACATTTCATACATCCCACCCCAACTCTCCTTTTCATGCTGCAGGGCTAAAGCTCTTAACCCTTCTGGCCAGGGGACATTTCGATCTTGAAAATTCTCTGCATGATTAAGGCTGTCCAGGGATATAAGCCTCAAAGGGAAGACCCCTGCGTCCCCTGGAGAAGTGCTGTGGGCACAGGGCGGTGGAGGGAAAGACTTCCTTCGTGCCTCCCCCAACTTTGCTTATTAATTAGTCTCCCCCCCCCCCCGCCCAGCTTCCTATCTGAATTGAATTGACAGGCTGTGCCAATAGATGTATGCATCCATGGTCTGTGCAGATATTTATTAAATTTATATGCCGCCCAACTCCCAGCGACTCTGGGCGGTTTACAAAATGTGGAATGTTAGGTTCATGCCCCAGTGTTTGTATGTGTGTGTGTGTGTGTCTCCACCCTATCTTCCACTTGAAATATTTCTTCCCACTAGCAGCTAAAATTTGATTCCATCTTGAGATCTGCAGATCCCTTCTTCCCTCTTTAAATATAACCAAGAAACATCCCAAGACAGTGGGATAAGTGGGGGGGGGGAGCTGGGAGGGGCGAGCTGCCTGGAACATGACAGAAAGTGAGGATACAGGCATGATAAATGTCCTGGACGACACTTCCCATCATCCCCAGGCATCATGACCATTGTAGTCTCATACATTTCGGCAGGGCTCCAGATTATAGCTCGCTTTCCTTCAACGCAGCTTCCCTGGGTTAATTAATGCACCCATTTCCCGGGGTTCGCATTCACACAATATCTTGAACGCTAAACAAGCCGAGCGGTCTGGGGTCGCGCTACGTAAGACGCCCCAGAAAAGCAAACTCGGGTTAAAAGGAACCGTCTGAAATGGGCCCAACCCGAAGCCAAGAGCGCTGTGCCTTCCTGCGGGGTTTTGGCGATCGGGTTATTACGATCACAAGAGCGTCCAAGACCCAGAAGTTTTGCAAAGGTTTCGCCAAGATGCGGGATCTTTGCTTCTGTTGCCCAAGTTGGGGCTCCACGGAGGACACCCCCTTTCCCCAGGGTCGCCAACAGGGTCCGAGACTAGTTCCAGCTGCCCCGTTTTTCGCTGCCGCCCCGTGACTCAGCAAAAGGAGCCGCAGGAAGCCCAACCCAGGAGAGGCGTTGCAGACGCGCGCGCGTGACTCACCGACTCGGCTCCTTCCACGCGGAGGGCGAGGGGAGGGGGCAGTCAACCGTTCCGCGCGTCCGGACGCCCTTTCCGACCTGCCGGCTCCATCCGCGGAGCCCCGGGCTGGATCTCGAGATGGAGCCCCCGCGGTGAAGCTGGAAAAGGGATCCGCGGAAGGCGCTGGGGAAACGCTCGGCGGGCCTCATCAGTCCCCCCCCCCTGGGTCCCGGGAGTGGTACGCTCCGGCCCAAACGTCCCTCCCCGTGGCTTTAATACGCGGGTCGGGAGCATCAAGGGATGCGAGGAGCGGCGCGGGCGGCGCGGAGGTGGTGGGAAGGGCCGCCCGGCGGTGATCGCGGCCGCTGGCGGCGCTGGGCGGCCATGCAAGGCGAAGACAGCCGGAGCATCCATTCCGCCAACGTCCCCGACATCCACGAGGTGCCCATGCGGGTGATCATCAGGCCCATCCCGCCGGTCCTGGAGGAGAGTAAAGTGGAGAGCCTCATGCGGACCATCCAGGTAGGGCCGGTTCCCACAACCCTGCGCCGGGACGGGACTCGGGTTTCTGTTCCACGGTTGGGGTTAATCGGACCTTGAGGGTCCCTCCGGAAGTGGGGGACGATGGCCACCCGCGGTGGGTTGGGCTTGGGAAGCGAAAGCGGGTCAGCCTCGGGTCTCTGATTGTCCTGGGTGGATCGCTCGCTTCCCTTTGCCCTGTTAACTCTCCCTCCCGTCTCCCCACGTTGCTTTTTCTGCCCCCGTGTTTTCCGGTATTCCTCCAGTTCCTACAATTCTCCCCCTCTCAGCCTCGATGACCTCTTGTCGGCAGAAACGTGGGTGTCAGCCCTCCAGGGTAGACCAGACTTGGACACCAAAGACACACACGCTTATCCAGTAATAACGGAATCGGGCAAGTCTGGATGCCCTCTCTCCACCCCCACCCCCCACCCCTTGATCCTCATGGGAACTAAGGAGGGTCCTGGCTGAGACGCATTTCTACCCCGACTCAGGTTTCTTTTATCTGGCTGTTGCCTGGGCTGCGTCTTTTCCTCCTGTTCCTCAAGGTCCTTCCTCCTTCCCATTACCGTGTGTCACTGGGGTCCCCAAGGGAGCCCTGGGGGTAAACTCCCAGATCCCCAGCCAGCAGGGCCCAAGGGGAAATCCGAGAGTTGTGTTCCCAATGTACTTAGAGGAGAAAAATAAAGCCCCCTTTGACCTGAGCCTGAGTGTCAGGGACTTCCCAGACAGGGTCGTGTCATTTTCTTAGCAATATCACGGAGTGAGGTTTGCTGTTGCCTTTTTATGGATCTTCTCTTGCCTTCCAGTCTAGTCTATAGTTCTGAGATTTCCTGGTGGCCTCCCTCCCAGGACTAGCCAGCTCTGACCTCTTTGGCTAAGGCTGGTGAGATGCTGCCCCCTAGCTGGCATCAAAGCAAGGTAGCTTTCCAAGCTGATCTTGAATCCCAGAAGGATCAGTGCAGCTACCCCACCAGAACATAGGTTACTAACATTGTAAGGAACAGTGGCTGGGTTCACACAACCCATTTAAACATAATACAGGTAGTCCTCACTTAACAACCATTTGTTTAGTGACGGTTCGGACTTACAACGGTGCTGAAAAAAACGACTTACGACTGGTCCTCACACTTGCAACCGTCGCGGCGTCCCCACGGCCACGTGATCACCATTTTCAATCTTCCCAGCTGGCTTCTGGCAAGCAAAATCAATGGGGAACTGCATGATTCGCTTAACGACCACGTGGTTCGCTTAATGACCACCGCAAAAAAGGTCATAAAATCGGGTTGGATTCGCTTAATGCCCGCTTCACTTAGCAACTGAAATTCCGGTCCCAATTGTGATTGTTAAGCGAGGACTACCTGTACTTATTATGTTCATATAGCATGCTGTGTCTGAATGTACTAGCTCAGGGTGACCTGCTTCATACCACAGAGGGGGCCAGGATCCCAAAGTGTTGAACCACAGAGTAGTCTAGCCCAGGGGTCGGCAAACTTTTTATGCCGGGAGCCATTTTGACATGCTCGTGCACATTTTGAAATGCTCGAGAGCCAGGGGGCGGGGTTTGCGGGCGGGGGCCAATCACGTGGAAGGGGGCGGGGTTTGCGGGCGGGAGCCAATCGCGTGGAAGGGGCGGGGGTGAGTTCAGCTGCGGAAGAGCCACACTCAAGGGGCCAAAGAGCCGCATCTGGCTCGCGAGCCGCCATTTCCGACCCTTGGTCTAGCCTATATCAAACATTTGCGGAAAACCTGGGACCATATTATTATTGGGAGGGAGGAAGGCTGGACATCTCTTCCAGTTGAACTTCTGACTTTTCTCTCCGCCGGTGCATCTTCGTTCAAAAACTTCCTTAGGGTTACAGGTCTCTCGGCTACTTGAGAATTTCCACCTTTCCTGGATCACAATATGGGCGGAGCGTGATGGTTTTCCAGATTCGAGTAACCCATCTTCTCCAATCGGGACATCCCCTGGATGTGTGGACTGCAATTCCCCAGCGGAGGGAGGGACTGTTGCTGAGAATTTGGGGAGTTGAAGTTCAGCCCCTGGGTTAGGAAAGGCTGCTTTGGTTTATCATCATCATCATCCCCCCCCCCCAAGTCAATCCACGGCAGGAAGACAGACCCTTTATTAAAGGTTGTGGAAGAGGCTTTGCCCCATCTCCCAAGGTCTTTCCCACATACCATTACAGGTAGTCCTCGCTTAGTGACCACAGTTGGGACCAAAATTTTGGTTACTAAGCGAAGTGGTCATTAAGCGAATCCGACCTGATTTTATGACCTTTTTTGTGGCGGTCTTTAAGTGAATCACTGCAGGCGTTAAGCGACCTACGTGGTCATTAAGCGAATCATGCAGTTCCCCATTGATTTTGCTTGCCAGAAGCCGGCCAGGAAGGTCAAAAATGGCGATCCTGTGACCATGGGACACTGCGATGGTCACAAATGTGAACTGGTTGCCAAGTGTCCAAATCGTGATTGCGGGGACGCTCCAGTGGTCGTAAATGTGAGGACTGGTCTAAGTCGGTTTTTTCAGCACCGTCGTAAGTCTGAACCGTCGCTAAACAAATGGTTGTTAAGCGAGGACTACCTGTACACCACGTTAGATCATTATTTCCTGCTTTTGCCTTAATTATTTTTAATTTTTTTATTTTCTATCCCACCTTTATTATTTCTTTATAAATAACACAAGGCGGTAAACATACCTAATACTCCTTCCTCCTCCCATTTTCCCAACAACCCTGTGAGGTGAGTTGGGCTGAGAGAGAGTGACTGGCCCAAGGCCACCCAGCCGGCTTTCATGCCTGAGGCGGGACTAGAACTCTCAGTCTCCTGGTTTGCTATTGGCTCCTTCCTAGGGCTGAGAGACAGGGATTGGTCCAAGGTCACCCACCCGGCTTTCATGCCTAAGGCGGGACTAGAACTCTCAGTCTCCTGGTTTGCCATTGGCTCCTTCCTAGGGCTGAGAGACAGGGACTGGCCCAAGGCCACCCAGCCGGATTTCATGCCTGAGGTGGGACTAGAACTGTCTCCTGGTTTCCTATTGGCTCCTTCCTAGGGCTGAGAGAGAGGGACTGGCCCAAGGTCACCCAGCCGGCTTTCGTGCGTAAGGCGGGACTAGAACTCTCAGTCGCCTGGTTTCCTATTGGCTCCTTCCTAGGGCTGAGAGACAGGGACTGGCCCAAGGTCACCCAACCGGCTTTTATGCCGAAGGCGGGACTAGAACTCTCAGTCTCCTGCTTTGCCATTGGCTCCTTCCTATGGCTGAGACAGAGTGACTGGCTGAGACACCCTAATTAGGGTGTCCAAAACCTGCTAGAGACACTTAACAATAGAGCTAATCTGCATTAATATCTAACCTTCCTTTGCTGATGCCTAAACTAAGCAACTGGTGGGGGTTGAAAGGTTATAAAACCCGCCCAACGAAAGCGACCATTTTACGAGCAGATGCAGGTGGACTTTACTTGCACTCCCACGGCTGATTGAGGAGGGGTCTGTCCGAGATAGAAAAATCTGGACTTAATTAATAAACCTGTATCGGTTGTAATTGTCCTGGGAGAAGGGAGTAGTGTCCTTTGGTATCTGACCCGCAAATGCTACAACTGGCAATAATGGCCAGAAACTATCGGAGATTGCACAGAGGCGGTGGAAGGACTTAGAAATACCTACAGTGGAGGAATGGATGGTGAAGTTAATGGAATTGGCCGAGATTGTGAAACTGACTACGTTGATTCAAGAAAAGACTTGGTCTAGCTATGTTTCTACTTGGAAACCACTTTTGCACTTTTTGCTTGAAACTGAAAGAAATGAAACTTTAATTTTGGGATTTGATGATTAGAATTGCTTATGATTATAGAAATGTTGCATATTATTGTTAATTTTAGAGTAAAAGGTTAATGTATCTTATATTTGTATCTGTACCAAAGAAAGTCGGAAGCTATTCTTTTTCTATTCCTTTTCTTTTTCTTTTCTGCACTCTTTATTTTGCTTTCTTTCTTATCTCCTTAACTCCTGTTTTTTCTGTTTTTTAGTCTATTTTACCTTCTGTTGAAATTTAATAAAGTTTTATGAAAGAAAAGAAACTATCAGAGATAAGCAGTCCCTGAAATAACCAGGCCCTTTGCCACGAAGGGGTTTACCAACCCCTTGAACCGCAGCTCAAAGCCAACTGGCAGTTCACAGAGCGGCAGTGACACATGGGGCCGTTGATCCAGTTAAGCCTATGGCGTGCATTCAGCCTGAGTGTGCAAAGTGAGAAGGTAGACATTCATTCATGCGAGTCATTGTCCGCCTTCCCAGGTAGACCAGACAGGAAACACGGCCAGATGAGTTAATTCTACTTCATCGTAAAGCTACATTGACAGAACCTTGCAAGTCTGAAAGTACAAATCTCCCGCCGTCTATTTTTACTGCCTGATCAATTAGGGCAGATCCTTCCTAAGTTTCTTTCTCTTCCCGTTATGTAGCTGTGGGCTACACCCTCTCTTATCTGACTGTTCCATAGGCAGCATCTCTTCACTCCATCTCCCAAGGTCGTTCCCCCATACCATTTCATTCATTCATTCATTCAGGCTAAACTTATCTCTTGCCTTCCCTGCCTCCCTCCCTTCCTTTTTTTTTTTTTTTTAGGAGCAACCTGACCAGGTCCCCCCAATTGATGTTCTCTGGATCAAAGGCAGAGACGGGGGAGACTACTTCTATTCATTTGGAGGCTGTCACCGTTACGCAGCGTACAAGCGTCTGAACAAGGAGACCATTCCAGCTAAAATCATCCGGTCGACCCTCCGCGACCTCCGTACCTACCTGGGCTCTTCTCTCCCTGATTTGCGATAGACGGGTGCTTTTTCCTGGCCCCCCAATTCCAGAGCATCCTTGGCCCTTGAATTTTGGAAGTGAGCCGGAGGCAAGGATTGGTCTTTCTCTCCTTTGCCAGACATTTGACAATGAGGACTAGTGCTCTGATCTGGTCCCTTCATATCTCTGTTGGATATAGGATGGCCCAGCCTATAAGAGCCTTGACCAGTGAGAATGTATGACCTTCCCACTTTATATGGGGTTTGGTTCCTGCTTGGTTGTGAACTGAGATGAGAAAGGGCTAAGCTGGCACTTGTGTTAGCTCACACGAGTAGAATGGCCTTCCTTGTGTGGCCATAAGGGCTGGGGAAGATGGGAGTTATAGCCCAACCTGGTCAGAAAACCACGGGGTTGGGGAAGGCTGTGAGCTGCCTTCCAAAACTGCCAAAAGAGTGGAGAATCGGAGGACATTGCACTGCACAACAACGAACACCGGGTGGCAGCAAAGAGGTTCAGAGAAACCTTGACTCTCTGCTGCCATCTAGGGGTCACCTGAATTTTACAAGCCCAGATTTAGGGTCAGCCCCCGCCTCAGCCATGACCCTCATTGGGTGACGTTAGGCCAGTCACCTGCTGAGCCCAATCTACCTCGCAGGCTTCTTCTTGGGGGAAAATGGAGAAGGGACTATTGTGTTTACCTGCCTGAGCTCCCCAAGGAAATCTGGGATTTAAATCTAAGAAGCTGTCCACGTGCAGGAAGGCAAGAGGTCAGAATGCAGGGCGTTCTCAGGGTTGGCACCACAGCACCAAGAGCACTCGGAAGCCACTCCAAAAGACACCGTTTAATCTCAGGTGTCTTTTCCTTTTGGATGTAATGTCAACCCCAATGTGTGTTCTTTTTAAAAAAAACAAAAACAAAAACCTGCAAATATTTTAAACTATTTCCAAACTTGTTGACTCTGTTTATTTTGTAGGTTTGCAAACTTGGGGATAATATACTGTATATTTCTGAAACGATGGCATAAGCACAGGGCCTCCACTTGTAGCTGGTAAGGGCAACAGTGATGTTTTGGAGGTGCCCCCTTCAAAATTTCCTTTCCTCTGACCCCGTTGCTCAAAATCAGCCCCCCAAAGTCAGCAAAAGGTCAGAAGGAAGCTTCTGCAGAGACCATCCATCAGTCGGCAAGGCGTTGCAGCTAACATAAAATAAATAATAGCTTCAGCAGAACTTATCAAATACAGTATTTGTTTAGAGAAGAAGCCCAGGTTTTTCTTCCAGTCGCCCCCCCTCCCTGCCATAATATATAGAGAGTGCATTAATGCTCAGCCAATAATGCTCATGCTGTACAGGTAGTCCTCGACTTATGACCACAATAGGGACCAGAATTTTTTTTGTTAAGCGGTGCGGTCGTTAAGTGAGGCATCGCATGACCACACTTGATTTTATGACATTTTTTGCAGCGGTTGTTAACCGAATCACGCAGTTCCCCATTGACTTTGCTTGTCGGAAGCCGGCTGGGAAGGTCGCAAATGGCGATCACATAGTAAATACATGCCGGTTTCCAAGCACCCGAATTTTGATCACGTGACTGTGGGGACGCTGCAACGGTCATAAGTGCGAGGACCGGTCGCAAGTCGCTTTTTTCAGTGCCACCGTAACTTCGAACGGTCACTAAACGAATGTTTGTAAGTCGAGGACTACCTGTAGTTGGGGAGAAATGGTGTGATGCGAGATGTATGCTTGCTCTGGTAATTGGGGGGGCTGCCCCAGATTTGGAACCCCCACCTAACTCAATGGCTGGTATGTGCTCTGTGCTCAATAATAACCCTAGCCGAGGCCAGTCCTGGCCAAGATTGAGTAGCCCCAGGTGTGTGTGTTGCACGAACCCAGCCAAGCAGAAGAGGTGGCGGGAGGGAGGCCACTTTTGCACGCCAAACACAACCCTTTGGATCCGCGATTGACCTCTGGGTGGATGCGCATAATGTTCAACAGGCAGGGCAGGGCTTTCCAAACTTTTCATGTTGGTGACACACGCCTTTTAGCCATGCATAATTTCGTGACACAGTAATGAGGGGTCCCTGCCCCCCGGCCCACGCGATTGGCTCCCGGCCTAGTCACATCCCTGCACCCCCCAGCGCGGCGGCCTACTCGCGTCCCTGCACCCTCCCCCCCCCCCAGTTGTGGCCCTGCCAGGCTGGTACCTTACCTGGGTTCTGCGGCGAAATCTGGGCACGGACTGGGCGGGGCTCCACGTGGTGCATGGCCGCCTCTTCCGGGTTCCCCTGCGACACACCTGGGCCCTGGCTGAGGCAGAGAAATGTGTCGTGACACACAGTTTGGAAAGCTCTGAGCCAGGGAATGGGAGGGTCACCATAAGCCTCCATCGAAGGGAGGAGCCCTTTGGGAGCCTTGACCCCCAAGTTAATGCTAGCAAAGGTTTGTTTTGAGAGGAGACCCAGGGTTCAAAGCAGAAGATGGAGTGATGGGGAAGACTGGGCTCTCTGGGATGGAAAGTGTCTCTTGGGGGCCCCACAAAATGTTTGAATTTAGATGAATGAGCCCAGTGCAGCCAGCAGATGGCGCTGTCTCCCTGCCATCTGGAGCAGGCGCTTCCCAATTCTATTTCCACAAGACTGGCTCTGAACTCGGAGTTCATCACCATCTGTGGGTAACTGGCCTTTAAAAACACAACCCCTCCTTGCGTGAAGACGTTGGACTGAAGAGTGGAGCACCATGGATCTGAGCCCCAGAAGAAGGCATGCTGATGTCATGGGTGCCCCGACGTTATCACGCAAATGATGCCAACAATGCCCTTTGTGATGACGACAAGAGGCGTGTGCCTTGCTCCATGCCCTGCCATTCCTTTGAGGCAAATCAAGCCAGGATCCAAAGATTGGCCGGCTTCATGCTTCCTGCTGAGCCAGGTGGGCCTGTAAATCATTGTTTGTCATCTACAGTGGTTGGGTTCACACAGTGTGCTAAGCCAGAGCGAAACAACCTGTGTTGCGACTGCATTTGCATGGCATGCTTCACAAGCTGGCTTCTCTAGGCTTCCTCTACAGAGAGGAAGTTGGTGCAACGGCCCAGCCTTTGCTAGAAAAGGTTTGGCCCAAACAAGGACACCAGTTTTGGGATTTTAGTATACTAGTCGGTCCTCTCCAGAACAAAAGAAACCACTCGCTTTTCACAAAACACGCTAAACTGGGCTAAAGCAAGCTTGGGTACATGGTGGATTAACATGGGAATGCAACCATTGCCTTGGCATGCTTTGGAGAAGCCCAGTGAGAGTTACTTAGCAATACAAGTAGTCCTCGCTTAACAACCATTTGTTTCGTGACGGCTCAGACTTATGACGGTGCTGAAAAAACTGACAACTGGTTCTCACACGACCGTCGCAGCGTCTTGTGGTCACATGATTGCCATTTTTGACCTTCCCAGCTGGCTTCTGGCAAGCAAAGTCAATGGGGAACCGCATGATTCGCTTAACGACTACGTGGTTCCCTTCATGCCCGTGGTGATTCACTTAACAACCACCCCCAAAAAGGTCGTAAAATCAGGTCAGAGTCGCTTAATGACCACTTTGTTTAGCAACCAAAATTCCGGTCTCAATTTTTGTCATTAAGCGAGTACTACCTATATCATTGAGTTCAGACACTTTGCTTAACCTTGGTTTACTGAATAAGCTTGGCTAAGTTTATAGCCTGGGCTAAGCCAAAGCTAAACAAACTATACCTGTGTGAGTTGCCGATGAGAGTCTGTTGACTTGCACCGGGAGAAAAATCAGCTTTCATTCATAATTAAATATTACGACTTAGCACAATATGTGCATGACAGTATTCTGTGCAAAAATCGCCCATCAGCATCTTTCTATGATGCAGGGACACCTGTGCTGGTTCCAGCAGGATGTCTGAATCCGGCGCGTGAGTTACAGTATGATTAAGGGGAAGTGTCTTAATCCAAATGGAAACCGTGATTTATTAAGGTTTACTCACCTAAAGCATGGCCCAGCCTGGTGTCTGAACTAGGCGGGTTGATTTAATCCGAGGTTTGACGCCAGGCTTCTGAGCACAACGCTAGGAGGAAGAAAAAAATCCCGAAATGAGCAGAGTCCTTGTAAAGTTTCTTGAGACGGAAGGGGACAGGCAGTGGAGGAGCTGACCATGGGCCCGGGGCGAGCCCATGGGCGCCACGTTGCAAATCCCAGCTCTCAAGAAAGGCCCCAAAGCTTGCGCTGGCCCAGCGGTTTCCCCCAAGCAGATGCCGAGAATTGGCCACTTCCTCCACACAGTCGCCAGAGCGGAAGAGAAGTTGGGGAGACGACTCGGTTCCTTCCCTTTGAACGGCCGAGGCCGCGGGCATCAAAGCGTCCTGCCCCACAGAGGAAACATTGCGGGCACTCGGGGGGGGGGGAGGCCCGCGGCTGCACCTCCCTGGAGGATGATAAATTTGTCTTAAAGAATTGTGGCGTGCTTTAAAGTTTCCTCTTGCGGAGACCAGGGAGGGGCCTCCCGGACGGGGCCTGCAGTGGGAATCGCCTGCAAACGCCATTTTAGCAGGGGGACCCTCCCCAAACCGAGGCCAAGGCCGCGTCAGCAAAGGGGAAACAGCAGCTTCTGGGCATCTCCAAGGGTTGCTGCATCCACTTCTTGCAGATAAAGTCCAGTCTCCAGTTGGATTGTGGGTAACTCCATGGACAAGGCCAGGCAGCTTTCTTGGCAACGGTACAGAACTGTAGTTTGCCTTTTCTGGGGTTATTTTTTTCAACTTCCTAGTCCTTGGGATTTCCTAGTGGTTCCCCATCCATACACAAACCAGGTGCGATCCTTCTCCTCTTTCAAGATCTGCTGAGGTGGGCCAGATTCTGCTGCTGCTGCTGCGATTTTTCTTACACAAATGTCCTGCTTTCCTACCAGTAGCAGTTCAACCCTAACCCTAACCTTAACAATAGCCCTTTGAGGTAGGCTAGGGGGAGAGAGAATGAGAATTGGCTTCTCAGCAGTTTTCACCCACAATTTTGAGTCCTGCCCTCGGGAGTGATGCTTCAAGTAACGGTCAATGTTCTGCAAATGCATCAGCCGAGTTTTCAGAGAGGGGATTTGCCAACTTCAATAAATAAAGCTCTGTCCCCTCACCCCCCCCCATAGTCATTTAGAAACATCTCCCCCCCCTCCCGTTCCCCCCCCCCCTTAACATCTTAGTTCTAGAGTGGTCAAAGTTCAAAAACACAGCAGCCGGTCAAGTGAAGTACGATATGCTACGTTTGGATAGCGTTCATCTCCTTCTTTGCACAAACCAAGCTTCTTGGGTTCAGCATATCGTGCAAAGGCTGAAAATGGGCTGATCCAGGAACCAGTCTTTTCCGTTTGTTTATGGGATGCGCTGAACTCAGAATACGAATAAAGTTCATCAGCAGGTGTTCTGAACCTCCAATTCACTGACAGCCTTCAAACCAGACACGGCTTGTTGCAACCGCAGGACTCAAGATCTTGGTCTGGTTTTGCTGGCCTGGCCTGGCCTGGAATGGACTGGATGCTGGCTAATTCAGCTCCTAGGAGGAGCAAGCCTGGGAAAGATTACACGCCTGTCTTTGGAGGAAATCTCCCCAAGTTCCTACCGGAGGCCTGGCCTACGAAAAAGCCACGCAAGATTAAGAAGAAGAAGAACGGATCCCACAAAGACCTTTGTTCTCTCCTGGAACAAATGGGTTGGGGGCAGCTGAGGTCATTTGTCAGTTGGGGGTCCTCAGAGCCCTTCCAGGTCAGGCTAGGAGAGGGGAGACAGGTGGGCAGACTGACAGGAGCACCCCACCCCCCAAGATTAATGCCACCAGCCAGTCCCCTTTCCCTCTCCCTGCAGATACCCACCAGTGCCCTTCCCCGGTTGGAGTATCTCTCGCTGTACTGAAAGGGTGCATAGAGATACCAGTGGAATTCACAGCTACAGGAGATATGGTCTCCAGCATAGATGACCTGAGAACAGGATTAGATAAATGTATGGATCAACTAGCAGTAACTAATGGCCCGTGGGAGTGAGTCGCTGCCTAGGGAATGGTCAGATAAGAGACATCATAGCCCACAGCTGGATAGTGGGCGGGGCAAGAGGCTCAGGAGAGACCATCCCTAAGTTATTGGGCTAAAGATGATGGTGGGGAAACTGTCCTTCCCCTCCCCCCCCCTCCTCTTCCTTCCTTCCTTCCTTCCTTCCTTCCTTCCTTCCTTCCTTCCTTCCTTCCTTCCTTCCTTCCCCAAATCAGAGTTCCTGGAATTTGTAAGCTGAGCTGCCTTTAAAGGAAATGAGAAAGTTCATGACAAATTAGAGTTCTGTCAGAAGTGATTAGGATGCATGGTTCAATGGAGCCTCCATATCCAAAGGCAGTATAACTTTGAATACCGGGTGCAGGAGGGGTGGACTCAGACAGTAGGGGAAGATGGCTGAATGCATTGCATCGTTATCCTGTTGGTGGGAGAGATCTGGTTGGCATGGGGGGGGGGCAGGGCAGTGGGCGCTTCATGGCTATCCTTGTTCGTTTCTGCCCATCCTGCTCTTCGACCCAACATAGAGTTTAAATTTCACGCGATGCAGGCGTGTCACTTCCATGCAGGTGGAATACCTGACATTAGGGGGTCAGAAGATGCCTGCCATGAAAAAAAGTCTGTCTCCTCTACTTCTGTTTAGAACAGAAGGGGGGAAAGGACTTTTCCACCCAGTGCAGAATTAACCAGAGTGAAATGTGGTCCTCTGACTTGGATGGGTCAACAAGGGGACAGGTTTTTGAAGGATATTTGAAGACTCCCCATCACTTTTGGCAGAGGGACCGCCTGCCTCTAGATGCCAGTTCAGGGATTGGTTGCGTCTATAGAGACGGTCAAAAAAGAACCTAACCAAACCACCTGAGATACCCTTGTTGGCATCTCTACTGATACCGTATCAGGATCAGCTCTGCAATTTCCTTCCTGTGTAAAAGTAATTTCTTCTTTCTTCCTACCATATTCTCTTGGAGGCTGGAGAGTTCATTTCAAACTTTTCTCAGGGGTGGTGGTGAACTGGCCTCATTGTAGGCAGGGAAAGAAGGCGCGACGCGATGTGGTCGATTTTCTGTGACGCATCTTTCCCTCAACCTCTCGGTTGCTCACGTTAGCACTCTAAAAACCTTCATTTGGGATTAAACGGAAAACGGGGAAGCCACGGAGGCTACAGACCGCTGGATGCTTAAACCCTGGAAGGCCACCACTACATAAACATGTTAATTAAATCCCAGCTTGTCATGGAATAAATGTCACTGCAACTCGAAAGCGCCTTCTCTCTGAGAACTAAAAAAGCAGCAACAGGAGAATCCAACCACCCGGAAGGGGCTCTTGAGGCTATCTAGTACACGCCTTGCTCAACGCAGGGTCCAAATTAAAGCACCCCCAACAGACAGAGGGTGCAGCTTCCCCTTAGAACAGAGCTTTCCAACTTTTCATGTTGGTGACACGCTTTTTAGACATGCATCATTTCACGACACACTCTTACAGCAGGGCACGAGGCAGGCACTAGGACCTGCGCAGAATCACAGCAGGTTTGGAGGCAGCCAGGCACAAGGCAGGCACTAGGACCTGCGTGGAATCCTGGCAGGGCAGGTTTGGAGGCAGCAAGGCACAAGGCAGGCACTAGGACCTGCGTGGAATCCTGGCAGGGCAGGTTTGGAGGCAGCAAGGCACAAGGCAGGCACTAGGACCTGTGCGGAAGCCAGGAGGCAGCAGCAGCTGCGACACACCCAGACACTGCAGCCGACACTCTAATGTGTCCCGACACACAGTTTGGAAAGCTCTGCCTTAGAATATCCAGGGGAGGGCACTTCACCGCTCCTCTGATGATTTCTTCATAAGGCATTACCTATAACTGTTCTTGAGGGGATAGCAACTGTATTTTGCTGCGTTTAAAGTAATTCTGGTGGCGAGATCATCTAAAATTCTGTTGTTGTTTTTTTTGTGAAGCTTGTTTTGCAAATCAAGAAGGTGTGCGTAAGGTCCCTCGACTTTTGGCGTTGTGTCATTTAATCTGCCTTTGGCAGAAATATTCAAAGCTTGAACCGAAGGGAGCTGGCAGCAACCCTCTCATTGAATTACCGTCAACATGAAAACAACACTCACTTCTGTTTTTCGCTCCCCTCTGGAATCCGCGGACAGACAATCCCTGTGAAATTGGCCCAGGACGCAAAGCCCCATTTACAGCAATGTTCACATCCCTAGGGACTGGAAACTTTGAAAAAGCTGAACGCATTGTCAGCTTGCAGGACACACCTAACCAGGTCAGTTAAAAGCCTAGCCCAGGGCTTTCCAAAGTTTTCCTGCGCCGCCGCACCAACCGCCGTTGGTGTGTCGCCGCGGGAAAACCCGGAAGTGCCGCCGTTGCGGTAGCGCGCAAAAACCCGGAAGCGCTGCTGCCGCTTTTGTGTTTTTGCGCGCCGCCGTTGGTGTGTCGCCGCGGGAAAACCCGGAAGCGCTGATGATGATCAGCGCTTCCGGGTTGTGTGGCGACACACCAGACTGTGT
Organism: Charina bottae; assembly: GCA_023362775.1. Lineage (NCBI taxonomy): Eukaryota > Metazoa > Chordata > Lepidosauria > Squamata > Charinaidae > Charina > Charina bottae. The sequence goes on from JALMGJ010000034.1 coordinate 6,115,144, forward strand.
GTGGCGACACACTTTTGTGTCGCCACACAGAGTTTGGAAAGCTCTGGCCTAGCCTCTGTATTTGTATAACATGCCATGCTTGGTTAGTTTTAACTGCATGGCTTCTGCATTTATTTTTTTGATGCCTGACCGTGTCCGTTTGCTTGGCTTCTGGTTCAATCCATTAGTCCAGCGGTTCTCAAACTGTTTGACCCCATTACCCTTTTCCCCGGTCCCAATTAATGTTATTATCCCCACACACACACACACAAAGATTCTGTTGTTTTACACAAGCATCTCGGCAGTCCCAAACTGGATCCTCACCACCCGAACCAGCAATTATAAATTGCTCCATTACCCCCAAAATATGCCCAAATTAATTAATCCCCCCCCAGTTGAAGAACCACTGCATGATTCAAACCCAGAAAACAGGGACGATTCCGTAACCAGGTTAAGCCAGTTGCTTGAAAACAGCGGTACCTAAATTCTGTTTGGGATGCTTGGGGGGCTACGGAACACCCACCAGTGTAACCGTAAGTGATGCCCTTCGTCTCATCAGGCCAGGAAAAGAAAATACCCCTTACTTGGGGGGGGGGGAGGAAGGAAAGCATGACCTGGCAACCTCCCCCTCGTCTTAGGGCCCTACTGCAAGAGGTCTTGCCCCCACCGCGGTCTTAATATCTGACATCAGCCATCAAAGACTTTGGGGGGAATTAACCCAAGGGACAACACAGCCTCGTAAAAGAGGCCACCGGGCTGGGTGCTGGGGGGGGTCGCACAAGCCCTTCTCCACTCCCAGGAAGGGCAAAGCGCGTTCCACAGGGGCTGCGGAGGGGAGACAGGCACCGTCCTGGGGTGGGCACATGTGGCCGGCGTTTAACACGGCAGGGTCTGGAATCCATTTGTCTTGGTTACAAGGGGGGTAACGAGACCCCCGGGAGCTGGGAACAGCCGGAGGGCTGGTGCTTTTCCATCTGCTTTCTGTTTATTTACTTACACTTAAGGATCACCTCCCGGATAAAAGATCCCTGCGAGGTGGGGGTTGCAAACCGTAGGCGGCCGGCCGGGGAGGGGGATCCCGGCCTGATCTTTACCCTGCAGAGACCCCACTCAAATTTTCCTGGCTACTGTTTGTGCCTCTGGCCCAACAGAAGTTTGCCAACAAAAGTTTGGCCAGTTAAAGGTGGTGGAAGACTCGTGCTCCTTGATGAACCGGAGATTAGGGTGGTTTTATTTGCAAAAGGGTTAGATGGCCCCAAGGAACAGATTCGGGGCGGTTAATAATCAAAGCGTTCATTATTTATTTATTTAGTTCTATTTCACATTTCGTCACCGCCCATCTCACTAAGAGCGACTCTGGGCGGTTCACAATAAGATTAAAATAACTACCGATTAAAATACATTAAAAGCAAAATTCTTCCTAAAAAACATAAATATAAATATAAAATCCAAGATGGCAAAGCCAAAGATCATAATTTAAATGCATATAATTCCCCGGGACCCTCTTCAAGGTGCCAACCACCCCCATGATTGGCTATCCCCCCTCCCACCCCAAGCGAGGTGGCACAGCCAAGCCTTGAGCCCCTTCCGGAAGGCCGGGAGAGTGGGGGCCTGCCTCACCTCTGGGGGCAACGTATTCCACGGGGTGGGTGGGGGCCACGGCAGAGAAGGCCCTCTTCCTGGACCCTGCCAATCGCCAATTATTGCATGTAATAAGCAAGCTGTAAGTCCATACTCCAGGAAATCAAGCCAGACTGCTCACTTGAGGGAATGATATTAAAGGCAAAACTGAAGTACTTTGGCCACATAATGAGAAGACAGGATACCCTGGAGAAGCAGCTGATGCTAGGGAAAGTGGAAGGCAAAAGGAAGAGGGGCCGACCAAGGGCAAGATGGATGGATGATATTCTGGAGGTGACAGGCTCGACCGTGGGGGAGCTGGGGATGGCGACGGCCAACAGGAAGCTCTGGCGTGGGCTGGTCCATGAAGTCACGAAGAGTCGGAAGCGACTGAACGAATTAAAAAAAAGGACAATTCAACCCACTGGAACCAGCCTAACATTATTAAAACTCGGTCCCTGGTCCCCATCAGCAGGTGAAAAGGAGAATCTTCCAAGTTTTCCAGAATGCTGGTGCAATTTAGGCCAAACCCAAACCAAAGTGCATTATAGCTTTATGCAATGAATAAACCAAACCAGGAAGAGGTGAAGTTGGAGCTAACAAGGGTATCTCAGCTGGTTTGGTTAGGTTCTTTTTTGACCGTCTCTATAGACACAACCAATCCCGGAACTGGCATCTGGAGGCAGGTGGTCCCTCTGCCAAAAGTGATGGGGAGTCTTCAAATATCCTTCCAAAACCTGTCCCCTTGTTGACCCATCCAAGTCAGAGGACCACATTTCACTCTGGTTAATTCTGCACTGGGTGGAAAAGTCCTTTCCCCCCCTCTGTTCTAAATCTCCTTCCAGCCAGCGTTATGTCCTGCCCGCTCGGGGAATATTTTAAAATTTCTCTTTGCATCCTTTCTAGCATTGACAAAGTTAATTGGAGTCAGTTGGATAAAGAAACATTCATTGCGATCCTATGCTTTGTTAATTCATGTAGGACCGCAAAAGATTTGACATTTGTACAGTACTTTAACGCAGGGTTTCTCCACCAGGGTTCCGTGGCACCCTCGGGTTCTGCAAGAGGTCACTAGGGTTTCCCTGGGAGATCACGATTTCTTTAAAAAAATTATTTCAGATTCGGGCAACTTCACATGAAAGAGGTAAGTTTCATTCTTCATTTTTAGTTTAAGAGCACTGTTAATGCATCTAGACAGGCCTCCCCATGAAACGCATATAATGATTTTGTCAAATCTGGCCTAGATTTGAGCCTGAATGTGCAGGGGTTCCCCGAGGCCTGAAAAATATTTCAAGGGTTCCTCCGGGGTCAAAAGGTTGAGAAAGGCTGCATTAACCGGTCCTATGATCAGCAAGGGAATAGGATCCATTCAGGAGCCAAGGGTTGTGGCTGTTTTCTTGCTTAATAAAAGGTGGGGGGGGGAGAAAAAAAACTAGGAAGATCCATCTTTAAAGGCGCAGAAGTGAGGCTTTCCTCCCGACGCTGAGCCAGGTTGGGGCGGCTGCTGAAATCCTGCAAGGCGACTGGCCCTTGCTTCCTTTCCCTTTCCCCGTAGGCCTCTTCCCTGTCAGATGGTACCCACATGCCTGAAGCCGCTGCACCTGAATACACACTTCTAGCTTATCCTTCACGCTGGTTGTCAGAAAGCTCAGGCCCTTCCTTGCATGGCCCAGCCTCAGCCCAGTAGGGTGTCCCTGTTGATGAGACACCTTAGCAAACACATTTCGGGGGTGGGGGCGGGGGTGGGGGGAAAGCCAGATTTGAACGGAGCCGGAAAAGGTCGGGCAGCCGAACTCCCCAGTCTGATGAAGCTGCGGAGAGAGTTCATTCAACCGTAGGCCGTTTCCTGGGAAGCCCGGTTTCCAGATGAAAATAATTAAGTGGCTAGCCCTCATGAGGCCTGTCGTTAAATGCAAAGGTAGAGCTTCCCGTTCCAGATTCCCAGAACAAGCTCTTTTTCTTTCTAACTGGCTAAAAGGCGCCGTTTGGCAGAAGGAGCCATGAAGTGCTTTCATTTGGTGCGGTGGGAACTCTAATGTGCTTTGTTCAACCAAGGGTAGAGTTTGAATCAAAGGTGTTATTTCAACTCTTGCTTGTTTTCCAGCCGGCAGGCCAGCCTGGAGAAAACGAAAAAGCATTTAAGGCCTGAACAACGGAGCGCACAACAAAGGGTAGGGTTTGTCTTTCGGCCCCCTCGCCCCAATTCCCCGCCTCCCCCCCCCCCCCAGCTCGCTTCTGATGCTCATCTTGTCTTTGCTGAAGCTTTGCTAATCAAGAAAGGAAAGGTTTTTAAAAAGTCTGGCAAAGGTCTTTGAGCCAGGCCAAGAGGACAAGTGCTTATGCAGAGTGACCTGTTTCCCCGCTCAAGGACGCTTTCATCTCATAGAAAATGCGGATTCTTCCTCTCCACCTTGATCGCCTTCCCAACGGGGTCTGCAAGGTGTCAAGATGGCGGCCCCACCAGTTTTTAATGCGCATTGCGGTATGGAGCATAGCCTGCAGACAGCCCGGCTTCTGATCCAGCCTTCTGCCCTTCCCTACGTTACCTCTTTGGAAACTGCCTGGAAACGGCTTGTATTCTAGAAAGGTCACATCAACAATGTTAATATTCTCTCCCTGCTCTGGTTTTGTCACTGTCCTCTGACTAAGGGTTACCCTTGACTTCAGTGAATCGCCACTGATCCCTCAGCCAGTAAACCAATATCTCATAGAGTCATAGAGTCATAGAATCATAGAGTCATAGTCATAGAATCATAGAATCAGAGTCATAGAGTCATAGAGTCATAGAGTTGGAAGGGACCTTGGAGGTCTTCTAGCCAACCCCCAATTAAACAGATCACAGCTTAGCACACTGAAGGAAGCCAACCATGCGTATGCGCACACTGGAGCACGCCTTGAATTCTGGTTTGCAAGCGGCGTTTCTGCTCAGGAGGGGGAGCACCTTTTCAGGCTAACAACATTGTTGTTGTTGTTTATTCGTTCAGTCGCTTCCGACTCTTCGTGACCTCATGGACCAGCCCATGCCAGAGCTTCCTGTCGGCCGTCACCATCCCCAGATCCCCCATGGTTGAGTCCGTCACCTCCAGAATATCATCCATCCATCTTGCCCTTGGTCGGCCCCTCTTCCTTTTGCCTTCCACTTTCCCTAGCATCAGCTTCTTCTCCAGGGTATCCTGTCTTCTCATTATGTGGCCAAAGTCCTTCAGTTTTGCCTTTAATATCATTCCCTCAAGTGAGCAGTCTGGCTTGATTTCCTGGAGTATGGACTGGTTTGATCTTCTTGCAGTCCAAGGCACTCTCAGAATTTTCCTCCAACACCACAGTTCAAAAGCATCGATCTTCCTTCGCTCAGCCTTCCTTATGGTCCAGCTCTCGCAGCCATAGGTTACTACAGGGGCTAACAACATAGTAAATGTGAAAAGGTGCTACCAGCTTTCTTCTCATTCTAGCTGCATGAACTAACACAGCACTCTTGTAATGCAAGTAGTACTTGTAGGAAAAGTGGGGTGGGTGGGTGAGGAGCCTCCCACTAACCTGACCTGCTAGCTGGGGAATCTGGAAAACTGACCTCCCCCCACATCTGGACAGCACCGGCTTGCAGAACAGAGCGTCAACGCTCTCGCTCAAGCTGCGGGGAGAAGATGGATGTCCGTAACCTCTGGCCATCTGCCTGGGCTCCAGCAGGGCCTTGGGCAACAGTACACACACACACACACACACCCTTTGCCAGACCTGAGGGCCAACAGACAAGCGTCTCTCCCTGCTGCTTGCTTGAAGGCTTCCACTTTAAAAACCGCAGGTGAGACCATGCCGTTCAAAGGAAATGGGGCTTCCGGGCATGTGTCGGTCATCACGAATGGGGCAGAGGAGGAAGAGCAAAATCCACACTTAAAAAGCATTGCACGTTTTCATGCAATGAAGTGCGCACTCGCAGCATACTATAAGAGTGGAGATCCTTGCTTGGGACAGGCACCAAGGCAGACATAAACTACATCAGTGCTTCTCAACCTTGGCCACTTGAAGATGTGTGGACTTCAACTCCCAGAATTCCCCAGCCAGCATGGGAGTTTCAATTCTGGGAGTTGAAGTCCACACATCTTCAAGTGGCCAAGGTTGAGAAACACTGCAATAGACTAAGCCAAGATAAAGGAAACTCCTTATGGTGCCATGAGATGGATTGACTCAGTGGTTGTATTCTCACAACCTGCTTAACGTGTTCAGTTCCAGGCCTATCGGCTGCATTCAAACAACCCACCGGCCCCAGCAAGGGTTAAGGTGGGTTAGCCTTTTTGCAGATGAGCCAGTTGGTTAGGTTATGAGTCCGTATATTGGGTGAACTCAGAACATGGGTTAACTCAGGACCTGTTAAGTGCGCTGTGTGAATGCAGCCTGTGTCCAACCCACAAATCTTCCAATTGCGCAGTAAGGGGTAGCGTGCAAATTGGAGAGCGGAGAAGATGGGCTGGGGTCTCATGACCTCTCGAATTTGATTCAAAATCCTTCCTTTCCTTCTGCCTTTCCGCCTTTCTCTTGGATGGTCTGCAAAGAGCGGTGTGTAGATTCATTTCCTTAAGAGAAAGATGTGTCTGACTTTGAGTGGCTGGTTTGTTCCCCCCCCCCTTATTTTTTTTTCCTTTTCTTGTTGTTGCCAGCCCTGGGGAAAATGAATTATTTTCTTGCACGGGAAGAGAAGACAAATCCACTCGGGGTTCACCGGATCCATTCCAGCCTGAGCGGAGAAGGAACCCATCGGCTGCCGTCAAGAGGTCAAATCGTCTCCTGCAGCCGGCACATGAAGGGAGGGTCTGCCCCTTTCTGGCTTCCTGAGACGATGAGTTATTGCCCTGAGGTTTCCTTTCCTGTCTGCTCCTTTGCCGGAGATATTTAGTCGTCCTCCACTCTCGCTTTCTCACCTCAGCCTTGGCGTCTCCCCCCCCAGCCCTGTGAGCTGAGCGCTCTGCAAGAAGGCAGAGAGCCAAGGAAAGCAGACCGAATGCACCCGGGGGCTTCCTTCCGCGAGAGGTCAGCAACCGAGACAAGGGACGCTGCAACCCGGCCGGGTTGGGGGCCATCAAGTTTGGGATTGTCTGCGGGAGATTTGCTGCCTGAGAATGCCAAGGTGGAATTTAGGTACTGGGAAGGAAGAGCGTACAGATGAAATACAGAAGGAGACTTAGATTTGGCATCATCCTATGTAATTATATTGGTTAGATCAAACTTGGCCGCTTGAAGATGTGTGGACTTCAACTCCCAGAATTCCCCAGCCAGCCTTGCTGGCTGAGGAATTCTGGAAGTTGAAGTCCACACATCTTCAAGTGCCCAAGTTTGAGAAACGCTGGGTTAGATATTCAGATCCCTCCATGAAACTATAGCCAGGTGTCAGCCCTTCAAGGTAGACCAGACTGGGAAACTAATGCCATGTAGCTCAGCACTACTTTTATTGTAAAGCTATAGTAACAGCATATAGTAACAGGAAAATTGGGAAAGGAGTACGACAAGGCTGTATATTATCACCGTGCTTATTTAACTTGCAGAGTACATCATGAGAAATGCCGGGCTGGATGAATCACAATCCGGAGTTAAGATTGCCGGGAAAAATATCAACAACCTCAGATATGCAGACGATACCACCCTAATGGCAGAAAGTGAAGAGGAACTAAAGAGCCTCTTGATGAGGGTGAAAGAGGAGAGTGCAAAAGCTGGCTTGAAACTCAACATTAAAAAAACCCAGATCATGGCATCTGGTCCCATCACTTCCTGGCAAATAGAAGGGGAAGAAATGGAAGCAGTGACAGATTTTATTTTCTTGGGCTCCAAGATCACCGCAGACGGCGACTGCAGCCATGAAATTAAAAGACGCTTGCTCCTTGGGAGGAAAGCTATGGCAAACCTAGACAGCATATTAAAAAGCAGAGACATCACCTTGCCGACAAAGGTCCGTATAGTTAAAGCTATGGTTTTCCCAGTAGTAATGTATGGCTGTGAGAGTTGGACCATAAGGAAGGCTGAGCGCCGAAGAATTGATGCTTTCGAGCTGTGGTGCTGGAGAAGACTCTTGAGAGTCCCTTGGACTGCAAGGAGGTCAAACCAGTCAATCCTAAAGGAAATCAACCCTGACTGCTCATTGGAAGGACAGATGCTGAAGCTGAAGCTCAAATACTTTGGCCACCTAATGCGAAGAGAGGACTCACTGGAAAAGACCCTGATGCTGGGAAAGACTGAGGGCAAAAGGAGAAGGGGATGGCAGAGGATGAGATGGTTAGATAGCATCACCGATGTAATGAACATGAATTTGAGTAAACTCCGAGAGACAGTGGAGGACAGGAAGGCCTGGCGTACTATGGTCCATGAGGTCACGAAGAGTCGGACACGACTAAACGACTGAACAACAACAACAACATAGTAACAGCATCTTGCAAGTCTGAATGTACTTCCCCATCCCTCTTTAACTTCTTGAGAACTATGGAGGGTGAAGTGTGAGACGCTTTCTCAAATTACATTTCTGCCCCCATTGTTTTGGTAGCAGCTCTTCCTCCTGTCCTTCAAGGCCATTCCCTCTTCCCTTTACACCAGGGTAGGGGATTGGGCCAAAACGTCAACTTGCAAGAACATACTATTGTATACACTCGCGGATAAACCCATCCGCGGATAAGCTGACCCTCGAATTTTTAACCAAAATACCATGAAAAATGCGCCTCCTGCATTTTAAAAAGTAACTATATATCCCGTATATACTCATATACGGGATATATGGGTACTTTAAAAAAGTATTACCATATATACTCGTGGATAAGCCCATCTGTGAATAAGCCGAACCCAATTTTTGGTGCATTTTGTCACCTAAAATTCTTGGCTTATCCACAAATATCCACGGTACTTGTGTTATGCATGGCTTAAATGTTGGGGAAGGGAAATCTTACATACTTCTCCGAACAAAGTCTGAAATAAAAACGTAATAAAGTTTTCAGTGGCAGTAGGCTTCTGGAAAGCCTCTTCACCATGATGGAAAACCAATGCAGCAAATTCTTAATTTAACAGACCTCCGTTTGGCAGACCTCTGATGCAACAGACCAATTTTTTTGTTCAGACTGCATCGTCCCCATATAATCGACTAATGCCCATTCAATGAGAGTTTGCATTTTAAGCTGAGGTTTTACCGCAAACAATATGCCATTTATGTCAATTATGTGATGATGGAGATGACATACATTTGGATTTAATGGATACACCTTTCCCCCAAGCGAAATCATTTTACTGCACCGATAATTAAACTGACTTTCCCCACATGCTTGAAGTGGTCAGCTCAACTCTAAAGAGCCTCATTCTCACAACAGACCGAGTTTGAAGGGTACCAACCTTGCGCGTTTTGTTTGGCTGTTGTATCCAAATCTTTGGGAGCATCTATCTATCTATCTATCTATCTATCTATCTATCTATCTATCTATCTATCCATCCATCCATCCATCCATCCATCCATCCATCCATCCATCCATCCATATATCAAATTTATTCACCGCCCGTCTCGAGAGCAACTGAGGGGTGGGGTCTGTTAAAAACCAGTTCCGGGGGGTTGCATTGCAGATAAGGGATACAGGTAGGTCTCGATTACTGCGGTTAACAAATCCCACGAAATGGTCGCATTACTTGAATTCGCACTATTCGAAGGGATCGACAAGGACCAGAAGGCAGCGGTGGTGATAGATGTCGCGGTGCCAAGGGACAGCAACATCAGGAAGAAGGAGGATGAGATACTGGAGAAGGACCAGGGCCTGAAGGAGGAACTGGAGAGGATGTGGGAAGTGAAGGCTAAAGGGGTCCCAGGGGTGGTAGGGGCACTCGGGGCTGTGACTCCCAAGCTGGGAGAGGGGCTCCAACAGATCCCAGGAGCAACATCAGAGCTCTCTGGCCAGAAGAGTGCAGTGCTGGGAACAGCTAAGATACTGCGCAGGACCCTCAAACTCCCAGGTCTCTGGTAGAGGACCCGAGGTTGAGGAAGACATACACCCATAGGGGTGAGAAGGAAATTTTTTAATATCTATAAAAGGAACTGAAGAAAGGATTTAACATTTTGCATATCAACATCTTGGGGATGCATAGATCTATCTGGCGTTCTTTCTGTAAGGTATGATTTTTGCATAACATAACACCTGAAAGAGCTGAAAATCTATCTACAGGTAGTCCTCATTTAGCGGCCACAATTGGGACTGGCAACTTGGTCATTAAGCAGAGCGGTCACTAAGTGAAACCACGACTGTATTTATGGTCTTACTTCAGCTTTCCTTTGCTTTACTGACCTGTGAAGGTCGTAAATGCGAGGATTGGTCGCAAAGTTCCTTTTTCATCACTGTTGTAACTGCGAATGGTCACTAAATGAGGCAGTCGCTAAACAAGGACTACCTGTATGTGGTCGCTAGGAGTCAAAAACGACTTGATGGCACATACTAAAAAAAAAAACCCTACATCCTTTGAAAAAAAATAAAAATAAAACTGCAACTGCACCTGCACCTGCGCTAGCCTCAATTAACCGAATTTTGGGTCGCATTAAACATGACCTGGTATCAATTTACAATTCACGCTAAATCGAGTATCACATTATTCGAACTCGCACTAACTCGAACTGCAATCTACCTGTATTGTACGAATCATGACTTTTCAGTAGGAATTTCCAGGAGAAGCTCATGTTCAAATCAAGGCATTAAGTTTATTTATCCTTTGTCATGATAAATATCTCCCCCTGGCAGCAGCAATTGGTCCGTTTATTTCCAAACAACATTGAATTCCTTCTGTCAGGGGTGTCTGCAAGAACGGGGTCAAAAAAATCAAGAGGACAGCCACGACCATGCGTTCGAAGCCCCCCCGCCGCGTAAAAAAGGGGCAGCGTTTCAATTGCATGGCAGGGACCATCCTCTTGACTTTTTTGACCCCTCCCTGTAGACCCCCCTGCTTTCTTTCCATACCTCATTACTCCCTGAAGCCGACCATCAGCAGCTGTGCTCATTCATTCGGATAGACCTAGCAGATGTTTTGGTTTAAGATGCTAAGCTTGGTTAGTGTTAATCTTGGGTAGATGGGGGGGGGGGGGTGCTGTCCGGTAGCAAGCCAGCCCCTTTCTTTCTGTTTCTGGTTCCAGGTCTTGCCCAAAATGAGTTAATCCAGGAACCTGGGTTAGGTGTGTCATGTGAATCCGATCAGTGTATTGGGGAGAGGGGTGCGTAGGAAAGACGCTCTCAGCACCAGATGCCTATTCTTTTCTCTGCTGAGCGTGTCTGGCGCAGGTGGCTTTCAGTCCTTGTTCTAACTTGTTTGCCTGTTTTTCTGGCTCCAGAAAGAAACGGGGAGAGCTGATGGCACGCAGTGGTTAGTTCTGGCCTTGCCTGTTGAAAAACTGGTCTGGATGAAGACTTTACACCCCCTTTTAAGTCCATCTTCTTGCCTCTAGGCCAGAGCTTTCCAAACTGTGTGTCGGACACCTTACTGTGTCGGCTGCTGCAGCGTCTGGTTGTGTCACAGCTGCTGCTGCCTCCGAGCCCTGCCAGGATTCCGCGCAGGTCCTAGTGCCTGCCTTGTGCCTGGCTGCCTCCAAACCTGCTGTGATTCCGCACAGGTCCTAGTGCCTGCCTTGTGCCCTGCTGCCTCCAAACCTGCCCTGCCAGGATTCCACACAGGTCCTAGTGCCTGCCTTGTGCCTTTCTGCCTCCAAACCTGCTGTGATTCCGCGCAGGTCCTAGTGCCTGCCTTGTGCCCTGCTGCCTCCAAACCTGCCCTGCCAGGATTCCACACAGGTCCTAGTGCCTGCCTTGTGCCTTTCTGCCTCCAAACCTGCTGTGATTCTGCGCAGGTCCCAGTGCCTGCCTTGTGCCTTGCTGCCTCCAAACCTGCTGTGATTCCACGCAGGTCCTAGTGCCTGCCTTGTGCCTGGCTGCCTCCAAACCTGCCCTGCCAGGATTCCACGCAGGTCCTAGTGCCTGCCTTGTGCCCTGCTGTAAGAGTGTGTCGCGAAATGATGCATGTCTAAAAAGTGTGTCACCAACATGAAAAGTTTGGAAAGCTCTGCGCTAGGCTCAGATCAGGTAAAGGTGGCGTGACTCAGATCAGGTAAAGGTGGCGTGACTCTTTTGCTCTGCTCCGAGCAAGCCAATCATCGCTTTCCCCTCTGCCGTTGCAAAACAGGCTGAATTATGCTCTGCCCCCCCTTGAAGCCCTGCAGATGACGAGGGGCCCACCTGACTCAATAGCTCTTGAGCTAGTTAAGACTGCAATTTTCATCGGCCAAACCTGGCCTTACGGGAGGGATTATTCCAGTAGCAGCTAGACAGCCAAAGCTAGGCAGGATCGGTGCATGTAGTCAGTCCTGGGATGAGAGACCACCAGGAGATCCAGGCCTGTAGGCTAGACCAGGAAGTCAAAAACAGATCCCAGGCCATGGCAAACCATTTCCGTATTGTCGAGAAAAGAAGATGGACCTACCAGAAAGTCACCAGAAGTTGAGCTCAGCTAGAGAAAAAGCTTTCATTAACTGTGGGACTTTTTTCAGAAAATAAGGTGACTGTCTCATTTTGCACACAGTTGTTGTTTATTCGTTCAGTCGCTTCTGACTCTTTGTGACTTCATGGACCAGCCCACGCCAGAGCTTCCTGTCGGCCGTTGGCACCCCCAGCTCCCCCACGGTCGAGTCCGTCACCTCCAGAATACCATCCATCCATCTTGCCCTTGGTCGGCCCCTCTTCCTTTTGCCTTCCACTTTCCCTAGCATCAGCCTCTTCTCCAGGGTATCCTGTCTTCTCATTATGTGGCCAAAGTACTTCAGTTTTGCCTTTAATATCATTCCCTCAAGTGAGCAGTCTGGCTTTATTTCCTGGAGTATTTGCACACAGCATGCTAAGCCAAACCAAAAAAGACAGAAGAAGAAGCGCCTTCTGGTTTAATCCAATGGGATGGTTCACAAAACCCCACCAGAACAGTAGTTGCATTCAGACAACATGCTTAACCTGTTGTTGTTCAGTCGTTTAGTCGTGTCCGACTCTTCGTGACCTCATGGACCATAGCACGCCAGGCCTTCCTGTCCTCCACTGTCTCCCGGAGTTTACTCAAGTTCACGTTAATCTCATCGGTGATGCTATCTAACCATCTCATCCTCTGCCGTCCCCTTCTCCTTTTGCCCTCAGTATTTCCCAGCATCAGGGTCTTTTCCAGTGAGTCCTCTCTTCGCATTAGGTGGCCAAAGTATTTGAGCTTCAGCATCTGTCCTTCCAATGATCAATTGGAATCAAAAAAATCAAAATGCTTAACCTAGTTACCAAATTAAGTCATTTTCAGGACTCACTGACAACAAAGGTCCGCATAGTTAAAGCAATGGTATTCCCTGTAGTAACCTATGGCTGCGAGAGCTGGACCATAAGGAAGGCTGAGCGAAGGAAGATAGATGCTTTTGAACTGTGGTGTTGGAGGAAAATTCTGAGAGTGCCTTGGACTGCAAGAAGATCAAACCAGTCCATACTCCAGGAAATCAAGCCAGACTGCTCACTTCAGGGAATGATATTAAAGGCAAAACTGAAGTACTTTGGCCACATAATGAGAAGACAGGATACCCTGGAGAAGAAGCTGATGCTGGGGAAAGTGGAAGGCAAAAGGAAGAGGGGCCGACCAAGGGCAAGATGGATGGATGATATTCTGGAGGTGACGGATTCAACTGTGGGGGAGCTGGGGATGGTGACGGCCAACAGGAAGCTCTGACGTGGGCTGGTTCATGAAGTCATGAAGAGTCGGAAGCGACTGAATGAATAAACAACAACAAACAGGACTCACAGACTATATTGAACCAAGCTTAGCATGTTGTGTGAATGCATAGTAACAGCCAACGTATTTGGCAAAATCAGGAAATGGGTTTCAGGAGTGAACACGTCCACAGTCTCTTATTCATGTGAGAAAACCAAGTCCTGTTTCCTGTGGGTTTGGTCCAGAAAGGTGACTTATATGCAATTACAGAAATAAATAGGAAGCACCAGGTCTTCCTAGATCAGTGTTTCTCAACCTTGGCAACTTTAAGCTGTGTGGACTTCAACTCCCAGAATTCCCCAGCCAGCATGAAGTGCACAAGCTAAAAGTTGCCAAGGTTGAGAAACACTCCCGTACCAGTCTCTGGCTTTTGCTGCTTCACCGAGCAGGACGTGACACGTGTATCCGGCCTCTCGTCTGAAGAGAGCAAGGCTTCGCTTCGATCCAAGGCGAGGGGCGCGCCGCTACTCCAGGCCGACAAACCCTGACCGGCCCTGAAAGGCTCGCTCTCTCCCTGCAAGGCGTCTCGCCCGAGCGCCTGTCGAAGCGCCGCACCAAGCCACGCCACGCGCCCGGGCCGAGCGGCCAGCGCTGGCTCGGACCTCTGGCGCGGGGCTTTCAATTTCCGAGACCGGAGCAGCGCCGCCGCCTCATTGGCCAGCCGGGAGGATGCCGCGGTTCTCCATTGGCTGGCTGGGATTCTGGCCGGGGTCCTCGCTCCGCCCACGGGTTATATACCGAGCGGGTCGACGGGTTCCCACAGACAGAGTTAGTTCTCGTGCGCGGGGCGTTGTATTCCGCAGAGGGATCCTGCTTAGCCCTCTTGCGCCGGCCCGCCGCGGCTTGGCGGCCCCCCGAAGCCCCCTGTCGGGGGCAGCCATGGCCTTCACCGTGCTGGGACCCGTGGCCGCCCACGTGCTCTACCCGGAGCTGAGCCTGTTGTCGGAGGAGGACGAGGAGAACCGCAGCGAGAGCGACGCCTCGGACCGCTCGTACGGCTGCTGCGAGGGCCGGCGGAAGGGCGGGCGGCCGGGCGGGCATGGGCATGGGCACGGGCACGGGCAGGTGGTGGTGGTGAAGCAGCGGCAGGCCGCCAACGCCCGCGAGCGGGACCGGACGCAGAGCGTGAACACGGCCTTCACCGCCCTCCGCACGCTCATCCCCACCGAGCCGGTGGACCGCAAGCTCTCCAAGATCGAGACGCTGCGCCTGGCCTCCAGCTACATCTCCCACCTGGCCAACGTGCTGCTCCTGGGCGAGGGCTGCCAGGACGGGCAGCCCTGCTTCCGCGCCCTCTGCGGCGCCAAGGGCGAGGGCGGCCCGGGCGGCCCGCCGCGCGCCATCTGCACCTTCTGTCTCAGCAACCAGCGGAAACGGGTGAGTGCCCGCCCGCCCGCGCCGGGCGCTCTGTGCATGCTCTGTCCTACTCTGCTGCTGCTGCTTTAGCTGCTGGCTTCATCTCTTCCCGCTGAAAGTGCAAGAGGGCATCCTTCTCAGGTTATTTCCTCCACCACCACAACCCTGCGAGGCGGTGTGGCCTGAAAGAGGAACTGGCCCCAAGCTGCCCTCCCCACCTCCCCAGGGAGCTGGGTGGCCTGGTGGGAGTTTGAACCTGGACCTCCGTGGCTCTAGTCCAGCACCTGGCCCTTAGGGTAAGCCCCAGTTGGCCCCTGGGGTTGCCAAAATGCTGGACGTTTGGGCTTCTTGCCAGGGGAGCCGACCAGTTCAGGTTGGAAAACCGGGGCAACAAGCGGTAGGAGTTTTCAAGGAGGAGAGTGGCAAAAAAAATAAGCAAGCGGAGACCTTATTCGGTGTTCCCTTCCTTGGCCTTCTGACCCAGGCTTTCCCTGGTTGGGCTCATCCTGAAAATGGACTAGCAGAAGTGATAATTAATGGAGAGGGAAGGGGGATTCTGGGCCTTGCATAGAAGGGCTGTTTCCTGTTGCTCAGCCGTGGGTACAAACATGCCTTTATTTATGTATTTATTTGAATTTATTAGCTGCCCAACTCCAGTGCACACTGGGCAGCGTACAAAACTGGGAAATCCGTAAGGACAGATAAAACGTCAAACCAAATGGACAGCTCGGACTGAAATCATCGGCAAAAATCAAACCGAACGGCCGGGCCCTAGACAAACAATCAAACCTCAACCCCAGCCTGCATCTACTAAACCGAGGCTAGCGGCTGGTAGTGTTCACACAACCTCTTTAACTAGGTTGCGGACCTAGTGTGCACCGTGTTCGAAGTCTGATTGGTGTCCCCCTTGCTGTGTTGTGCAAACCCCACTATTTGGGTAGATGATGGGTCAACGTGCTGTGCAACTCCAGGAAATGCTATAATTCAGTAGTTAAGTAGGGCGAGCGTTGCTCATTTTCAAAGGCGCTGTTCTTTTCCTAGGAGAAATCAAGCTTTGTTTGTTCAGCGCAATCCTCGAGGCCTCTCTCTCAACTCAGCCCCTCCCACTGGCAACACGGGGCGCACCTCACGGACCTGGGGTCAAACTCAATTTTCTGTAACAAGCAAACAGTGAACAGCAGTATTGATGGCCTTTTGAAGAGTCCGAGGATTTCCTCACTGGGCATATAACCTACAATGGGCTTGGATGACTCCCAGACACCCCAGCGTGGGATAATGGGGTTTGTCCAAAGCTTCTGAAAGGCAGTAAGTTAGGAGTGGCTGCTGCAGTATATTCACAGTACTATTAGTTTTTGCTAGATGTTGCTGGAACTTTGATTAGATCCCGTTAGCAATCTGTTTTGTTTTTTAGATGCAACCTCCAGCTCACGTGCCAAATATTTTAGTCCATATTGCACTGACATAAATTTTGATGCAAATTCCATTCCCACATGCCAAACAGAGGAAGGGTTGGGTGGCTCAGATGTGGGTGTAGAAAGAGGAACATTGTGTATGCCAGAAAAAGTCCTTGTGCTGATGTGTGGAAAGAAAGAGATGTGTGGGGAAAGTTTCCCTTAGAATTTTCAGTGAATGATGGCTTGCGGACACACAACTCCACTTTTGCCAAAACAGGAGAGGGGAAAAAACAAATGTTGGGCCTATACATTGTAGTTAACGAAAAACAGACAAACCTCTGAATGCATTAGGGCAGGGCTTTCCAAAGTTTTCCCGCGGCGACACACCAACCGCCCTTGGTGTGTCGCCGCGGGAAAATCTGGAAGTTCCGCCGCTGCGGCAGCGCGCAAAAACCCGGAAGCGCTGCTGCCGCTTTTGGTCTTTGCGCGCCGCCGCAGCTGCGACGCCTTCGGATTTTCATGTGTCGCCGCGGGAAAACCCGGTGCGGGCGGGGGCGTGCATGGTGGCAGCGGCGGCAGCCTCCGCTATAACGCGGAAGCACCAATGGCGCGCTGGTGCCGCCGCCGCCGTGCACGCCCCCGCTTCCACTTCTGGGTTGTGTGGCGACACAGACGACTGTGTGTGGCGACACACTTTTGTGTCGCGACACACAGTTTGGAAAGCTCTGCATTAGGGCAATGCATGAACCCATCATAACTGAAAAATGTGGTTGGTGTGATTTGTTACTTCAGCCGTAAATTGAAACTAGTTTAATGCTCTCGGTAGACAGACTAGGACTTGCAGAGAAGACCTGTTAGCGGAAAATAATGCAATCCATGATGATTTCCATCTGGAACACAGAGGATGGAGTAGAGTCTAAACCAGTTAACAGCATGAGTCCTAGTTTGGTGTCCTTGCTGAACCGGGAGGAAAAATGGCACAAGGGAAACTTTTACTATAACACATGTTGAGGGGTTACCTCTTAATCAGGGGAATAATATAATGCAGCTCGCAAAGGATGGGGTATTTTTGGAAAAGCTGGAGCTTGAACGAGTGTGAACGTCAGGTTTTCTGATCTGCAGTTCTATATACTTCACCACGGAGGATGGTGAAGTAAGTTGGAAATAAAAGGGTTGGGTTTCAGCTTGTCAGTCACCAACCCCAGGTTTAACCACGTGGGGCTCATGAGGAAGGAAGATTGCTAAGCTGTTGTCTTCATTTTTTTTTTCTGGGAGAGTGATTGCGGAAAGCGGGGAAAACTTTCTAAAAAACTTGGCGAAGTAGAAACGGGTCACGTTGTAAGTCCTTTCTGTGCAAATGAACGGCTGGGTTATTCGTCTGCATTTTTAGGGCCATCCAGGAAAGGAATCGAAAGATCTCTTTGCCTTCTAGAGAGGGCAATGCTAGAATCACTCAGAACAGTCTGCAGTTGGATTGGGACAGACCAAGGAAAGGATGTTTCTTTGCGTGGCCTGTAAATATCCTTTGCAGGGCTCCCCCCCCTCCAAACTGGATGTGACAGATACGAGTTGAGCTGGTAGTGACCAATCAGTGCCAAAATTGAGCTTGGTTTAAGACAGCTTCCAAGGCCCCCATCACAACCTGGGCTATTCTGTATTCCTTATTTTTGCACGACAAAACTTTGTGCCAGCCTCCTTGGCTTCCTAACAGTTCAAGTGTGCCATGCGGTCACTCAGAGGGAACAAGACCCAAGAAGATGATTGTTCCCTCTCTGGTTTTGTCCAGGGTGAATTCACATGTTCAGGGTCAGATTGCAGAACAGGTGTTAAGCTTTGGGTGACTTACCTGGAATTCATGTTCATTACATCGGTCTCATCCTCTGCCGTCCCCTTCTCCTTTTGCCTTCAGTCTTTCCCAGCATCAGGGTCTTTTCCAGGGAGTCCTCTCTTCGCATTAGGTGGCCAAAGTATTTGAGCTTCAGCTTCAGTATCTGTCCTTCCAATGAGCAGTCAGGGTTGATTTCCTTTAGGATTGACTGGTTTGACCTCCTTGCAGTCCAAGGGACTCTCAAGAGTCTTCTCCAGCACCACAGCTCGAAAGCATCAATTCTTCGGCGCTCAGCCTTCCTTATGGTCCAACTCTCACAGCCATACATTACTACTGGGAAAACCATAGCTTTGATTATACGGACCTTTGTCGGCAAGGTGATGTCTCAAATACAAACTAAGAAAGAAGGAGAAAAAGTCTACATTTTATACTCATCAATAATCACTGGTTTACGAAGGAATACACTGCTATAATATGATCAGTGCAAAATTTTGTAAAATATCACAGTCTCTGCCATAGTAACCCACATTACTGCAGCCTTTGATTAGTAGAAAATATTGCCTTTTCCAAAACAGATAGATCACACATTTTCAACAACCATGGAGTAATATCACATTTCCAATTTCTCAATATATTCTTTTAGTCGCCCCCTGATGCTCCATACAACCATAATTCCTGATAAATAGTCAAATTCCAAAACTTTTTTGTTATGGCAGCCTGGTGTGTACACCCAGTCCCTTTGATGCATACATGATTCAATGTCCTGTGCAAATTGTGAAAAACTAGTTAATTTGATCACCTGGTTAAGTGTGGGGAAGTAGAGGCTTTAACCTGGTTCACCCGAGTCCGTGTCAAACAAGCTCAAAACTTTGCCAAGTTATTTTTTTCCAGTAGGAACTTGTTGAATAGTTCAACCACCCATTTCCCAGAAAGACTCACAAATTTGGGACGGAAGGACTTGCACCAATAAATGAGAATTCAGTCCATTGTCCTCCAGCAATCTTGGACTAAAGGTAAAGGTTCCCCCCACACATTTGTGCAGTCGTGTCCGACTCTAGGGGCCGGTGCTCATCTCCGTTTGTTAGCCGAAGAGCCAGCGTTGTCCGAAGCCGCTTCCACTGTCATGTGGCCGCATGACACACACGGAACGCTGTTACCTACCCACCGAAGTGGTACCTATTCATCTACTTGCATTTGCATGCTTTTGAATTGCTAGGTTGGCAAGAGCTGGGGCGAGTGCGGGAGCTCACTCTGCACGCAGGGCTAGGGATTCGAACCTCCGAACTTGCGATCTTCCGATCGACAAGCCTGGCGTCTTACCTGCTGAGCCACCACGCCCCTCTAACGCTGTGGCAGCGGTGGGATCAGCGAATCTTGGACTGCAACCCCTTTTATCCTGTAGGGAGAAGCCTGGGGCTGATGGGAATCCAGGCCATTGGGTTCAGGAAATTTGCCACCTTCCCTTTCTGCGCTCTCTCTTGTAACCTGAAATCTTTCAGGCCATTTTGGGAACAGCCTGGTGACTTTACAGCGGTCAGCATAGCAGCAGAGATGGTTTCTCTGTCTTGTGGATCAAGAGCAGGTGGTTCTGCTGTAAACCCGGTTAAATTAGTTGGTTTAACACCTGATGAGAAACAAAACCCTGGAAAGGCAGATGCCTCCCTGAATCTAACCTAGATTCTGAATCTAACCTAAAGAATCATCATTTTTCCCATACCATGGAAATAGGATCAACCACGTGGAAAGCTAATAACGAGATCAGATCAGGAGCTGAAACGGCATTTGGCTGCATTCACACAACACTTATAACCTAGGTACTGAATTAGCCTGTTTTCTGACTTTCTGCAATACGTTTTTGGGTGATACAGGGTTAGCCCAAGCGGCTAAACCACCCAAAGAAACCAAGGTTATCACTAACTAAGGTTAACATTTCCAACTGCATTCATTAGGCTGTTTCCTGGCTGGATTAAAACTCTGATGTGAAACGCAACCACTCTGGTTTGGAAGGAAACTAATTTCCTGGCCCCAGAAGGCCGTGACTGTTTACTCAATCGCATGTCTCGCTGGTGGGGTACGTGAAGGCTGAAAGGTAAAGCGACTTTGTCCTCTCGCTGCTGTGAAGGCGAATGTCAAAATTTGCCTCTGTATATCCAGAATTATTGTCATTTGAATAAAATTGCAGCCCTTTTTCTCATCCCATCATTTTCATCCCACCCGTTGCTGGAAGCCTAGGTTCGTTGTAGTTCCTTGCTCTGTCCCTGCTGGCCAGGCTTTAGAATAGAGGTTGGAAGGAACCTTGGAGGTCATCCAGTCCAGCCCCACACATGGTACCGGAGTCCACGACTGATGGGCACCTTCAAGGCTCTTCTGCTCCCATCGTAGGGGTTGCTCTGACTGCCAGACTAGGGCAGGAAAGCCCATTAGAAAAGGGACATGTGCTACCCCATGCAAAACTCTTCTTCAGAATGGCTGGAAGGGGGAAAGGGGTCTAAATTTGCCACCTGTCGCCTCTCCCGTACATGCTCTGATCCTCTTAAAACACGTGCCTGTTTGGAGTTGCTGAAAACCTGCAGAAACTCAGGTCACCCTGGATAAAGGGAATGAGGCTTGCATGAGATTGTTTCAAGGGATTTTTATGGTATTTTAGAGCATTATTTCTCAACCTTAGTGACTATGAAGGTTCTCAGTCATCCAGGTGGAACAGTCTGTGGCTTGAATCATGTCAACTGGATTTCTATTTTCTTAGTGGAAACGTTTCACTCCTTATCCAAGGAGCTTCTTCAGTCTGAGTAAAGTTAGTAAGGGAATCCTTAAATATGTTTCTAGGGTGGCTGTGTGACCTTGCACCTGGGGCTAGGTCATGGTTATTTTTGAGATGTTTGTTTCTAAGTCCCTTTATCATCTAAAGGAGGATCCTTCCTGCTTTGTCTTCTGTGCCTAGGAAGATTAAGACCATTTCACAAGCTCAACAGCAGCAGGGTAATCTTAACGATCCTCCTTTAGATGATAAAGGGACTTAGAAACAAACATCTCAAAAATAACCATGACCTAGCCCCAGGTGCAAGGTCACACAGCCAGCCTAGAAACATATTTAAGGATTCCCTTACTAACTTTACTCAGACTGAAGAAGCTCCTTGGATAAGGAGTGAAACGTTTCCACTAAGAAAATAGAAATCCAGTTGACATGATTCAAGCCACAGACTCAACCTTAGTGACTTTAACGTGACTTTAAGCATGCTGGTTGGGGAATTCTGGGAGTTGAAGTCCACGCATCTTAAAGCTGCTGAGGTGGAGAAACGCTGTTTTAGAGCATCTTTGCTAAGTTAGAGCAGTCTCCATCTCAGTTAGTGTTCTGTTTCTATTCTGCGTTGTGTTCTCTTTGCTGTATTATCTGGCATTCCAAGGTAAACTGTCCCTGTAATGGAGGATCTTTTTAAAGCTTGTGATCCCTTGCGTTTTGCCTTTTCCAGCTGCGTGGTTCCAATGAACTAGTACTTTGGGGCAGTTTAAAAATAGACCTCTCTAGAAATGGAATGGGATTTGGTACAGCTTGGACTCAGATAACCTGAAGTCTTTTTAGAAATTGTCTCCTTTAGAAACAGTTTACAGAAGCAAGGCTGCAACAGACAAGTTGTTGTTGTTCAGTTGTTTAGTCGTGTCCGACTCTTCGTGACCCCATGGACCACAGCACGCCAGGCCTTCCTGTCCTCCACTGTCTCCCGGAGTTTACTCAAATTCATGTTCATTACATCGGTGATGCTATCTAACCATCTCATCCTCTGCCGTCCCCTTCTCCTTTTGCCTTCAGTCTTTTCCAGCATCAGGGTCTTTTCCAGGGAGTCTTCTCTTCGCATTAGGTGGCCAAAGTCTTTGAGCTTCAGCTTCGGTATCTGTCCTTCCAATGAGCAGTCAGGGTTGATTTCCTTTAGGATTGACTGAGTTGACCTCCTTGCAGTCCAAGGGACTCTCAAGAGTCTTCTCCAGCACCACAGCTCGAAAGCATCAATTCCTCTGAATGTTTTGTTTTATTCTATGTACATGTGGCAGACATGGGTTTGCACCCGTGTGTGAATGAACTCCTGGGGAATTGTCCCAGGAATAGGACAGCTCCTAATTTCGTGGCTTTTGTTGTTGTTGTTGTTGTTCAGTCGTTTAGTCGTGTCCGACTCTTCATGACCTCAAGGACCATAGCACGCCAGGCCTTCCTGTCCTCCACTGTCTCCCGGAGTTTACTCAAATTCACGTTCATTGCATCGGTGATGCTACCTAACCATCTCATCCTCTGCCGTCCCCTTCTCCTTTTGCCTTCAGTCTTTCCCAGTATCGGGGTCTTTTCCAGTGAGTCCTCTCTTCGCATTAGGTGGCCAAAGTCTTTGAGCTTCAGCTTCAGCATCTGTCCTTCCAATGAGCAGTCAGGGTTGATTTCCTTTAGGATTGCAACCCTGACTGCTCATTGGAAGGACAGATACTGAAGCTGAAGCTCAAATACTTTGGCCACCTAACGCGAAGAGACAACTTAGAGCCCACTTAACGTAGCGTCTGCTTTTACATAACTGACCAACTTCGGTTAGGGCTAACCTTGGTTTCTTTTTCTGTGGCTTAGTGTTCTGCACACCCACCCCATTCGCTTCATGGCTTGTTATATTGCATTAACCTGAAAACAGATTGTTTCGCTAACCCTTGTAAAGCATATTGTCTGAACGCAGCCAAAGAATCTGGTGCTCCTCGGAAGACTAACAAATTCAGTATGAGCTGCGTTTTTGTGGATTGCAAACCCTTGACATGAAGGAGACCCTCTTCTTGCATTGCAACCTTGGGGAAGACGGATCTGTATAGAAGTTTCTTCGGTTTGTGCTTATATCTAGATGTAGTGCAAGATTCCTTTTTCCCCACAACAATTTTGGGAGATAGGTTGGGTTGAGACACAGTGACTGCCCCAAAGTCCCCGAGGAGCTTCTGTGGCTGAGCAGGGATCAGAACCAGGATCTCACCACTCCTAGTCCAACACTTTAACCCCGTGTTGGCCGCTTGAAGATGTGTGGACTTCAACTCCCAGAATTCCCCAGCCAGCATGGCTGGCTGGGGAATTCTGGGAGTTGAAGTCCACACATCTTCAAGCGGCCAAGCTTGAGAAACACTGCTTTAACCACTATCCACCCTGGCTGTCAAACATTTCTGCCAGGTTTCAGACCAGCCGCATTTTATATGCTGGCCAAGGGTTGCAAACACTGTGTTATTGCAGAAGTGTCTTGGGACTCCATGACCTCATGCCTCTACTTTTCATTTGCTGCTTGGTTGGAAGCCTCCAGACAGGGGTTGGTTCCATTTGGCAGATGGTTAAAGCGAGGCCTCTGGAGATCTCTCTCTTGGTGCTTAATCACCCTTCCTAACACAACATTTGTTTCAATATGTGTACCAGCTAGAACAGGTTAATCCACATGTCTTATTTGTGGAGTAAATCTATGTGGTCGCTGAGAGTCCACACTGACACAACGGCACATATTCCGTCAATACATGTGGAGTCCAGGTTTTACATAGAGTAAATGGGGAAAATCCTAGTGAATGTCTGGAAGATCCCTGCTTTTTTCGAAATCCAAGAGGGGATGATTCCTGCGAACCCACTGGCTATTTTCACACAATCTACCCTGGTTACTGAATTAACCCATTATCTGGATCCAGACCATTTATTCAAACATCAACCAACCAACGAATGGATTTTACAATGGAGTTACAAAAAACTAACAAGGATTAACCCTAACCATGTTTAGCGTGGAAATGCAGTTCCTAGGTTTCTTACTGAACTGATCAAGTATGATGGTTGAATTTAACCTCTCTCTGTGGCATTAAATCTGTACATACAATTCAGATAAACCATTTCACTCCTATCTTAATTCATCCTTTCCAGATTAGGCATAAACGTTGAACAGAAAACTTGCATCTTTCTATACCTGGGTTTTTGTACAGAATATATGCTGTGAAACTGGTTTTGAGCAGGATCGGGTTCTGTCTAACCCTGTTTGTTGTTGTTTATTCGTTCAGTCGTTTCCGACTCTTCGTGACTTCATGGACCAGTCCACGCCAGAGCTTTCTGTCGGCCGTCACCATCCCCAGCTCCCCAATGGTTGAGTCCGTCACCTCCAGAATACCATCCATCCATCTTGCCCTTGGTCGGCCCCTCTTCCTTTTGCCTTCCACTTTTCCTAGCATCAGCTTCTTCTCCAGGGTATCCTGTCTTCTCATGATGTGGCCAAAGTACTTCAGTTTTGCCTTTAATATCATTTCCTCAAGTGAGCAGTCTGGCTTGATTTCCTGGAGTATGGACTGGTTTGATCTTCTTGCAGTCCAAGGCACTCTCATAATTTTCCTCCAACACCACAGTTCAAAAGCATCGATCTTCCTTCGCTCAGCCTTCCTTATGGTCCAGCTCTCGCAGCCATAGGTTACTACAGGGAATACCATTGCTTTAACTATGCAGACCTTTGTTGTCAGTGTGATGTCTCTGCTCTTAACTATTTTATCAAGATTTGCCATTGCTCTCCTCCCAAGAAGTAGACGTCTTCTGATTTCCTGGCTGCAGTCAGCGTCTGCAGTAATCTTTGCGCCTAGAAATACAAAGTCTGTCACTGCCTCCACTTTTTCTCCCTCTATTTGCCAGTCATCAATCAAGCTCGTTGCCATAATCTTGGTTTTTTTGAGGTTTAACTGCAACCCAGCTTTTGCACTTTCTTCTTTCACCTTCGTCATAAGGCTCCTCAACTCCTCCTCGCTTTCAGCCATCAAAGTGGTATCATCTGCATATCTGAGATTGTTAATGTTTCTTCCAGCGATTTTAACTCCAGCCTTGGATTCCTCAAGCCCAGCATGTCGCATGATGTGTTCTGCGTACAGGTTGAATAGGTAGGGTGAGAGTATACAGCCCTGCCGTACTCCTTTCCCAATCTTAAACCAGTCCGTTGTTCCGTGCTCTGTTCTTACCGTTGCTACTTGGTTGTTATACAGATTCCTCAGTTATACAGATTCCTCAGGAGGAAGACAAGATGACTTGGTATCCCCATACCACCAAGAACTTGCCACAATTTGTTATGTTTGTTAATTTGTTATTTGTTACACAATTTGTTATTTGTTACACAATTTGTTATTTGTCTAACCCTGAGCACAAATTAAATTCAGTTACTAATTGAAGGGGCGTGGTGGCTCAGCGGGTAAGACGCCAGGCTTGTTCGGAGGTTCGAATCCCTAGTCCCGTGTGACGGAGTGAGCTCCCACACTAGCTCCAGCTCTTGCCAACCTAGCAATTCGAAAGCATGCAAATGCAAGTAGATGAATAGGTACCACTTCGGTGGGTAGGTAACAGCGTTCCGTGTGTGTCATGCGGCCACATGACCGTGGAAGCGTCTTCGGACAACGCTGGCTCTTCGGCTAAGAAACGGAGATGAGCCCCTAGAGTCGGACACGACTGTGTGGGGGAACCTTTACCTACTAATTGAAATTTTTCCCCTTGTTCAGGTCACTGGTCCTCCCTGAGAACTGAGGTTGTTTTCTTTTTTTATATATTTTATATTTTTTGGGGGGGGGTTGGGTCAATGTAAGGGACCCGTCATTGTACACTTTTATTCATACTTTGCATGAAAAAAGCTGCAGGTTAAATGTTGAGTCCTTTCAGGTTAGGAAAAATCTACAACAGCGAAATGGGCACTGTGGCGGAGGGGAATTCAGCATGGGGCACTTGCAATTTTACACATTTAGGTCTGTCTGTGCTTAATAGTAACACGGGCCATTCCTCCTGATTGGATGTCTCATTTAATTAAAAAAAAATAATGCATCCTCAGGGAATTTCAAATCTGAAGCCGAAGTCCTTAGCATTTTTTCCATTGTGATGAAAAGCTACAGCCAAATGTTTAATTTAAAAAGGCTCAGATAACCGATTAAATTCTGAAGCAGTAGTGAAATACTGCAGTGGAGTTCAAGATTGCTGTGGCTTTCTGCCCTCTAGAAAGCAAAAGCTGCTTTTAACCTGGAAAGGTACATTGCTGCTGTTGAAACAAACAAAATGAAGAAGATATAAACAAGTACATGAAATGGAAAATTTCAGTTGTTATTGGAAAGTTACCGCAGCCTTGATGACATAAAGAGTCGCTGGGAGTCAGGAGGCATATAAATGTAATATATTATTATTATTCCATGTAGATCAACAAAGTGTATTGTGGGGACCTGCAGCATTCATTACAATGTGTCGCTCTTTGAGTGAGACGGGCGGCGACTAAATTCGAAATACAAATAAAAAATAAATATGTACTTTGGGGCAACAAATTGTCATTATTTGAGATGCTACAAGATAGTTGATTGTTTTCCTGGAACAGGCCAGCACAATCTCTGTGCTGGCTTAGAATACAGTTAGGGCCGTATGTTGTTTCGGATTCGGTTCTGAAAAGGGGATGTGGAACCTGCCCCCAACTATTTAAAGCAGCCCCATCTTTTCCCAGGATCTCACACAAAGGTATTGCGCAATCCCAGGAGAAGACGGCAGCTTTAAAGAGTCACACCGAAGGGCTACTTTTGCACCTTTTTGGAAACAAATCCAAAGCAGGGCCCAACACTGAAACAGTTGCTCGCATCTGGCCAGCTGGATTTCTTTCTCTTTTTTAAAATAATTTGGTTGAGAATTTTTCCATAAGCAAAAGACAAATCGAAAGGAAAGGAAAGGAAAGGAAAGGAAAGGAAAGGTGCAAAGAGAGAGAGGGGGGGAAGGAAGGAAGTGTAGGAATTCTGGGATGGTAGTACCAGAACTCCACGCAGCTTCTTATTAGTATATAGCGGAGTAGAAGCGTTCCCATAAACTTGCACAAGGCTTAATCAGTTCAAAACACAAAATAAACACACTTCACACGTTAATGTAAAGTTACATAAAAAAAAGAGTGTACAATTTTATTGTAACTCACAGTTCCTTAGTAGAAACGGTCCATGCGTGCGAGCAAGAAGGTTCTGACGTGACCCACATGCTTCCAATGCGGCCCACCTGGATGGAAGTATGATCAACGTGAGGCAGCAGCCATGGCTGCCATGCTCCTTGGTAGGAGATCCAAGCAGAAAGAGGAAGAGAAGGGAACAGGAAATTGGGGTTCAGCCCCTCCCACACACAGCAAGTAAAATCAGGTTACAGCAGAGGCTGTCTGTTGTGAGACGTGCTTGGTTGAAACCCGATCTCTAACAGGAAGGAAGGAAGGAAGGAAGGAAGGAAGGAAGGAAGGAAGGAAGGAAGGAAGGAAGGAAGGAAGGAAGTTCTGACCTTGTTTTCAACAGGTATAAACAAACTTATTATCATCCTCCCTCCCTCTTTGGTATTACAGAAATCCCTTCAGCCCCTCATTTCATCCTTTTTCAATCATGAAATCCATAAATCATCATTTTACTGTTTAGAAAACAGCAACAAGTCCATAAAAGTTTTCTGTTTAGAAAACAGCAACAAGTCCATAAAAGTTTTCTGTTTAGAAAACAGCAAAAAGTCCATAAAAGATTTCCAGTCTTTTTAAAAAAAGGGCTGTACTTACTGTTTTGTCCCTGACCAGCAGGTCAATTTTGCCATTTCTGCCAAGTCTGACATCTTCACAATCCATTCCTCCCCGCCAGCTGGATTTCTGAACGGGTCCCGTTCTTAACTCTTATTCTTCCTTTATTGGTGAACTGTGAAGCGAAGCCTGAGATCCTGAGCAAGATGTTCTTGACCCGGGGCTGGAGAAATTGTTTGTGCGGCATGCCTCAAAATGGAAAAGTGGCTTCCTGAAACGTTGAGCTTCAAACCTAGAGAAAAAGACACCATTGAACGTGGCTCTGCGTTTGGGGGGAGGGGGGGTGGAAGGCTGCTGCCGGACAGTGATTCCTTGGGCGGATTTGCAGCAACTGCCCACTGCAAGAAATGAAGTGTTGCGTCTCATGCACCAAACGTTAGGCAGAAAGGTTTGTCTTCGGTCAGGAGAAAAAGTGCCATTGACTTTTGAGAATAAAAAGTCCTCCATGCTCTGAACTGCACAATTGGTCTGTTTGCAGGTGCCTGCTGTGATCACAGGAACCCTTGATCAGTGGTGAGAACAGGGCTGGATAGGATCCTCTTCCCCCAGGCTCTGTTAGACTGGCTAAGGTACTGTTTTTCAAACTTGGCCACTTGAAGATGCGTGGACTCCTCCCTAGGAAGGAGGCAGTGGCAAACCAGGAGTCTGAGTTCTAGTCCCACCTTAGGCACAAAGCCAGCTGGGTGACCTTGGGCCAGTCCCTGTCTCTCAGCCCTAGGAAGGAGCCAATGGCAAACCAGGAGACTGAGAGTTCTAGTCCCGCCTTAGGCATGAAAGCCGGCTGGGTGACCTTGGGCCAGTCCCTCTCTCTCAGCCCTAGGAAGGAGCCAATGGCAAACCAGGAGACTGGGAGTTCTAGTCCCGCCTTAGGCATGAAAGATGGCTAGGTGACCTTGGGCCAGTCCCTCTCTCTCAGCCCTAGGAAGGAGCCAATGGCAAACCAGGCGACTGAGAATTCTAGTCCCGCCTTAGGCATGAAAGCCGGCTGGGTGACCTTGGGCCAGTCCCTGTCTCTCAGCCCTAGGAAGGAGCCAATGGCAAACCAGGAGACGGGGAGTTCTAGTCCTGCCTTAGGCATGAAAGATGGCTGGGTAACCTTGGGCCAGTCACTCACTCTCAGCCCTAGGAAGGAGGCAATGGCAAACCACTTCTGAAGAACCTGGCCAAGAAAACTGCAGGGACTTCTCCAGGCAGTCTCCAAGAATCGGACACGGCTGAACGGATTGATTGATTGATTGATTGATTATTTATTTATTTATTTATTTATTTGCAAGACTTAAATGTCATTCTGATCGAAACCGACTTTGAATGGCTTGCTTACCCTACTTATGTAGACAAGGTTACACAAAGTACAGAATCTAAACCAGAACGAGCAATGCTGTATACAATCCAGTGCCAGAGATAATAAAACTCGACATTCATTGAAGTCCAGATTATGGGAGGGAGCAACGTTCCCAACTGATGAGGCTTTACAAATAGCTGAGGAAAGAAGGAAAGGGAAAGATATAAACAACTGAATGCAGAATTCCAGAGAATAGCAAGGAGAGATAAGAAGGCCTTCTTAAATGAACAATGCAAAGAAATCGAGGAAAACAATAGAATGGGGAAGACTAGAGATCTCTTCAAGAAAATCGGAGATATCAAGGGAACGTTTTGTGCAAAGATGGGCATGATAAAGGACAAAAAAGGCAGG
This sequence comes from Charina bottae, assembly GCA_023362775.1. NCBI lineage: Eukaryota > Metazoa > Chordata > Lepidosauria > Squamata > Charinaidae > Charina > Charina bottae. The sequence goes on from JALMGJ010000034.1 coordinate 6,144,355, forward strand.
GACCTAACAGAAGCAGAAGAGATTAAGAAGAGGTGGCAAGAATACACAGAAGAACTATACAAGAAAGATCTTAATATCCCTGATAAATACGATGGTGTGGTCACTGACCTTGAGCCGGACATCCTAGAGAGTGAAGTCAAGTGGGCCTTAGGAAGCATTACTAACAACAAAGCTAGCGGAGAAGACAGTATCCCAGCTGAGCTATTTAAAATCCTAAAAGATGATGCTGTTAAAGTGCTGCACTCAATATGCCAACAAATTTGGAAAACTCAACAGTGGCCACAGGATTGGAAAAGGTCAGTTTACATTCCAATTCCAAAGAAAGGCAATGCCAAAGAATGTTCAAACTACTGTACAATTGCGCTCATTTCACATGCTAGCAAGGTTATGCTCAAAATCCTACAAGCTAGGCTTCAGCAGTATGTGAACCGAGAACTACCAGAAGTGCAAGCTGGGTTTCGAAGAGGCAGAGGAACTAGAGATCAGATTGCCAACATTCGCTGGATCATGGAAAAAGCAAGAGAGTTCCAGAAAAACATCTACTTCTGCTTCACTGACTACGCTAAAGCCTTTGATTGTGTGGATCACAACAAACTGTGGCAAAGTCTTAAAGAGATGGGAGTACCAGACCACCTTACCTGTCTCCTGAGAAACCTGTATGCGGGTCAAGAAGCAACAGTTAGAACCGGACATGGAACAACCAACTGGTTCAAAATTGGGAAAGGAGTACGACAAGGCTGTATATTATCACCCTGCTTATTTAACTTATATGCAGAGTACATCATGAGAAATGCCGGGCTGGATGAATCACAAGCCGGAGTTAAGATTGCCGGGAGAAATATCAACAACCTCAGATATGCAGACGATACCACCCTAATGGCAGAAAGTGAAGAGGAACTAAAGAGCCTCTTGATGAGGGTGAAAGAGGAGAGTGCAAAAGCTGGCTTGAAACTCAACATTAAAAAAACCCAGATCATGGCATCTGGTCCCATCACTTCCTGGCAAATAGAAGGAGAAGAAATGGAAGCAGTGACAGATTTTATTTTCTTGGGCTCCAAGATCACCGCAGACGGTGACTGCAGCCATGAAATTAAAAGACGCTTGCTCCTTGGGAGGAAAGCTATGGCAAACCTAGACAGCATATTAAAAAGCAGAGACATCACCTTGCCGACAAAGGTCCGTATAGTTAAAGCTATGGTTTTTCCAGTAGTAATGTATGGCTGTGAGAGTTGGACCATAAGGAAGGCTGAGCGCCGAAGAATTGATGCTTTCGAGCTGTGGTGCTGGAGAAGACTCTTGAGAGTCCCTTGGACTGCAAGGAGGTCAAACCAGTCAATCCTAAAGGAAATCAACCCTGACTGCTCATTGGAAGGACAGATGCTGAAGCTGAAGCACAAATACTTTGGCCACCTAATGCGAAGAGAGGACTCCCTGGAAAAGACCCTGATGCTGGGAAAGACTGAGGGCAAAAGGAGGAGGGGACGGCAGAGGATGAGATGGTTAGACAGCATCACCGATGTAATGAACATGAATCTGAGTAAACTCCGGGAGACAGTGGAGGACAGGAAGGCCTGGCGTGCTATGGTCCATGAGGTCACGAAGAGTCGGACACGACTAAACGACTGAACAACAACAAACGTTCCCAACCCCGAGACCTGTTGAAAAAGCAAGTTTTAATTGGCCTTTTCAAAAGCTAGCAGGGCAGGGTCCGTCCAGATCCCAGGGGGGAGCAAGTGGACATGCACCCCCCCAAGGCCTCTGAAGACGGCAGTCTCTGAGCAAAGGGATCAAGCGAGTCCCTCGTAACAGATCTTCTTGGATGGGCAGAATCGATTAGGAGAAAGCGATGCTGAAGATCTCCAGGTCCTGCACCATAGAGGGCTTTCAATGTGGCAATGCTGTGGACCTTTGCAGTTTTTCTGTAGCTGCCAAACCCTATCTTTAATGGAACATCTTTAATGCAATATTTTTATTTTGCTCCAGTATTTCAGCAGCGCCGTCCACCGGGGGCTTGGACAGCAGCGGCAAGAGGCTGGAGACCCGCTGGTGGAGACCCGTGGCGGAACCGAGACAAAATAAAGAGAACTGGAGTCCATTAAGGCCGGAAGACTCTGAACGCAAGCCTTCGAGTTCGACCAGTGGGGCTTGTGGGGACTGATGTCTTTTTGAGAGCTGCTAGAGGCTTTTGGAAGCCTCCAAAATCGACCGCTGGAGCCTGGGGCCGTCGGAGGTGAGCTAGGCCGGTGGAGTTGGTGGGGGCCTAGCAGACCCGGGGCGGCTCAGAAGGGAGTCCAGCGGGTGCAGCGAAGCCCTCGGAGCTTCCGGAGACTATCAAGACTATCAAGGGCTGCCAGAGGCTACGGAGTGGAGTGGGAGACGGACGAGGCGCCTCCCCGCTACAGACTATCTGGTCTTTTTCCCGGGCCACTTTCTGAGAGGGCCCGGAGGCTCCTGATGTGGGAGCTGTTTGGAACTGGTGTCGAACCCGGCAGCCGTGGAAGACGCGGATGGGACGGAGGCCGGACTGATAGCCCTGTTGATCAGGGCACAAGAATAATAACAATTGCTCGGATTAACACCATTGAGCTAAGGCGGCAGAGAACTTGGAGGAGTCCCTTGATGTGAATGTGGACCCCCCCCTCGGGTGAGAGACGAGGGAGGGGGGCTAAGATTGTATGAGTGTGGAAGAGCACCCCCTGGGTGAGAGTCAGGTGGGGCAGGAATGATTGTGGCGAGTGTTGGTACCTCTCCCCGACCAGTGAGAGAAGTTGGGGGAGAGGTGCAGGGTGTGAGTGGGGTGGTGCTGGACCCTACCAGTGCCGAGAGCGAGAGCTGGTGCACTGGGGGGTCTTACCACTGCCCAAGAGTGTATGGGAGTGCATGATGGATGGATGGGATAAGGGACTCTTAATTAAGCCTAAGAATTCCGGAGGCCTGGGAGTGGAGGCTACTGGGTCAGAACCGGGAATCTCTGGGGGCTATATGGCGGGCCATTTGATTCGGGTGGTGACGGGCAGGGGACGGTATGACGGGAACCGGAGGGCAAGCCATCTTTGGGGAAGGCGCCCCCGGTGTTTGTTACCGGTGGTGCGTTCCGGCCCCCCGTGTTCACACCCAGGCCCTGGTAAGCAGATCCTCGTGGGCTCTGGTCTCCGGCTGCTGCTGTTGAATGCCAGGTCAGTGAACAACAAAGCCCCCCCTTATAAGTGACTTGATCACGGATGAGGGGGCCGACCTGGTGTGTATTACCGAGACCTGGCTGGCACCAGAGGGGGGAGTGGCCCTCTCGGAAATGTGCCCAGCCGGGTTTCAGGTCTGGCATCAGCCGAGACACCGGGGCAGGGGAGGAGGGGTGGCAGTGGTCATCCGAGAGTCTCTTGTGGCTTTCAGGGGCGCTGCTCCACAAGTGGCCGGGTGTGAGACCCTGTTTTTCAAGTTGGGTTCACGAGAACAGTTGGGAGTGCTGCTGTTGTACCAACCTCCCTGCTGCGTAGCAACCTCCCTGCCTGAGCTGCTCGAGGCTGTCTCGGGGTTGGCGGTGGAGTTCCCCAGACTTATGGTTCTGGGGGACTTCAATCTGCCGTCTCTGGGACGGTCCTCGGAGGCGGCCCGGGAGTTCATGGCTACCATGGCAGCTATGGGCCTGTCTCAGATTATTCGTGACCCGACTCGGGACAGTGGTCTCACCCCGGACTTAGTTTTCTTGTCTGAGCAGTGGCAATGTGACCTGAGGGGAGAGTTACATCTTTCCCCATTGTCATGGTCAGACCACGCCCTGGTGACCCTGAGACTCTCTTGTGCTGCCCCACTCCGCAGGGAGGCGGGACCTATTCGACTGGTCCGCCCCCGGCGACTGATGGACCCAGTGAGGTTTCAGAAGGAGCTGGGGGTTATTCCCGAGGACTTGCTTCACGGTCCAGTTGAGCTCCTGGCCGCGGCCTGGAATAGGGCCGCGGCTGGAGCCCTGGACAAGATCGCGCCTATGCGACCTCTCCGGCCCTGCTTGGCCCGCCGCTCTCCGTGGTTTTCCGAAGAGTTAAGGGCCTTGAAGAGGGTTAAGAGACGTCTAGAGCGCCGCTGGAGAAAGACGAAGACTGAATCTGACCGAACACAATCTAGAGCCGCAGTTAAGGCCTACCTTGTGGCGGTAAGAGCGGCGAAACGTGAATATTTCTCCGCCCTTATTGCGTCCGCAGAATGCCGCCCGACGGCCCTCTTTAAAATTACAAGATCATTGTTGGGTCGGGAGCAGAGGGAGACCCACCTACAGGGCCGATCGGAAGAGTTTTCTGAGCATCTGCAGGATAAAATCGCTCAGATTCATTCAAAGTTGGACTCCAAGCGTGAGACAGGATCTGTGGAGATGCCAGGGGCTCGTACTTACCATGTTATCTGGGAACAGTTTGATCCTGTTGCACCTGAGGAAGTAGACAGGATCCTTCGGACTGTGAACGCCACCACATGCCAGCTTGACCCTTGTCCCTCCTGGCTGGTGAAATCGGCCAGTCAGGTGACATGTGGATGGGTCCAGGCGATGATTAATTTGTCCTTGAGTCAGGGGGTGTTTCCGGAGGCCTTTAAGGAGGCGCTGGTGCACCCCCTCCTCAAGAAGCCGTCCCTGGACCCTACCATCCTGGGCAACTTTCGCCCAGTCTCCCACCTTCCCTTTTTGGGAAAGGTGGTTGAGAAGGTGGTGGCGTGGCAACTCCAGAGGATTCTGGAGGAAACGGATTATCTAGACCCCTTCCAGTCAGGTTTCAGGCCGGGATATGGGACAGAGACCGCATTGGTCGCGCTTATCGATGATCTCTGGCGAGAGCGGGATGGAGGGAGTGCGTCCATCCTAGCTCTCTTAGATCTCTCAGCGGCTTTTGATACTGTCGACCACGGTATACTTTTGGGACGGCTCAGGGAGTTGGGGGTGGGCAGCGTAGTTTTGCGCTGGTTCGCCTCCTTCCTCCAGGGCCGTTCCCAGTCGGTGTTGATAGGGGAGGAGAGAGCTGACCCGCGGCCCCTGATTTGTGGGGTGCCGCAGGGGTCGGTTCTCTCTCCTCTCCTGTTCAACATCTACATGAAGCCACTGGGCGAGATCATCCGTCACCACGGGATGAGGTATCACCAATATGCTGATGATACCCAGTTATACATCTCCATCCCGGGTGAAGTAGGTGATGCGGTCGATGCCTTATCTCAGTGTCTGGAGGCTGTGGGGGTCTGGATGGGGAACAACAGGCTTCAACTGAACCCTGGTAAGACGGAGTGGCTGTGGATTGATGGCCCCGCTAGATCCGGGAAGTTGTCATCTTTGGTTCTGGGTGGGGTGGCACTACCTCGCTCGGATCCAGTGCGGAATCTGGGGGTCCTCCTGGACTCGCGACTCCTGCTCGAAGAGCAGGTGGCAGTCACGGCCAGGAGGGCCTTTGCACAGCTTCGTGTTGTGCGCCAGTTACGCCCTTTCCTGGATCAGGAGGCCCTCCGAACAGTCACTCATGCCCTTGTCATATCCCGTATAGATTACTGTAATGCGCTCTACATGGGGCTACCCCTGAAGAGTATCCGGAAGCTTCAGCTGGTGCAAAATGCCGCGGCGCGAGCAGTTATGGGTGCCATGAGATCGGCACATGTTACACCTCTGCTACGCGAGCTGCATTGGCTACCAGTTTGCTTCCGGGTCCAATTCAAGGTGTTGGTGATTACCTTTAAAGCCCTACATGGCATAGGACCAGGGTACCTGAGGGACCGTCTCGTCCCAATAACGTCGACCCGCCCCACCCGTGCATGCAGAGAGGGCATGCTTCGGACCCCCTCAACAAGAGAATTCCATCTAGCGGGGTCCAGGAGGCGTGCCTTCTCTGCGATAGCGCCCGCCTTGTGGAATATCTTGCCCCCAGAGGTGAGACTGGCCCCTTCACTCCTGGCCTTTCGGAAGACCCTTAAGACCTGGCTCTGCCGCCGGTCCTGGGACGACAGAGGCGGCAGTGCCTCCTGGGGTTGGCTGGCCCCGTAGTGGTATGGTCCATCCTGCGGTCCCCCCTTGGATTTTATGTAATTTATTATTATTATTGTTCAATGTATTTTAGATACTGTTTTTGTATTTTTAAACTTTCAATTGTTGTAACCCGCCCAGAGTCCCTTGCAAGGGAGATGGGCGGGGAATAAATTGAAATAATAAATAAATAAATAAATAAATAAATAAAATCCAGGCTTTAGTTTCCTCTAAAGGGACTTGGTATTCTTCTACAGGGAGGAAACTTTTGGCTAAGTGCACAGTTTCATAGAACTGCAATGATAGGCTTAGCTGTTTGCAGTGGTGTTTTTTCAGCTGGGCTCGATTGAAAACCTTGTGGGACAAGGGACGTGGCTTTTTAAGTAACACCCCCCCCCGATAAGCAATTGGTCAAGGACCTCAGCATAGGAGTCCGCTGGGATTCCAGCCTGTTCTGGATTCCGATGACATCACAACCTTTGCTGTGGCAACTTTTGGTGAGATCATCAGCTGGACCCAGGAAGAGATGAGGAAAGGCTGGGCCCTGATTTTCTGGCTTCTCTTTGACCTCAAGCCCTTCCTAGAGTTCAGAGCTCAGAGCCACTGAGATGCAGGCATGTGCATACACACACAACCCACATAGGCTTATGCTCTGCACCATAGTTGAAGCAGGCGTGCAGTTGCTTATGAAGATTCAGCATCTTTTTTGCAAGAAGCCTTCCAATCTCCCTGGTGTTGCCTAACCGGGAAAGAGCCCTACTTAGGATACAGGCTGGTCATACTAGCTGAGGATTCTGGGTGTTGTAGTTCCAACCCATCCAGATTTTATTTATTTATTTATTTATTGAACTTCTCCACCGCCCAACTTGTATACAATGATTCTGGGCAGTTTACAAATAATAAAAATAACATATCACTAAAATGATACAATATACATATATATAAATATAATATAAAAATACAAATATAAAATATATAAATACAAGATGGCAAATCAAGATCTTATTGTTGGCACCATCACGGTGCCCACCACCTCCATGAATGGCTATCCCCCCCTCCCACCCCAAGCAAGATGGCATAACCAGGTTTTAACCCCCTTCCTGAAGGCTGGGAGAGTGGGGGCCTGTCTTCCCTCTGGGGATAACTTATTGCAAAGGGCGGGCACCACAGCAGAGAAGGCCCTCCTCCTGGACCCTGCCAATCGGCAATCCCTCATGGACAGGGTCTGTACCATGCCCTCTCTGCCTGACCAGGTGGGACGGGTTGATGTAACAGGGGTGAGGCGATCCCTCAGGTAACCTGGACCCATGCCATATAAGGCTTTAAAGGTGGTGACCAACAGCTTGAATTGGACCCGGAAGCAAACTGGCACCCAATGCAGCTCGTGCAGCAAAGGTGTTATATGCGCCATCCTTGGGGCTCCTAAAACTGCTCGCACGGCCGCATTCTGCACCAGCTGTAGCTCTTCAAGGGTAGCCCCATGTAGAGTGCATTGCAATAGTCTATATAGGAGATGACCAGGGCATGAGTGACTGGCCGGAGGGCCTCCCGATCCAGGAAGGGGCGTAGCTGGCGCACAACACGAAGCTGCGCAAAGGCTCCCCTGGCCATGGCTGCCACCTGCTCTTTGAGTAGGAGTTGTGAGTCCAGGAGGACCCCCAGATTCCGCACCGGGTCTGTCTGGGGTAGTGCAACTGTGGGATATTGCTGGCTTTATGGGGTTCCAGGCGCAGAGTAATTCAAACAGAGTGCAGCGTGTAGGGCTAACAATATTTTATTGTAGCATAAGGCAATAATGGATATAGTACATTATTGCAAAAGGAAAAAACAACAGCATACGCAGAGTTCCATCAGCAGATGTGAAGTAAAAATCATGGCCCATACAAAGGCCAGGCATAGTTACAGTTCAGGAACAGAGTACATGGCAACAGGACAGATAGAAGTCAAGAAGAAGAGAGGAGTATAGACCCATAGTTCATAGCTGGGATATACCCTTGTTTCAGCGTTCTGATTGGCTATATGTGGGTCAGGACATTTTCAAACCGACAATGCATTAAAAGTTGTACTTACTATAAATCGCCATGAGATGGCAGTGTTGCACATTGTCTCCCCTCCGGGAAAAGGTTCCCATGAGATAAGGTATTTTGGACTGATATCACTATGTTTTGGCTAGCGAAGGTCACGCACCTGGGGTTTACTGGTGGAATGTTTTGTGAACACTGTATGGAAAAATACTGTCTTTACTAGCTAAAGAATATCACAGTGAAGGAATCCATTAGTATGAATTCTACATAGAATAACTCTTAACAGCAACCCCATCCAGAGCCAAAGATGGTAAGTTCCCAGATACCTGGGAGCCCAACCCACAGCCACTCCGTCTTGCCAGGGTTCATCTGAAGCCTGTTGTTCCCCATCCAGACCCCAGATGACCTTAGCGGGGGAAAAGGTTGGAGAAGACAATAGAGAGCTTTGTCCCTCCTAACTGGCTCCTTTGGGCACTGTCTGTGGTTGGAATCCCATAATAGTCCTGTTACAAGGAGCTTGAAGGAAATGTCTCTAGTAGGTGTGAACTGATGGGACAGCTGGGTCTTCACAAAACACTAAATCTGGATTAAGGAAACACCATTACTTGGTTCATATAGGGCAACACTTCAGGCCATCCTATGGCTTGGTTGACACAACAGATGGCATTCAAAGTTAGCCAGCCCCATTTCAGCTGAGTCTAGGTGTCATGTTGGGAAAGGTGGAAGGAAAGAGAAGAAGAGGACGACCAGCAGTAAGATGTATCGACTCAGTTACAGTGGCGATGGGGACACTGTTGGAAGGCCTGAAGGACCAGGTTGGGGTTAGAAAATCTGTGTGGTCGCTAAGAGTTGACACTGACTTGAAGGCAGATAATCAGTCAATCAGTGTGAAGACCCAGCTCCTTTGAGAAGTCCATAATGTTGGGAAAAGTGGAAGGAAAGAAGAGGAAAACCAGGAGCAGTATGGATGGACTAAGTTCCAGTGGCAATGGGGGCACCGTTGGAAGAGCTGAAGGTCCACGTTAGGGACAAATCGTCATGGAGAAAATCAATCTACATGGTCACTAAGAGTCGACAACGACTTGATGGCACATAATCAAAATCAGGTGTCATGTGAACCCAGATGGTGCCTTTACCGTAGTTCCTTAGGGTGTTTCCATCCAGGTGGGCTGAAAAGGTTTCTGTTGCCCTACAACTTGGATTTCACTTCTGGAAAAGAAAGTGGTGAAAGACAGCAGCCAAGAGAATTGGCAGTGTGCACAAGTTCACGCTGCCAGCCTTGGGATATTGCTTCTTCAAGCCCAAAGTGAGGGCTGGAGGAGAATGTAGTACACCTAGGGCTATGAAATCCAGGCTGCAAAAATCTAGATGTGCCGTATCAGGGGTCCCCAACCTTTTTGGTGCCAGGGACCGGTTTCAAAAGACGACTTTTCCACGGACGGGGGGGCAGGGTTTCCGGGATTTCCGCCGACCGGGGAGGCGGGGTTTCTGGGATTTCCGCGGACTGGGGGCGAGGTTTGCGGGCGGGAGCCAACCGCGTGCACCAGGGGCGGGGTTTGCGGGCGGGAACCAATAACAAGCACCAGGGGCAGGTTTGCAGGCAGGAGCCAATCATGTGGAAGGGGTGGGGTTTGCAAGCAGGAGCCCCGCGGCCCAGTTCCTAACAGGCCGCGGCCCACAGGTTGGGGACCCCTGCCGTAGATGGTGACAAACCAGCTGGTTACTGCCATCTTTGGACACTGGGAGCTTTGCCGCCCGAATTAGGGAGCTGTTGGTACAGCATACCAGGACTACAGAACTGGGAAGGCCACTGGGGAAGGGAGCCAGGACGTGTGAAGATGTTGCCTGTCTTTGACAGCTGTTTTGTGAAGTACTGCAGTTAATGTCAGATGGGCTGGATCAAAACTAATTGGGTATGTTCGCACGATACAGTTCACCAAATCACATAGATTTGCTAGTTGCATGACACAGCATGGCTAAGTTGGTTAGTGTTAACCTTGCTTGGCCAGGATTTTTTGTGACTTAGCATATGGTGCAAATCAAGCCTGTTCAGGTAGTTTGTGGTTCAGTGTATTGCATGAACCCAGGCAAACATTCAATAGTTAGGTTAAGTATGTTGTGTGAATACAGCCTGTTAATGGCATGTGATAGTTTGCATTAATATCATTGGGATTTCTTATGGATAAATTGTCTTGTGCATGTCAGTTGGTTCTTGGTTTTCTAACATGGTTTTGCTTGAACCCAAGGAAATGAAATATATTGGAATTTATGGGGAAGAAGCTTGGGTTCATATCTTCATCAATTACAAAACTCATGAGTGATCTGGGACTGGTCAGTCTTTCCCAGGTCAAGGGGTGCCATCTTGGGTTTGCAGAATCCAGGGCTTGAAACCAAGATGAAGTCGACTCCCTCAGGTCGAACTTCGCTGTGGTAAGGGCCACATCTGTGTTGAAGGACACATCTGTGATGTTTTCTTAGCAGCACTTCAGAAGCGGTTTGCTGTTGTCTTTTCCCCCTTCCCAGCCTAGCCTGAAGCTGTAGACCTCCTTGGTCATCCCCCATCTGAGTACTAACCAGGTTTGACCCCACTTGGCTTTTGGAGATCCACCAACATTATCTAGCCGCTGACCAAGACTTGTCTGGAAATCCAAAATGGTGGCTTTCTTGGGCTTGGACAAGAAGTTGGACGGCCGAGGCACCTGAAGGCTACGCTGACGCCTACGTGATTGACAAGTGGACTTTCGGTTTAGCTGGTCATGAGAACATAGTTATTAATTGGCCTTTTTAAAAAAAACCCCACCCTCTTTTCCCCTTCCTCTCCTTCACCAGGAGTCTCTCACGCTGGAAAAAACCTGTTGGCTGCAAGCTACAGTTTCCAAGCATCAATTCCTAGTACACCCAATTATTTCCTTCCTGGCCAAAGAAAATGAAACGGTGGTGTGTGTGTGTGAAAGCCCAAACCACATAAATTGGATTACCTGTATTCACACCCCACGTTGAACCATAAAGTAGCCACCTGCAGTTTGATCTTACGCACTCAGACCAGTTGGTATTTGTTTATTTATTTAATTTATATGACCGCCCATCTCCCCTAACGGGGGACGGGTATGTTGATGGTTCAGTGTTTCATGTGAACCCAGGAAATGAGTTAATTCAATAATTAAGCATGTTAACTATTGAATTAAGCAGCATAAGCATGTTTTCTGAACACAGCCTAAGTTACGCTGGCTTTGCCTCCAAGCACTGGGGAATTCTGGGAGTTGAAGTCCACACATCTTAAAGTTGCTGAGGTTGAGAAACACTGCTGCAGACCATAGTTAGTTTGGCTAATTGTAGGATATTGCGATGGAGCACACTTAAGTTACAGAGATTGAATAATTGAGAAGCCACATTGCTTGGACAGGACTAATCAGCTGGGTTCATTCTTTATGTTAAGATGTAATGTGCTTTAACAGTGATTTGGGTAAGCCACTATGGCTTGGGTTCACACATTACATAAACCATCTTTTCCTGGATCCACTTAACTCACTGTCACAAACAGGCAAAGCACGTTAGGATTTAGGGCAATGTGTGAACTCAATCCCTGCACACTAGGGAGTTGCAAAATTTTCCATCTCAGGGAGACGCTTGGATATTATAAGCATTCCTTGCCAAAATCTTTGGACCGGATGGGCTGGGTTTATACGGGGACTAGGCCAGCTCAAAGGATGGGAAGCTTCTGGTTCTTCGTGTTGTGGGAACCCAGGCCACTGCATTTATTCCGAAGACACTTTATTTGGGGAGGCGCAATAAATCTTGCAAATATAGGAATATAGGAACCACAACTTCCAGAACACGGCCACACAGCCCGGAAGACCCACAACAGCCATCGAACTCCGGCCGTGAAAGCCTTCGACAATACATAGGAATTCTATTTTGTTAATCTCGGCTTAAGATGTTGCATGAACTCACCCATTCTGTTCTTATAGAAAAATAATGGTGGCTTTCCCCCTTCCCACCCACCTGGACCCAGGATAGCAGATGAGGGTTAGCAAAGCCTCCACCAGGCCGTTTTCCTCCCCAAATTCTCCCCATCCCAGATTGGTATGTGCCCTCAAAATAGGTAAGGTAAAGTCTCCATGACATTCCACTCACTCCTGAGGGTTTTAGTGGATTTGTTGATATGCAAATGGTTTCCCCTTGTCTTCTGGGAGGGGTTTTCAATTTCCCAGTCTAGCCCATCACCCTGAGATCTCCTAGTGGTCTCCCATCCAGGCATTGACCCTCCCTTGTTGAGATTTATTCAGCAGTAGGGAAGTTGTAGCACCCCCTGTGTGGAGCCAGGAGGACAGCGTAGGCATGCGTGGCAGGTTTATGGAGGAGGCCACTAAATGTTTTCTCCCCTTCTTTGTAGGGCAGCCGGAGGGAGCTTGGTGGGAGCAGTTGCCTGAAGGCCAGAGGGGGGAACCATGTGAAGATGCTGCGGAGGTGAGCTGAGGGCAGCTCTCTGTCTAAGAAGGCCAGCCAAAGGAGGATCCGTGCCTTGGACCACTGAATTTTGTCTTCCTGGCTGGGGCAGTTGGGGGTAATGGAACCAGATGCTGATGGGTAGAAAGCCCCACCTACAAAGGGGGCCCCGGCCGTCTGGACTCGGGGGAGACAGAGCAGGATGGGCGCCGCCCCTGCGCTGGATTGCAACGAGGAATCGGGGTTGCAACGGAGGGACTACGCAGCCCTGCCACGGACTTCGGCTGAGCCTCCGAGAGACCTCCGCCTGTCCCGGGGAGGGTGGCCGGAGCAGGAGGACTGAGCCGGCCTGCGGGACAGGAGGCGTGCCAGCGCCGTGGGCTTGGATCTCTAGCCTCTCTTTGAAAGGACAGTCTTGAAACCGAGCTCCAGATGTTAGCTCTGCAACTTCCAACTTTCTCTGAAGCAGTTCCCCGAATCCCCAGCTGCTGGCCGTGGTGACAGGGATTCTTGGAACGGGAGTCTGTAGGAGGAGAGCCGAGTTAGTCTACGGGGGCAGAAAATCAGGAGTTTGGTCGCAGTTTTCCGACTGACACGTTTTCTTCAAAGGCAGCAGCTTTCGTGAACCCACGAAAGCTGCTGCCTTTGAAGAAAACGTGTGAGTCGGAAACGTCCTGCCAGTTTGGATCCGAAGGCCCGCAAAAGACGAAGGGGAGGTGGGAAAGAGAGCTGGGCTGGCAGGCTGAACTCTGTTGCCGATCTATGAGGTCACCGTTGTAATGCTATTTCCTTATTCAGCGGGCTTAAAAATAAAGATTTTTTCCCCCTCTCATCCCTGTGTGATTCTTCATCATTTCCCCTTGTTTGTTCTCGGTCCTTCTCCAGCAGGACAATGCAACCCCATATCCTTACATGGAGAAACATTCCAGGGAGATAAGAGAGTAGGTGGGCCTGTTATTTCTAGGAGAAAGGGGCTGCAAACAGATGGCTATTTTATATCATCTTTGTTAACAGAGGAATAGCTCTGAAAACCAGCTTAGGCACTCGGGCCCTTTTCTCTAGGTCAGTGTTTTTCAAAGCTTGGCTGGCTGGGAAATTCTGGAAGTCCACACATCTTAAAGTTGCCAAGTTTGAAAAAAGTTGGTCTAGGAAATGGCCTCGCTTAATGACCACAATTGGGACCGGAATTTCGGTTGCTAAGTGAAGTGGTCATTAAGCAAATCCGACCCAATTTTATGACTTTTTTTGCAGCGGCCATTAAGCGAATCACCATGGCCGTTAAGCGAAGCACGTGGTTCCCCATTGATTTTGCTTGCCAGAAGCCAGCTGGGAAGGTCGAAAATGGCAATCACGTGGCCACAGGATGCTGTGACAGTCATAAATGCGAACCGGTTGCCAAGCGCCCAAATTGTGATCACGTGACCACGGGGGTGCTGCAATGGTCGTAAGTGTGAGCACCGGTTGTAAGTCGGTTTTTTCAGCACCGTCGTAAGTCGGAACTGTCACTAAGCGAATGGTCGTTAAGTGAGGACTACCTGTATTCCCATCAAGGTCATCTCCCTCTACAGACGGGATGGTTTATGATACAGTACATTGTGCAAATCCAGATCGTGGGTTTATTCGTGAATGCAGTGAAGCCTGTCATGCAAATGCAGCCATAATATTTGACCTGTGGAATGTTGGGATCCAAGTGTCTGTCCATGTTGGCATCTTTAAAAGGGGCCTTAGAAAAATGGTGGATCTGATCAACTGGGTCACCAAACTGGTACCTTCTGGTTGAAGGCACTTTGGACCCGTGAAGTCCACATTTTGGGGTAATTTGAGAACGTGGTCCTCTTGCCTCTGTTCCTTCCTTGTGAGCTTTCCAGCAATGTTTCCTTGGCCTCGGTTTTAACATACTTGTCTCTCTAACTGCTGATTTGAATCGCTTTAAAAATACAAATTGGGTTTTCTTGCAAGCTGAGAAGATACACTGTACTTGAGACTCTTCCACGCTGTCGTCCTGATCTTATCATGTTGCCGTTATCGCTGGCCCTTTCTGGTGGCTAGATCCCTCATTTCAGCCATGCTTCCTGGTTCGTTAAAGTTTTTTTAAGGTTCCCCCCGCACATTTGTGCAGTCGTGTCCGACTCTAGGGGCCGGTGCTCATCTCCGTTTCTTAGCCGAAGAGCCAGCGTTGTCCGAAGACGCTTCCACGGTCATGTGGCCGGCATGACACACGTGGAACGCTGTTACCTACCCACCGAAGTGGTACCTATTAATCTACTTGCATTTGCATGCTTTCGAATTGCTAGGTTGGCAAGAGCTGGAGCTAGTGCGGGAGCTCACTCCGCATGCAGGGCTAGGGATTCGAACCTCCGAACTTGCGATCTTCTGATCGACAAGCCTGGCGTCTTACCCACTGAGCCACCACGCCCCCTTCATTAAAGTTACTGAAGAGCTAATTCAACCGTTTTATTTTCAGCGTCACAGGAAAAAAAAAATATACCCACCAGGGAGATTTTCCTGCAGGAAATCCTTAAGGTGGCGGGCCGTGTTAGCAACCGCTCTGGACTATGCTTTCTTCCTCCGACGAGCATGCAACAGCCATGGTTTAGAGCTTGCAATGTGGGAAGGAGCCGGGCTGGGGATCCCTCTGGGAAAGGTGGTAGTTGGTGGGAGTAAGTGAGTAGCCCTGGATGACTCAGAGTTCGTCAACTCCAGCTGGGGAACCAGGAAGCATGGATTCCTGTTCTAATCAACATACCCCATCCCTTTGAGAGATGAGGCTTCCACAGGCTGGCTTGGAATCTTCCCAGCTCCCAAAGTAGATGTTCTCCAAGAAATTGGGGAGCCAAGATGCTAAGCAGAGTCGCTCCTGAGAATAGCAATCTGGGACAGGCAAAGGCCCCGTGATGGACAAGGGAGGTATTGCTCTGCTTTCATTTTACGTTCGGAAAAGTGGCATGGGAGAAGTCCTGGCCTGGCCTGATTCCCCTTTCCCCAAAGGCTTTTTTTCAAGGCGCCCAAATAACTCAATCTTGCCATGCTGTCCAATATACCATTGTTTCTCAACCTGGGCAACTTTAAGAATGTGTGGACTTCAACTCCCAGAATTCCCCAGCCACCATGCTGGCTGGGGAATTCTGGGAGTTGAAGTCCACACACCTTAAAGTTGCCAAAGTTGAGAAACACTGCAATACAGGATGGATTAACTGCAGTATTTGCATGCTGCCAACACCACACATTTAGTGACCATTTTGGAGATGGTTTTACACAAATCAACTCCATGGTTTTAAATTAATAGATCGTCTGCTTTTTGCAGTTCTTACCTGGATTCAAAAGTCACTTGCTGTGATTCTGTTTTAGCTAAGCTTTTGCTTATCAGTTACAAGATACCCCTTGATTTTTTGAAGCACCCCCAACCCAGTTTCCCTAGCATGTTTGCCTCCTGGTGTCTTCAAGGCAGAATATTTAACTTTAAGAATCCTCTCCAGCAAGGAAGGACTTTCTTTTTACAAGTCTGTTTCAGGATCAGAGCTATAGGGGGGTGGGGGTGCGTGCGTGCGCACGTGCGCGCATAATGTAGCCTTCCCCTGATCGAATCATTAAGACATTTCTCTATCAAGGCATATCAAAATTTCCAGATCTCAAAAAGCTGTCCTTTTCAAATAGCTGAAATATTCCCTTTTATATTTATTCTTATCTAATGTTACTTAATTGTTCTTAATCAAACATACTACTTATGTTTGACAGATAGTTGTAGAGAGATAAGCTGTCTTCTAATGTTTTTTTTCCACATCACTAGCAATGTATACATTCTTGACATAGATTAGTGTAGTAGATAAATTAGTCCTCTAAAATGTGAACGTTCTGGGCATTTTCTTTTTAAAATTTTCATTTTCTGGATATCTGTCACAGGGTTGATACGTTCACACATGCTTAACCAGGTCAGGTCATCTAGCAAATGCATTCACACAGTATGCTCAGGTTGGTTAGTATTAAACTTGGTTAGCTTTTTTGTATCTTAGCATATTGTACAAACTGAGTTTGGTTCGTGGTTGAATACATCAAGAAATAATTGAATTGAGTAGCCAGCTTCAGTATTCGGGGTCTGCAGCAAACTGTGATGGTGTCAGATTGATGACACGTGTAATAATGTAATCACTCAAATACTGCAATAATGGGCTTGTATCAGGACATCTGATTACGTCATTCCTTGTATGTTATTTGCCCCCCACAGATGCCTGTGGATCCCTTGATTCTCCTTCCTAATTCTGGATTCACTGATAGGTGGGGTTACACCCAGGAAGATTCCTATAGCACACCAGTGTGCGTGGGTGTGCGTGTGTAGCAAGTAAGGAAGATGGCCTTGATAGAAATATGCAAGAGCCATTCCCTAGGAAAAAGGTGCTGAAACATTTTTTAAGCCTAGAAGGAGATAACATCAGGAGTGGCTCAGGCAGACACCCCCCTAATTCACTGGAGTATAAGAAGGGAAAGGAAGTGCAGCACACTCAGGCTTGCAAAATTCTCTTATTATAGCCAAACTCAATAAAAGTAGTTTTAGCCTTCCTGTGGAGTCGATTTCCTGGTCTGGTCTACCTCGTGGGGCTGACAGTGTGCATGTGGGGTCAAAATAGGAAAATGGCAGATAGAGGGTCACAATTAAAGCCCCATCCCACAATGACGCATACACAAAAAAGATGGGGTTACATCATGATGCTCTGTCTGCCATCTGGCCATTGTTGAGCCTCCCCCCCCCCTCCATGGATGCATGTCCTTCATTTCATTCAATCAATTTGATCAAATGCTATTTCCTAGGATGTTTGTTTGGTTTGCTAACAGACACTTTCAACTCACAATGCTTCTTTCACTGATCATGTGAATTTAAATGAATTTACATATTTGCACACTCCCATCCAAGGCCCTTTTGCTATCTTGTAGGAAATGAGCAAAATATCTTGGACATACCTTCTGCTTGCTGAGTTGGTTTGAAGATAACGTGGAAGTTAATTATATTTCATGTTTCAGTGTTGACTCCCTGATAAAATACTTTTATGAGATTGACCAATAAATATTTGCTTAAAAACCTTAGCAGAAATCTTTTCAGTGATGGCCATATTACAAACGCGGTGAATATTCTTGGATTAAATAAAAGTGTGTTCAAGAAGGCTGAACTCCTTTCTACACCTGGTAGATTCTTGGGAGATCTTAAGTTTGTCTTGGAGAAATTTATTTTATTTATTTATTACATTTCTCTTTGCATGCTCACTCAAGGCAGCTTAGGATAATTTTAAAAAAAATACAATTGATGGCAGACTCCAACACTTCTCTGGACATTACCTTGCAGTGAATTTTTGAGGGTGACTTTTCCCTTCCTAGATCTTACTCGCTGTTTCTAAAACATGGCAATCAACCCTTGTGCTTTCTGTTGTATGGACATGGGAGACAAGGCGGGGTCCGACATTTTCCCCAACCAAGCTTCATTTGCAAAATAGAGAGATATTGCCGAGTTAAATTTCTTGCATTGGACTTATTTCATTTTTAACAGGTGGGGTGCAACGGCAGTTAAGCAGCTGAAAAGCTGCTGGGTTTCCCTCTCACAATTGGGAAATTCCTCTTTAATTCAATGGTTTAGGTATGTGGATGACACCTGGGTCAAAATCAAGGCCCAGGAAGTACAGGCCTTCACAGACCATATAAACACTATAGATGCCAACATTAGGTTCACCAGAGAAGACACCAAGGACAACAGACTGGCATTCCTAGACTGTGAAGTCCTCATTGGGACCGGTGGCAAGCTAGAAATAGGGATCTACAGGAAACCCACACACACAGATCAATATCTGATGTTTGACTCCCACCATCCACTGCAGCACAAACTAGGAGTCATCAGGACATTGTCACACAGAGCAGAAACCATCCCCACCTCCATGGATTCCAAAAAGGAATGAAAATCAGCACCTGAAAACAGCTCTGAAGGCCTGTGGATATCCAAATTCGACCTTCACTAAATCTAAATCTACCAGACCTAAAACAGCGACAGATAGGGCTGAGACTCAGAGTAAACGGAAGAACCTGGTCATTCCTTACATGGCTGGAATGTCTGAAAAGATAAAAAGGATATTTGGCAAACACCACATACCTGTATATTTCAAACCCACCAACACACTGAGACAGAGGCTTGTACACCCCAAAGATCAAACTCCAAAACACAAGAAAAGCAATGTAGTTTATGCAATCCAGTGCAGTGAGGAGTGCTCTGAACTCTACATTGGAGAAACCAAACAACCTTTGTACAGGAGGATGGCCCAACACAGGAGAAGTAACACCACAGGACCAGAGTCAGCAGTTTATCTTCATCTAAAGGAAAAAGGACACTCATTTGAGGACATTAATGTTCACATTTTAGACAGAGAAGATAGGTGGTTTGAGAGAGGGGTCAAGGAATCCATTTATGCCAACTTGGAAAATCCTTCCTTGAATAGAGGTGGGGGCCTCAGGCACAATCTTTCCCCTATTTTCCTTCCTGCTTTGTCTTCTGTTCCTAGGAAGATTAAGACCATTTCGCAAGCTCAACAGCAGCATGGTGATCTTAACGATCCTCCTTTAGATGATAAAGGGACTTAGAAATAACATCTCAAAATAACCATGACCTAGCCCCAGGTGCAAGGTCACACAGCCACCTAGAAACATATTTAAGGATTCCCTTACTAACTTTGCTCAGACTGAAGAAGCTCCTTGGATAAGGAGCGAAACGTTTCCACTGAGAAAATAGAAATCCAGTTGACATGATTCAAGCTACAGACAATTCCACCTGGATGACTGAGAACCTTCATAGACATACTCTTTAATTCAAGTTTGGATCTATCTCTGTGAAGCTTCCACCCATTGATTTTTGCCCCTCTCTCGGGCATTAGAGAACCCTTCCCCACCCTCTTTCCCATGACAGCCCCCCAAGATAAGTACACAGATGGACAGACTGACTGGTAAGGAGCACCACTGTATCTGGGCTGCCGAAATCTGGATGAGCCCAAGCACAGGATCCAATAGAAGCCATAGAGGAAGAGCAGTGCAAAAGGAAGAGGAGGGTGGTATGGAGGGTCCCCCACCAGGCACCCCCCCCCCACTTGTCCCTGCCTCTCTCTTCCTTTTCTCTCTTCTCTCCTTGCTGCAAACTTTGGGCTGCAAAATTCTAGGTGGCCACCATGTGGCAGGAAAGAGACCCCGGGAAACCCTGGACTACAGGTAGTCTTCGCTTAACAACCACAATTGGGACCAGAATTTCGGTTGCTAAGTGAAGCGGTCATTAAGCAAATCTGACCCGATTTTGCAAACTTTTTTGCAGCGGTTGTTAACCGAATCACCACGGGTGTTAAGTGAACCATGTGGTCGTTAAGCAAATCATGTGGTTCCCCATTGATTTTGCTTGCTAGAAGCCGGCCGGGAAGGTCGAAAATGGTGATCACATGACCATGGGACACTGTGATGGTCATAAATGCGAACCAGTTGCCAAGCGCCCAAATCGTGACCACGGGGACACTGCAACAGTCGTACGTGTGAGGACTGGTTGTAAGTCGGTTTTTCCAGCACCGTTGTAAGTCCAAACCGTCAATAAACAAACGGTTGTTAAGCGAGGACTACCTGTAGTGGTCACGGCAGGTATTGCAGCAGAGAGATGCTAGTCCTAAGAGAGACTTTAATGGCATCTGGAACTTTGTATATCCTTGCTGTTAAAAGTCGGAAGTCACCTCTTTTTGTAACGTTGAAAAAATTTTCTCTTGTGTTTCTACACTTCTTTAGTTTCTTCTCTTTTTTTTCCTTTGTTGTTTTTTGTTTTTCTGTACCTTTTATCGTTGCTTGAAACTTAATAAAATTCTTATTTTAAAAAAATGGCGTCTGGAGCCAGAACGGGCAATAGGATGGAGCATGAGTGCGCTGCGTGTGCGTGGTTGCCCCTGAGAAGGTCGAGTGGAAGGAGAAGCGATACGCCGGGTGACTCGGGGTGATTGAACACTCTGGCCCTCTCCGGCTATGTCGTGCGATTGGGTGCCTTGTGCAAACCCACCCATGGTTTCGTTCGGTCATCAGTTTGAGTGCACAGGCATTTGCTCTGCGCTGGACCGAACTCTCACCAATTTCCCTGGGTGATGTGGAGCTCTAGCACCGTGCACAATTTAAGCAAGGCCGTGAGACCTGATACTATTTCTCCTCCAGAACCAGCCTCTCTCCAAACGCCCTCCGGCTTGTGCACCAAACCTCCCACAACCCATGTTGACTCACAAGCTGCGCAGGAGCATCGCGGAGCAAAACGTCTTTCCCCGGAAGAGCAGAAGGAATGTTAGTTTTGCCCCCAGCTCTAATGCCGAGCACCCTCGGTCTGGCCGGATCTAGTTCCCAGTTCCCTGCCTCCAACTGGGCTGCCCCCCCCCCCCGCTCCCCCTTGGGCTTTGATTTATGGCACGGACTGCGCCGTGCAGCTGTGAGCGAAAGTCCCAGGTGGGGACGGGTGGGTGGGGAGCAGTTTGTTCTCACTGTGTCTAATCTGTCCCAGACCCCAACAGACAGCCGTGAGAGACTTAAAAACACCAGATTCCAGCCACTGGACTTTACTGGAGGAGACTGGGAACGATTCTCGTGTTCTGTAAATAAATATCCCAGGACGTTTAAGAGCAGGCCATGTTTTCTTTGAAAGAGCCAAGGCTCAGTTTGGAAATGCAGGCAGGACTTTTTAGGAGATGCTGGCCTCGCCGCCTGTGGCCGCCGGTGCCCTCAGAGGCCCCGTGGCCTTCCCAAATAAGCAGGGCCAATTTTAGGGATGGTTCTTAAAAAGATGCCGGGTTCTTTAAAGCGTTATCCAATGCCAAGCAGGTAGTTGTCTCTCCTTAAGCACAAGCCCCAGTTGCAGCTGGGATTCACTCAACCACTTTTGATTGTTTATCAAGGACACAGTTTGGCCAAACAGACAGATTAAGCGACAAAACAGTAACCCAGATGTAGCATGTGATACGAATACGGCCTGTTTCTTTTTACCTGACCTGGTTAAGTATGCATGTGGACAGACTGGTGTGGAATATACGTAAAGGGGACGTTTTTTAAGTGATAGCCAGATGCTATGGAAGGAAGGAAGGAGGGGAGGGGGGGAGGAAGGGGGGGAGGGGGAAGGTGGGAAAAGAGGGAAGGAAGTGATTTTGAGGTGGGAGGGAGGGAGGAAGGAAGGAAGGAAGATTGATTTTGATGTGGAAGGAAGGAAGGAGGGAAGAAAGATTGATTTTGATGTGGAAGGAGGGAAGGAAGGAAGGAGGGAAAGAAGACTGATTTTGATGTGGGAGGAAGGAAGGAAGGAAGGAAGGAAGGAAGGAAGGAAGGAAGGAAGGAAGGAAGGAAGGAAGGAAGGAAGATTGATTTTGATGTGGAAGGAAGGAAGATTGATTTTGATGTGGAAGGAGGGAAGGAAGGAAGGAGGGAGGGAAAGAAGGCTGATTTTGATGTGGAAGGAAGGAAGGAAGGAAGGAAGGAAGGAAGGTTGATTTTGATGTGGAAGGAAGGAAGGAGGGAAGGAAGGAAGGAAGGAAGACTGATTTTGATGTGGAAGGAGGGAAGGAGCGAAGGAGGGAAGGAAATGATTTTGATGGAGGGAGGGAGGGAGAAAGTTTGATTTTGATGTGGAAGGAAGGAAGGGAAGGGAAGGGAAGGAAGGAAGGAAGGAAGGAAGGAGAAAAGAAGAAAGAAAGAAAGAAAGAAAGAAAGAAAGAAAGAAAGAAAGAAAGAAAGAAAGAAAGAGAATCCCACATGCTGCCTTCTTTTTGCAGCTACCCAAAGGTGCCAGACCATTCCATCTTTGCATGTTTTTCTGTCCCTGGTTGCTTCTCCCTCCCTCCCTCCCTCCCTCCCTCCCTCCCTCCCTCCCTCTCTCTGGATTTTCCTGCTCTCCAGAAACCTTGGCCGCATTCTCTGAGACAGGAAGGTGTCCCCAAGTCTCAGGAAGGAAAAACACTCTGTGCTGAACCCAGAAAGAGAGTCTCGGTGGGGCCGAGCTTGGCCGGCGTCCAGTCCTGACATCACCTGGGAACTGGATCCCGAAACGCAGCTGTCCTCGTCTTTGTCTTCTCTTCCCTTTTTTAAAAACGTTCCAGTGATGTTTTCAGCATTCTTTTTATAGCTCTTTCTCCTCCCAAATATTTTAGGCTCTTGAAATGTTTAACCCCCGAGAACTACGGTTCTGGGCTGGAAAGGGAGACGAAAAGGATGGGTCTAGGCGCTCCGCAAGACAAATCTTTATCTCCAGATGTCCAGCATTTGGTAAATACCTGGGGATCCCCGCTGATTGGAAGACCAAATCCAACACTGATGTCCCGAATCAACCCCCTCCCCATTTGATTCACTGATTTTAGGACTTATCAACCTAGAATTAAATATTACGTTAACAGTGTTTCTGCAGGGCTGAGAGCTTTTTCTTATTGGTAGTTGTTCAACCACTAAAACTTTGGCCAAAGAGGTGCATGAGATGGGTGTAAAGAAGGGGAGGGGCTTCAATTGCATGGTCACAGCTGTCATCTTGACTTTTTTGGACCCCCCCCCCCCAAAAAAAACAGCGTGACGGGGCATGGTGGCTCAGCGGGTAAGACGGTAAGTGGATAGTGAGTAAGACGCCAGGCTTGTCGATCACAAGTTCGGAGGTTCGAGACCCGAGACCCGCGTGACGGAGTGAGCTCCCGCACTCGCCCCAGCTCTTGCCAACCTAGCAATTCGAAAGCATGCAAATGCAAGCAGATAAATAGGTACCACTTTGGTGGGATGGTAACAGCGTTCCACGTGCGTCATGCCAGCCACATGACCGTGGAAGCTTCTTCGGACAACACTGGCTCTTTGGCTAACAAACGGAGATGAGCACCGGCCCCTAGAGTCGGACACGACTGCACAAATGTGCGGGGGGAACCTTTACCTTTTAATCTAGCTTGATGAAGCCAGTAGCAATAGAAACAGTATCATATCTCTGCAAGATTACTTCAATCCTAAAACGTTATTAAATCTAGAACATATTTAATGATAAGTTTAAGGACTGAGGGAATCCTATATTAATATTATAGGGACCTTATTTTTTCTTGTTTTCTTTTTTCCCCTTATGTTCAGTTTAATCACTGGAGTATATGTATTTTTTTTTTACTGATGTATTAATTCACTGATGTATTAATTCTTAATAATTATAATATTATTAATATAAATTCAAAACAATAAAAGATAAAAACCTTTAATCTTTGCAAGACTGGGATTCCCCCTCCCCCCACGCAGACATTTAGTTGAAATATGCACACAGGGAACCAGATTTTAATTTTTCAACTTATATTTATGTAATAGTACTAAAGATAAAAATGCCTTCAAATTGTGTTTGGCTTCTGGTAGCTACACAGACACAATTTTTTAGTTTTCTTGACAACAGAACACAAGTGATTTGATATTGCTTCTTTGTGTTTACTTTCCAGTCAAATGTACAACCCTGAGATATCCTGGTGGTCTCCCATCTAAGGATGAATCCGTTCCAACCCTGCTTAGCTTTTCTTTTGAATTGGTGTACTAACCTAGCTGGCTGGTGTTACTGCTGTCTTGAAAGCTTAGAGCAGTGTCTCTCAACTTCAGCAACTTTAAGCTGTGTGGACTTCAACTCCCAGGATTCCCCAGCTGGCATGCTAGCTGGGGAATTCTGGGAGTTGAAGTCCACACAGCTTAAAGTGGCCAAGGTTGAAAAACTTTGTTCTAAACTATGGTTACTATGATCTGCAAAACATGATTTGGGGTGAGAACAGAATGAAACGTTTTGAGAGGTTTCCAACTCTCCTTCGACCAATCTGTCTTGCACACACAGGGCATTATCTACTGATACACACACCGCACAAACATATAAAACAAATACCAGAGAATACATTATTCTGCTTAAAGGATTTACAGTCACAAGGAAATGTGGTTTTACAGCAGTCAAAGGGCTTGAAATGGTCCAAAATACATATTTTGGTCTGCCTATTCCTATAATTAACTTTGGCCACATAATGAGAAGACAGGATACCCTGGAGAAGAAGCTGATGCTAGGGAAAGTGGAAGGCAAAAGGAAGAGGGGCCGACCAAGGGCAAGATGGATGGATGGTATTCTGGAGGTGACGGACTCAACCTTGGGGGAGCTGGGGGTGGCGAGGCCGACCGGAAGCTCTGGCATGGGTTGGTCCATGAAGTCACGAAGCGTCGGAAGCGACTGAACGAATAAACCACAGCTTTCCAAACTGTGTGTTGCGACACAAAAGTGTGTCACCTGCAAGGCCCAGGTGTGTCGCGTCAAAACCCAGAAGCACTGATGGCGCGCCGCTGCCATCGTGCGCGGCAGCGCACATGGCAGAGGCGGGCCATCAGTGTTTCCGGGTTTTCGCACGGCACACAAGGGCACCGCCACCGCTGCGGCACACGAAAATCCGAAAGTGCTGCACCGGCGGCAGCGCGCAAAAACCGAAAGCTTCCAGGTTTTTGCGCGCCGCCACAGTGGCAGCGCTTCCGGGTTTTCTTGTGCGCCACCGTTGGTGTGTCGCCGCGGGAAAACTTTGGAAAGCCCTGGAATAAAGAACAATAATTCCTATAATAATCCCAGAAAGATGTATTGCCTTTATTTAACCTTGCCTTGACTTTCCCCAAAGATGGATATACAACAACAGGTTGATTATAAAATCTGAAATCTGACATTTGAAACCTGTGTTTTGATTTTATTTAAAACAGCTAGTACTTGATGGACCCCTGGAGGTTGTATTCGCACAACATGTTTAGCCAGGTGAGGAAAAGGCCTGGCAAATGTTTTTGGACAATATGGTGTTGACTTTGGCTAGGGTTTTTTCAGGGCTTCGAATGTTGTATGATCCTGCCCATTTTGCTAGCTGATGGTTCGTTGTAGAGCACCAATCCCAGAAAATGGATTAATTCAATAAATCTGGTTAAGCAGATGGTGTAAACAGCCACGGAGGCACCCATGGCTGATAGAAATGGCACCCAGCAATCTCAACCATTGTCCATGATTTGTGTGGGTATTTCGAATATTTTGGAGGACAGCTGGTTCAGAGAGATAGTGTGCTGGGAAACATGGAAGTTCTAGTTGTGCCATGGGACATTAAAAAAGGTAAAGGTTCCCCTGCACATTTGTGCAGTCGTGTCCGACTCTAGGGGCCGGTGCTCATCTCCGTTTGTTAGCCGAAGAGCCAGCGTTGTCCGAAGACGCTTCCGGGGTCATGTGGCCGGCATGACACACGTGGAACGCTGTTACCATCCCACCGAAGTGGTACCTATTCATCTACTTGCATTTGCATGCTTTCGAATTGCTAGGTTGGCAAGAGCTGGGGCGAGTGCGGGAGCTCACTCCATCATGCAGGGCTAGCGATTCAAACCTCTGAACTTGCGATCTTCCGATCGACAAGCCTGGCGTCTTACCCGCTGAGCCACCACGCCCCTATGCCATGGGACATAGAAAGCCTCAATTTTGCAATCGCTCTCTCTCTCTCTCTCTCTCTCTCTCTCTCTCCCCCCCCCCTTTTCCAACATTCTGGGCAGGTGGTTTTCCCCAAGCCAGTGGTCTGCTTTTTCATTCTGATGGGCTGATCTGGCTGCCAGTCAGTGCCAATCAGTGCTCCTGGCTAAAGATGCCACCCGGCTCGACTCCAAGGCTTGCAAAAATTTGGGAGGAGGAGAGAAAAAGGACCCCACCACGCTTCTGCGGCTGATCATCGTCATTTTCCTTCTTTCCCTGATGACCGAAAGTGTGCTGGATGGGGTAGCTGCCCGCATTCAAAACAACTGCTTTCTCTCCCCTGTGCAAATACTCCTTAAACACTTGAAGGGTGAGCTGAATGCCTGCTTTTAAAAAAAAGCGCTGGCTTCACCTGTCCTGTGGAAACCCCTGTAGACCTGGCAGGGAGAAAAGATTAGCCTGACGGAATAAAAATTAATAAAAATAAACATCTTTATGATCCCTGTAACAAGCCCAGATACCCAGCTGGAGAGATGATGCGTACAAGCCCAAATGGAAATGCAGGGAATTTGATAAAATTCATATAAATTTAAATAATAAAATAAAATAAAAATAAACCTGCTTCTCTGTGATCCCTCTAAGACAGTGTTTCTCAACCTTGGCCGCTTGAAGATGGGTGGACTTCAACTCCCAGAATTCCCCAGCCA
This sequence comes from Charina bottae, assembly GCA_023362775.1. NCBI lineage: Eukaryota > Metazoa > Chordata > Lepidosauria > Squamata > Charinaidae > Charina > Charina bottae. The sequence continues at coordinate 6,170,995 of JALMGJ010000034.1, forward strand.
GCAAGGCTGGCTGGGGAATTCTGGGAGTTGAAGTCCACCCATCTTCAAGCGGCCAAGGTTGAGAAACACTGCTCAGAGAGTTCACTGCTTTTCTTCCTCCTCCGTTCTCCTTCCAATCCCCAGAAGGGACAGGGTGTGAAACCTACAGCTAGGGGTGAAACCCAGGTTAATTTCCAACTGTAGCTTCCCTCGGAAAACAATAGGACAATACCCTGCCGGGGGCTGCCTACGTAAACCAGAGCAAAGGAGGGGAAGTTGTAATATTTGCATCCAGGGCTCATTAAATGAGACCCAGAGAAACACACGGCGGAGAGACCATTAGTGCCTGGGTTGGCTGTATTCCTGCTCGAGCTCTCCAGGAAAGTCTCTGGGGTCCACTCAGCCTGGGCGTGAAGGTCACCTGGCCTCCCCTTCTTAAAAACAGCTTCTACCTTCGGGCAGAAGAAGCAAACAAGGGAAACTCATCGGCGCGTCCACCCCAGGCCTCAGGCCCTTACACTCTCACCCTCCCTCCCTCCCTCCCTCCCTTCCTGGCTGGAGCCGTTTCGCACAGCCCCAAACGCGGAAAGCCAGACGGGCCGGGTTTAGAAAAGAGGCTGCGTCCAAGAAACCCAGGATGCGCACCCCGCCGGCTGTTTTCGGAGAGGCGGCAAGGGCAGTAGGGCAAAGAGAAAAGCTTTCTTCGAGGCTCTCTTTTCCGACTGGTTGGAAGCACCCGACTGGTTCCAGCAGCTTCGAATAAGTAACGTAGCTCTCCAGGAGCTGGAGCTGGAGCTGGAGCTGGGCGGCATATAAATTTAATAAATTATCGTTCCTAAAAACAAGGGGGAACATGCATCCTTGGAAAACCTCGTGACAGAAAATTCGGAGCATTTGCTGGGCCAGGTTTACAAATTGGTGCTGAAATAGAAGCGTAACGATTGACTGATTGTTTGATTTGATTTATAGCCCCCCCTCCCTCCATTCCAGACAATTCTGGGAAGCTGAACAAAATTAAAATAATAAGACAAGACAAGACAAGACAAGACAAGACAAGACAAGACAAGACAAGACAAGACAAGACAAGACAAGACAAGACAAGCAATAAAAACATATCCAACCAGTTAAAGGCTGTAGGATCATATGGATGCAGAATTTAGATACCATACGGGTAGTCCTCGTTTAGCGACTGCCTCATTTAGTGACCGTTCGCAGTTACAATGGTGATGAAAAAGTAACTTTGCAACCCATCCTCAGATTTACAGCCTTCGCGGGTCTGTAAAGCAAAGGAAAGCTGAAGGAAGATTGTAAAATCATGCTTCACTTAGTGACTGCTTTGCTTAACGACTGAATTGCTGGTCCCACTTGTGGTCACGAAACGAGGACTACCTGTAACTGAAATGCAACAACGGGGACTTCAGTCGAAGAAAATATTAAATTCACACCAAGTCTTAGAGAAAAGCTATAAAGTATTTTACTCTTGCTATATGTTCTAACGTTTTTTCCCCTTCCTCCTTCTGATCCTGTCATCTCCAATTGCATCCCGCCACTGCTCTCCAATTGATGGAAGTTTTGCACCCCGAAATAGATTCTTTTTGGCGTTTGGTGGACACAAGGGCTCCAGGTGGAGGCAAGCCGTCCTGATTGTGTGCCGAGCACTATAAAGCTTTGAGCAGAGCTTGGAAAGGCCACGGATCTGTCAGGCCTGCCGTCTCCCTGCTTCACCATCTCTTCCTCCAGATTGTAGCTGTGGATCCTTTGGCTCATTTTTTTTCCAGCTGGGTTTCTCCAGAACTGTTGGATTCAGCTGTCATGATCTCCCAGCCTTACCTGATTAATAAGATCAGCAGATTGAATACCTTCAGAGAAACAGGATGGATCATTCAAGGGTATCATTTTATTCCAGAGAGGCAACATTAAATATTCTTCCAATGAAATCCCAGCACTGGATGCTCCCCTGTGGGAAGGCTTGAATCTGGATCCCTGCTTAATGCTGGATTGGATGGCCTCAAGATATATTTCAGTTCTAGGATACTATGAAAGGTAAGAAGTTTCCCTCCCTTCCTTCCTTCCTTCCTTCCTTCCTTCCTTCCTTCCTTCCTTCCTTCCTTCCTTCCTTCCTTCCTTTTACATCAAAATCAATCTTCCTTCCTTCCTTCCTTCCTTCCTTCCTTCCTTCCTTCCTTCCTTCCTTCCTCATCAAAAACAGTCTTCCCTCCCTCCCTCCCTCCACATCAAAATCAATCTTCCTTCCTTCCTTCCTTCCTTCCTTCCTTCCTTCCTTCCTTCCTTCCTTCCTTCCTTCCTTCGCATTGAATCCAACAGACTCACAACAGCTTGCCATCAAAGGAAACATCAGTAGCAGCCACATATACAAGACAGGCACAATCAGCAATAAATACTAAAATAACAACTGGTAGAAGAATTCCAACCTGGTCTTCAGGGCTTTCTGGAAGGCGTGTGCTGAGTGGGGCAGTCTCACCACGAGAGGACGGCTGCCCCACAAGTTGATGCCGCATCTGTTCTGTTGGGAGCTGAAAACAGAGGTGAGAATTTGTATCTCAAGTGCCAGTAGGAAATCACTTTATTGCATCAAAGTGATGGTGATTTCTCATCAATGTGTTTTAGCTGGCAAGTCCGGTGTCCTTCGTAAAAGCATTGTCCCAAGTGTCTGAGCTTCTAGCCTTTATTTATTTATTTATTTATTTATTTATTTATTTATTTATTTATTTATTTATTTATTTATTTATCATATTTATATAGCTGCCCATCTCACGAACACATGACTCTGGGCCCCGTACAACACAACAACAGTTAAAAACTCCATAACAATCTGAAAACAATCAACAATAAATAAAATAAACAGATAAAGCAAACAGATGAAACCCAAGGAAGCGGGAGAACAAACATCACTTAATCTCCGACAGCCACCTGGCAGGCTCTCCACGGGATCCCCAAGACTGGTGAAAAAAACGTGTTTTAAGGGCCTTCTGGAAGGCTAACAGAGATGGGGCTAACCTCACGGGGTGGGGGGGAATGAGGTTCCAGGGGGACATTGTTTATAACGATGTTCCCAAATTATTTCCTAATAGCAACTGAAGTATCCTCCCTCCTCTCCCCCACCTTTTTTTGTCGGTAGCAAATACCATGCTACTGTGCTGAAGTTGCTTCCCTCCCCCCCCCCCCCACAGCTGAATGGGTCCAAGAGATTGCAGATACGCTGGCTCATAAAAGGAAAGAGTCTTGGCAGGGGGCCATACCAGCTGAACTTGGCTGATCACCCCCCCTCACACAAATAAGGAGGAGTGAGAGTGGATAGCGTATGGATGGAAGACCACCAGGAAGACCTAGGCTTGTAAACTAGATTGAGAAGCTAAAAGAAAATCCTAGGGGGGAAAAAAACCAATGGCAAACTGTCATTGAGTTGGATTGAACAGCAATTTTACCTCTGGCCAGCTAGATGGCAGTCTCTAGCCAACCTTGTTTGGAAAAAACTAAGCCTTGTTAGGGGAGTGGTGGTTCAGCGGGTAAGACGCCAGGCTTGTCGATCGGAAGGTCGCAAGTTCGGAGGTTCGAATCCCTAGTCCCGTGTGACGGAGTGAGCTCCCGCACTAGCTCCAGCTCTTGCCAACCTAGCAATTCGAAAGCATGCAAATGCAAGTAGATTAATGGGTACCACTTCGGTGGGTAGGTAACAGCGTTCCGCGCGTGTCATGCGGCCACATGACCGTGGAAGCGTCTTCAGACAACGCTGGCTCTTTGGCTAACAAACGGAGATGAGCACCGGCCCCTAGAGTCGGACACGACTGCACAAATGTGCAGGGGAACCTTTACCTTTTTACCTTAAGCCTTGTTAGAAGTTAGATGGGAGACCACCAGGGCTAAAGTTTGAAAAACACACCCAGGAGAAAGTCGTGGCACACCACTTCTGTAGTATTACCATGAAAACAACAGGAAGATGTATTTTATATTCCTCTGCTGATAGCACCAACACCAACACCAAGATAGTTTTGCTTTTTATCATTCTTAGAGCTGATTCTGATTCTTGTTCCGACTCTGTGGATAATGTCCATGAATAAAGGATGCTTTTAAGAAATTCTGAGAAGTGTAAATTCAGAACACGCCTTCTTTTTCCACTCAAAAAAAAAAAAACAGCTGTGTGATGATAAAGTGGGTCATTTTCCCTACTTTTGTTTTCAGAAGAAGGAAAAATATGATAATTCAGCCACCCACTCGCCCCTATTTGAAAGCTTCTGGAATTAAGACTGGCACTGCAGAAGCCAGATCTGAGATAGGCTGGTTCTGTTTGCAGAAGCTGCTGGACTCACGTCAGATTGGGGAGTTTGTGGTTCAAGGTGGAAGGAACCAGTTACAGCAGTGATGGGGGCACCAGTGGAAGAGCTGAAGGACCAGTTGCGAACAGATCACCCTGGAGAAACTCTGTCCGTGTGGTCACTAAGAGTCAACACTGATTTGATGGCACATAATCAATCAATCAATCAATCAATCAATCAATCAATCACTCAACCAATCAACATTGTGGAAACACAAACATCTTAACATGCTGGTGACATAGAGCCCTTTTAAAACACCATCTTATCACCTCCTGGATTTTATATTTAATTTATTAGTAATCTTGAAGATTGTGGATTTGTATGGTTTTATATTTATTTATATTTATAAATTATATTTATTTTAATTGTTACATTTTGTAAACCGCCCAGAGTCCCCTTGGGTGGAGATGATGCGGTAACAGAAATGGAAAAATAAATAAATAAAATAAACAATGTTAGCCATTCCTATATGCCAGGGTTTCTCAACCAGGGTTCCGTGGCACCCTAGGGTTCAGAGAGAGGTCACCGGGGGTTCACCGGACTTGCGAGCTAAAACAAATGAATTGTGACCACGATTCATTTAAAAAATTATTTCAAATTCGTGCAACTTCACATTGAAAAGGTAAGTTTCATTCTTTATTTTCAGTTTAAGAACACTGTTAATGCATATAGACAGGTCTACCCATGAAACGAATAGAATAATTTTGTAACTTCTGGCCTATCTTTGAGCCTGAATGTGCAGGGGTTCCCGGAGGCCTGGAAAATATTTCAAGGGTTCCTCCAGGGTCAAAAGGCTGAGAAAGGCTGCTATAAGCCATCATATGGTTTATTTATTTGGAGATAGATATCTATCTATCTATCTATCTATCTATCTATATCTATCTATCTATCTATCTATCTATCTATCTATCTATCTATCTATCTATCTATCTATCTATCTATCTATCTATCTATCTTTGGGAACCACTCGCTTTTTACAGCCCAGAGCAAAGCTGTTTTTCCTGCATTAGATCCTAGATCAGGGTTTCTCAACCCGGGTTCCGCGGCACCCTCGGGTTCCGCGAGAGGTCCCTAGGGGTCCCCTGGGAGATCATGATTTATTTAAAAAATTATTTCAAATTTGGGCAGCTTCACATGAAAGAGGCAAATTTCATTCTTTATTTTTAGTTTAAGAACATGGTTAATGCATATCTAGGGGCATGGTGGCTCAGTGGGTAAGACGCCAGGCTTGTCGATCAGAAGATCGCAAGTTCGGAGGTTCGAATCCATAGCCCTGCGTGATGGAGTGAGCTCCTGCACTCACCCCAGCTCTTGCCAACCTAGCAATTTGAAAGCATGCAAATGCAAGTAGATGAATAGGTACCACTTCGGTGGGAAGGTAACAGCGTTCCGCGTGCGTCATGCCGGCCACATGACTGCAGAAGCGTCTTCGGACAACGCTGGCCCTTCAGCTAACAAACGGAGATGAGCACCGGCCCCTAGAGTTGGACACGACTGCACAAATGTGCGGGGGGAACCTTTACCTTTACCTAATGCATATCTACAGGCCTACCCATGAAACGGATATAATAATGTTGTAACTTCTGGCCTATCTTTGAACCTGAGTGTGCAGGGGTTCCCCGAGGCCTGAAAGATATTTCAGGGGTTCCTCCAGGATCAAAAGGTTGAGAAAGGCTGGCCTAGAGAGCAACTTTTAGGTCCTATCCAGCTTCCCAACCTGCTTCTAGTGCAAACCACTTATTCCTCCTCTGGGTCCAAATCCCAACAGAAACATCCACCCTTTGCTTTCCTTCTGCATATTCTGTCTCCAGCAGAAATCCAGCGCAAGCAAGGTAGCCCAGGGAAACCAGCAACCTGTTTCCACCCAGCTCCACTTTGGGATGACAGTTTGCATGCTCACCCAACCCGGCTCCCAGATGGGGACTGTGATTCAGGCTGGTGGAGAAACCTGGAAGGGGCCCTGCAGAAGAGTTTTCGGCTGCTCCCAGGACCCTCCTGTTTCTCCGTCCTTGGACCCACGTCAAACCCTCTTGCTGGAGGTGTCAGAACAATCACTCGATAACGAGGTCTATTTTTAGAGCAAGGATACAGCCAGGATTCTGACAATGGGGGGAAGGGGGCTGGGTTTCCCCCCAGGGGCCACTCGGTAGCAGTAAGGGCCGAAAGGTTTCCTCAATGACTTGGAGCCATACAATGCAAGGAAGATCGAGCCGAGAGAGACACGGACCCTGCGAGCCAAAGATTATCTGCTCATTTACCCAAAGCCGTGACCCCTGGCCAGGGCAGGGAAGCGGGCGATGCCGTCAGACGGTGGGCGAGGCTCCTGGTCAAGCTGCAAAACAAGGTGAAAGCAAACCGTGGGACTCAGCTTTTCCACTGGACCTCTCCAAGATGGTTGGCTTGGGCCAAGCTTTTCGCTATTCTATTGTGTCCCGTTCTTCCAACGCTACCTTCGTCTACGCCCGGAAGGACACTGGAGTCATTGGCACTACCTTCCCTAAAACATGCCCTATTGACTCCCTAGCCTACCCTTCTCCAGCTAGTAGAGTCCTTCCAAAGCAAGGTGCGGGATTCCACCAACCAACCAGAACCCATTTTCAGTTGGTACCCTGAATTTCTGCGCAATCTTCTGCGCAATCCTGCAGTCCGTGTCCTTCCTTTGCCGTGGCGGACGGCAGCCTTTGATGGACGGCTGAGATGTTTGTCTCATCCTTGCAGTGCCTTGCTGGGGATTTGGGGCTGCGAATTGGAGGAGCCTTGTTGAGCCTGCCTTTTGAGGAAGAAAAGTCTAGGCAGGATTGGCCCCAGGGTCTGGCATCAACCAGTCCTTTGCTGAACCTCACGATCCAGCGAGGGAGTCACTTGCTCCCAATGGCAAGAGGTCATTGTCTGTCCCACAGACCGGTGGGGAGAATGGGAGAATTTTAGTTGGCCCGTGTTTGACAAAGATTTGTAAGCAAAAGAACAACTGGGTCTGATGTGGGAGTTGGAAGTTACCTTTTAACAGAAGAGTTTGGAAAAAGCAGTCGAGAGACGTCATGGTGCAGGAACGTGTGGGTGCTGGTCATGAATGTTGTTCCCGTTGAGTCATCTAGTGAACCATGGAAGGGTGTGTAGTGCTTGCTGGTGCTATCTAGCATCCACCTGAGGCCCACTGACTTCCAAAGAACCCAATTTTACAAGTGTGCACTCTTGCAATCCGTGGTTTGCCAGACCTCTACACGTTAGCGTTAACGCTCTTTGGGGCTCGGTGCCAAAGGAACTTGTTCAGATGAGGTCTGTTGGATGTTTCTTGAGGTTTTTATGCCCTCCCATGTGGGGCCTCCTCCGTCCTCCACTTTGCTAGTAACAAATGAGCAAACTATGACCGGTGCTGCCATCCTCTTCCTAGACAAGAAACGGTTTTTACACCTGGGTTAACATTTGGGTCATGGAGCAAAGTTGCCAAATGTTTGGTACCGTATCACGCACAGGGACTGCAGTTTTCTGCTTTTCCCTGTTTTTTCTAGAATGGTGGGGTTTTTCTTGGTTTAAGCTGTTATAAGTCTACCGTAGATCTTACACTCCACTCCACTCCACTCCACTCAGGCCCACAACTAGAGTCTGTGTCACCCGGGGCAAACATGGATTCCACGCCCCCCCAAAATGAGAAGTTCCGCCACGCCTCCTACTCGCACTATGGCGTGTCTACAAACCTGCGTAACATTTTCCCAAGCGAGAGAGAGAGTGAGCGAGCCCCCGCCCTCCCGTTCTGGCGAGCGCTAGTTTGTCAGAGGAGCTGGGCGCACGAAAGCCGCTCCTGCTTTAGACCTGCTTGAGCGGTGGGCTCCACCCTCGAGGAACCTGCGTGTGAGATTAAGTCCCGATTCGCACCGCAGGCCTAATTCAAAGGACTTTTGGCGCCCCCCCCCCCAGCGTGGCGCCCGGGGCACATGACTTTCTCCCCTCCTTTACTTTTACTCTCCAGAAAACTAGGGAGGGTCCCTTCTGAGACGCTTCCCACGCCCCTTTTCCTTCTGAGGGCTGAGATACCTTCTGCATGACAGTTGCCTAGGCTGCGGCTCTTCCTCCTGTCTCCCAAGGTCATGCCACAGACCATTACATCACGTTCCTCCCACGTTCAAAGCAATGGGGCATATATATGATTAGCGTATCTCAGGCTGGAACATTATAAATGCTGGCTTTTCCACCAAATCCCAGAACTGCGGGTTACATTGGGGAGTCAAAAACATACGCCAGAAGACAGCCAGGGCATCCTGCTTCTGTAGTTCCCTAGAAAACCACATGAATGGAATTGCCCATTCACCTTTAAAGCCCTACATGGCATGGGACCAGGCTACCTGAGGGACCGTCTCATCCCCATAACATCGAACCGTCCCACTCGGTCATGCAGAGAAGGCATGCTGTGGACCCCGTCAGCGAGGGAATTTCACCTGGCGGGGTCTAGAAGGCGGGCCTTCTCTGCGGTGGCGCCCGCCCTTTGGAACACTCTACCCCTGGAAGTGAGGCAGGCCCCATTGCTCCTGGCCTTCCAGAAGAACTTAAAGACCTGGTTCTGCCGCCTCGCCTGGGAAGGGAGGGGTAACAGTTCCTTCTGGGGATGGCTGGTGCCATGGAGCCCTTTTAATCACAAGTTGGTCGCCTCTTGGATTTTATATTTATTGTATATTATTTTAATTATTTATATTATGATGATGGTATTACATGTTATTTTAATTGTTTGTTTTTTTGTAAACCACCCAGAGTCCCCTTTGGGGGAGATGGGGCGGTGATATAAATTGAATTATAAATAAATAAATAAGTAAATAAACTCAATTCAAGGGAGTCTTTAGCTTCTTCCAAATCACCCATATTCTTGATGGCCTCATACAGCTCCAACCTCACCCCCATACAGGTCCATGCAACCAAAGAGTGGTTTGGCTGTTGTGGGTCTTCCGGGCTGTGTGGCCGTGTTCTGGAAGTTGTGGTTCCTAACGTTTCGCCAGCATCTGTGGCCAGCATCTTCAGAGGGCAGGAGCACAGACAGAAGCAAAATCTCTGTGCCCAGGTAGACTGGGCACAGAGATTTCGCTTCTGTCTGTGCTCCTGCCCTCTGAAGATGCTGGCTACAGATGCTGGCGAAACGTTAGGAACCACAACTTCCAGAACACGGCCACACAGCCCGGAAGACCCACAACAGCCATCGAACTCCGGCCGTGAAAGCCTTCGACAATACAAAGAGTGGTTTCCTCATACAAAAAGCATTTAAGATCTTTCTGGAGCAGAGGTACATGTCTAAATATTTGTAGAGCAGTGTTTCTCAACCTCAGCAACTTTAAGATGTGTGGACTTCAACTTCAGCATGGCTGGCTGGGGAATTCTGGGAGTTGAAGTCCACACATCTTAAAGTTGCTGAGGTTGAGAAACACTGGTGTAGAGGACTGTAGAGATGATCTTGAAAAAGTTATGCAGGGACAGCTAAGGCTAAAGAGGAGAAAACATGGTTCTGGGATGGGGAAGGCATGGGAAAGGGACTCGGAATACTGTGACTCCACCTTGAGTCTATTACGTTTAAGAGGGAAACTCTAGCAGGCTTTCAGGATTCTGTTATTACAATAAAGTAGCATTCCTGCAATCCTTGCGGCATCTGTTTCCTGACCTGACCTACCTCGAAGGGCTGATAGTATACCAGTGGCTGAGATACTGGTGGGGAACAGCTGAAGATGGCGATGATCTTTCCAGAAGCAACTGGCCGATCACCGTGTTACAACATTTGCATCCCTCCTGAAGTCCAAGAACATCTCATTACCCCAGGAGGGGGTCCTGCCATACCATCTTCTCCAACCGAGTACCCTCCAGAGGTCTTGGACAACTCATAACTCCAAGGGAGAGAATTATGACTGGGGATAAGGGGAGTCAAGAGTCTGAAAGCATCAAGGTTAGAGAGGGTTCATCACATGGATAGGAAAGTTATCGGTTTGCCTACCATGTGCAGTCCCTCCAGATGTGTAACCTACCCCTTCCCCACCCAACATGGCCATGCAGAAGTATTACATGAAGTTCACACATCTGGAGGCTGGGGAAAAGCTAAAATAGAGATTGACTCCATACACATGGCCATGGAACCTTCTTGGCAACATTATGGTGTGCTGCCATTATTGTTCTGGGATGGTTTTTCAGCTGCCTAGTGTAACAACCACCCTGGGATTCCGAGATCTCCCATCCTTCTCCCGCTTAGCTTTCAACATCAGCAGTAGGCCCAGAGCTGCCACCTAGCTGTGATGGAGGTTAAAGTTGGCTATAATCGAAGAGAATATTTGTAGCTCAGGGTTGAACTGTGGAGTCCTTGGTGCTCTCTGAGCCTTGTTGTTTTCTTGCAGACGTCTCATTGCCAGGCTAGGCAACATCTTCAGTGCGAAAAGGGAGTGGGACTTGCTCTCTGTCTATATACCATGGCTTGTCCTGCCTGTGTTGGTGGGGGTGTTGTACTCTCCTTGGTAGTAATTTGATTGGGTTATTGTTGATTCAACACTGTCTCATTTCATAAATTTCATAAATCTCTGCCCTTTTGGAAGCCCTGCACTGCCTTGCGGGGCAGGAAGGAGGAAGAGGAGGAGGACTGTTTCTGCATTCAGGAAGTGGCGGGGAGCCCCTACCATCAATGGGCCAAGCAGAAGATCTGCCCTGAGCCCGACCCTTTCTTTCCTTTCAATCCAGAGTAATCTGTTCTCCAAAGCTTCTGACGACCTCCCCATTAACTGTAGGGGAGAAATCAGCAAGGGAGTTTTGTAGTAGCCCTGAGGACAATATCACTCCACTGGTGAAAAGAAAAGTGAAGTGGGTGACTTCAGGCAAGGATATTCAACCACCTGTTTTCTTCCTGGTCTTCCTGTTAAGAAAGGAGTCCTTGGTGCTCTCTGAGCCTGGTTGTTTTCTTGCAGACGTCTCATTGCCAGGCTAGGCAGCATCCTCAGTGCGAAAAGGGAGTGGGACTTGCTCTCTGTCTATATACCATGGCTTGTCCTGCCTGTGTTGGTGGGGGTGTTGTACTCTCCTTGGTAGTTCCTTGATCGGGCTGTTGTTTGCTGCTTGGTTGATTGACTGAGTTAATAAGTCCCACTCCCTTTTCGCACTGAAGATTTTGCCTAGCCAGGCAATGAAACGTCTGCAAGAAAACAACAAGGCTCAGAGAGCACCAAGGACTCCAAAGTTGGCTATGCTAAACCAGTGTTTCTCAACCTTGGCAACTTTAAGATGTGTGGACTTCAACTCCCAGAATTCCGGGAGTTGAAGTCCACACATCTTAAAGTTGCCAAGGTTGAGAAACACTGTGATAAACTATGTCTTTGCTTGCATTCAGCTTAGTACAATGTATGAACCAGGTGGCTCAATTGTTCCTTTGTAGACTTTAAAAAGACAGACACGTTTAAGGAAGTTTTTGTGACTAAGAGCCCACTTCACCCTATCCTTCCAAAATAAATAGTGTTTAAATTGCCATAGGCATCCTTTGTGTTTCTATTGCGTATTCTGAAAGAGCTGGAATGTTATTCTAGTAAGGGATTCATACACATTCCTGCTTTGAATTGGCACACTTGCTTTTTCCCTAGGAAAAAGGTTGAATTAACAGTAGGTTATCATTTTCCAAATAAGCAGAATACTCTCTTACCATGAAAACTGGACCATCGGTTCGAAACTCAAAATTGAAATATATGCAATAGAACTTGGAATGTTCGCTTAACCAGTCCTAGCACTATATACCAAAGCAGCTCAAAACTATGCTTTGGTAAACTTTACTAATAACATTTTTTTAAAAAATCTGATTCTCAGGTTACAGGAGCGCATGCTTTTCCAACAGAAAGGCAGTTGTTTCGATTGGGTTTGAAGTGCATACATTTCCATAACAAAGCACTCTTATTCAATACGAGAAATTGAAACCTAACATGCGCTGCAGCATTTCATTAGCGATGGCTGAGAATGCAGCATGGATAAGAAGCATGGGTAGAGTTAAAATGCCCTCTAGTGGAAATGACTGATTGGGTGGCTCACTCGACTTGCAAATGCTATCCGATTTTGCATGACTTGCGACTCAATATATTTAAGGTGTAAGAGAGGGTTATTTAAGGTATAATACTGTATATTTAAGGTATCAGAGAGAGCCAGTTTGGTGTAGTGGTTAGGACACCTGGCTGGAAACCGGAAGACCGTGAGTTCTAGTCCCGCCTTAGGCACAAAGCCGGCTGGGTGACCTTGGGCCAGTCCCTCCCTCTCAGCCCTGGGAAGGAGCCAATGGCAAACCAGGAGACTGAGAGTTCTAGTCCCGCCTTAGGCATGAAAGCCGGCTGGGTGACCTTGGGCCAGTCCCTCCCTCTCAGCCCTGGGAAGGAGCCAATGGCAAACCAGGAGACTGAGAGTTCTAGTCCCGCCTTAGGCATGGAAGCCGGCTGGGTGACCTTGGGCCAGTCCCTCCCTCTCAGCCCTGGGAAGGAGCAAATGGCAAACCAGGAGTCTGTGAGTTCTAGTCCCGCCTTAGGCACGAAAGCCGGCTGGGTGACCTTGGGCCAGTCCCTCCCTCTCAGCCCTGGGAAGGAGCCAACGGCAAACCAGGAGACTGAGAGTTCTAGTCCCGCCTTAGGCATGGAACCCGGCTGGGTGACCTTGGGCCAGTCCCTGTCTCTCAGCCCTGGGAAGGAGCCAATGGCAAACCAGGAGACTGAGAGTTCTAGTCCCGCCTTAGGCATGGAAGCCGGCTGGGTGACCTTGGGCCAGTCCCTCCCTCTCAGCCCTGGGAAGGAGCAAATGGCAAACCAGGAGTCTGTGAGTTCTAGTCCCGCCTTAGGCACAAAAGCCGGCTGGGTGACCTTGGGCCAGTCCCTCCCTCTCAGCCCTGGGAAGGAGGCAACGGCAAACCACTTCTGAAAAACCTTGCTGAGGAAACTGCAGGGACTTGTCCAGGCAGTCTCAGAGAATTGGACACAATTGAATGGATTTAAAAAAAAATCAAGGTGGGCTCTCTCAGCCCTAGGAAGCAGGCAATGGCAAACCAATTGCAAACGAGAGATGGGGGGGGGGATATAAAACGTATGAAGGATGGACATATGGACAGAAGACCTGCATCCATGCTAACTGAGAAACAGCTAGTTACCCAACACTTCAACATAAGCGAAGCTGCTCTCACAACGACTACCAAGTACACATTACATCCCGGGCTCAAGAAGACCCAGAAAAACAACTGGATGTGCAGCCAACATTTGAAGCTGGAACTTCATTGCCACCCCCTCCATTACAGAGCACAGCAGCTGATATAAGGCATAAGATCATGGATAAACTAGTTACAGTCAACTCTCGAGACCGATTACCAAGGCTCAGTGGAGAAGTACCATCAGATAGTATGCTAGAATAGAGCCACGACAATCCCTACTACCAACACAATTCAAACCAATGAACTGATATACACGACAGCCACTGTAATCCTGGAGATGCTTGGCTACACAATCAAGAAGAACAGCAGTACATACCCCCCCCCTGGAAAATGAGGTTGGAGGCTAAGATCAAGGCAACTCGGAGAGAAGTCAGTCAGCTGGTAGAACTACAGAAGGGTGTGGAGATTAAGGATAAGACTTGGCTACTGGAAAAAATACGAGGGCCTGACTCCATCTGAAGCCCTAGAGCAGAGCTTTCCAAATTGTGTGTCGGGACACGTTAGTGTGTCGGCTGCAGTGTCTGGGTGTGTCGCGGCTGCTGCTGCCTCCAAGCCCTGCCAGGATTCCGCGCAGGTCCTAGTGCCTGCCTTGTGCCTTGCTGCCTCCAAACCTGCTGTGATTCTGCGCAGGTCCTAGTGCCTGCCTTGTGCCTTGCTGCCTCCATACCTGCTGTGATTCTCTACAGGTCCTAGTGCTTGCCTTGTGCCTGGCTGCCTCCAAACCTGCCCTGCTGGATTCCGCGCAGGTCCTAGTGCCTGCCTTGTGCCCTGCTGTAAGAGTGTGTCACGAAATGGTGCATGTCTAAAAAGTGTGTCACCAACATGAAAAGTTTGGAAAGCTCTGCCCTAGAGACTGCTAAACAAAGGCTCACAGCACTGGCTACCAGGCTAAGGAGATACACTAGAGAAGCAGAGGCCAAGAAGATTTATGCATCCCATGAAGTAGATGCAAGCTTATGGCTTTCCCCGATGCACCTTTCAGAATTTCCAACCAACATTGGGAAGTGTCTTTAATAATAAAGTACTGCTGGATTTTGCAAGTATTAATGATGCAATGTCGGCTTCTGGGTAACATTCCTTTGATATATATTCCTCTGTTTTATATTTTATAATCCATTCTCTATTTTATTCCCAGCACTCCATCTTCTGCATCCCAATGCCTCTAAAGCTTCATGCATCTGGAATTTAAAAAATTGGTCTTATAGGACTTAGTAAAAGGTAAAGGTTCCCCCCGCACATTTGTGCAGTCGTGTCCGACTCCAGGGGCCGGTGCTCATCTCCGTTTGTTAGCCGAAGAGCCAGCGCTGTCCGAAGATGCTTCCGCGGTCATGTGGCCGGCATGACGCGTGCGGAACGCTGTTACCTTCCCACCGAAGTGGTACCTATTCATCTACTTGCATTTGCATGCTTTCGAATTGCTAGGTTGGCAAGAGCTAAAGCTTCATGCATCTGGAATAAAAAAAAATTGGTCTTATAGGACTTAACAGGGCTTAAATGGATGTCCCCTGAATTGTGCTGTTGGCATGTGGAATAAAAACAATTGGTCTTATAGGACTCAACAGGGCTTAAATGGATGTCCCCTGAATTGTGCTGTTACACTAAAATCCTATGCATCCTTATGCTGTCTCCATAGATGATATTTTGCCAGGGTTTTTAAACATGGTTTATTGAACAAGTTATAATGGCCTGGTTTATATGCAATGCAAAGCTACAATGGACTCAGATGTTGTGCTAATCACTCACACACCCCACTCAATTGTGCCTTAACATAGTGTAGTGTTTCTCAACCTTGGCAAGTTTGTGTGGACTTCAACTCCCAGAATTCCCCAGCCAGAATGCTAGCTGGGGAATTCTGGGATTTGAAGTCCACACACCTTAAAAGTTGCCAAGGTTGAGAAACACTGGCACAGTGTTTGAACCAATCCTAGTGGAAAATCAGTGTTCAGAATTCAGCATTGCTAAGTTCTGAGTAAACTCAAAACTGCTTGGTCTCTTTCCAGCTTCCCCAGCCTGGCTGGGAATTCTGGGATTTGTAGTCCCAGCACAACTCCTGGGGAATGCTGGGGAATGCCAATGGCATGATGACGCCATCAATGGCCGTTTGATTTGCTACAGCACCTTCTTAAGCCGTTCTATTGTTGGTGCTGAGTGTGGATTAGGGCCCTGAGCTGAAAGCTCCCCATTCAATTTCTCTTTGGCTTGTTGGGGAAATTAATTTCTCAGCTTTGATCTTGAAGCTTAGATCTGATAGTCCAACCAGGCTCAGAGAGCACCAAGGACTCCACAGTTCAACCCTGAGCTACAAATATTCTCTTTGACTGGTCCTACCTAAGGCAGATGAGTATATATTTAGAGATGCACGTCCAATTTCTCTTCCCATCTCCTCAGTGCAGGAAGGCTGGGCCTGTGGATATCATCTACGGATGGAAGCAGATGGTGACTGAAACATTTTATAGTTAACATGGCAATGCAAATAATATACAAATGTTAATATACAGGTATAGGACAATCACCAGCTTGTTTCTTCTTCCCAACAATCACATTCTCACCTGCCCCCTTTTCTTCTTTTGAAAGGCAATCTTTGCCAGAAAATTTCAGGAAAAAAGCTGCACCCGAATTGGGGGATGCAAGTTGATCTAAGGAAGGCATTACAGTACTTCAATCTGGATTTGGGTTTTCTTCATAATAATAATTAATAATAATGGATTAAACTTGTATGCTGCCCGATTCTGGGTGGCTCACAATGACTCTGGGTGGCTCACAACAATCAAACATTGCAATAAATTGAATTGCAATAAAAATAAATTGAATTGCAATAAAGCATAAAAAATAAAGAAGGAAGCTGAGAGAGTTCACAAGGGCCCTCCTTTCAAAACCCTGATGCCTTTCCTTTGTGTTGATCACAACTCCCATCATCCCCAGCCAGTGATGAAGTGAGGGTCTCCCTCTCCTTCGCCAAAGGCCTGGGCGAAGACCCCGGTCTTCATGGCTCTTCCAGCTAGATCTTAGGGGGAACCTCATTCCAGAGGGCAGGCGCTGCGACAGAGAAAGCGCGCTTCTGGGGTCCCGATAGATGGCATTGTTTAATCGAAGGAACCCAGAGCGCGCCATCCCTGCAGGATTGAATGGGCTGGGCAGATGTTATGGGAGACAGACGGTCCCTCAAGTAACCAGGCCCTATGCCGTGGAGGGCTTTATAGGTAGTGACCAGCACCTTGAATCACACCTGGAAGCAAACTGGCAACCACTGCAGCTTGTGAAGCAGAGGTCTTACGTGGGCATACCGAGGCATGCCCAGCACTGCCTGCGTTGCCACATTCTGGACCAGTTGAAGCTTCTGGGTGGTCTTCAAGGGCAGCCCCATGTAGAGTGCATTGCAGTAGCCAAGCCACAAAAGGACTAGGGCAGAGCTTTCCAAACGGTGTGTTGCGACACGTTAGTGCGTCGGCTGCAGTGTCTGGGTGTCTCGCGGCTGCTTCTGCCCCCAAACCTGCTGTGATTCCGCGCAGGTCCCAGTGCCTGCCTTGTGCCCGGCTGCCTCCAAACCTGCCCTGCCAGGATTCTGCGCAGGTCCCAGCACCTCCCTTGTGCCTTGCTGCCTCCAAACCTGCCCTGCCAGGATTCCACGCAGGTCCTAGTGCCTGCCTTGTGCCTTGCTGACTCCAAACCTGCCCTGCCAGGATTCCACGCAGGTCCTACTGCCTGCCTTGTGCCTGGCTGCCTCCAGAGCCCTGCCAGGATTCCGTGCAGGTCCTAGTGCCTGCCTTGTGCCCTGCTGCCTCCAAACCTGCCCTGCCAGGATTCTGCGCAGGTCCTAGTGCCTGTCTTATGCCTGGCTGCCTCCAGAGCCCTGCCAGGATTCCGTGCAGGTCCTAGTGCCTGCCTTGTGCCTAGCTGCCTCCAGAGCCCTGCCAGGATTCCACGCAGGTCCTAGTGCCTGCCTTGTGCCTGGCTGCCTCCAAACCTGCTGTGATTCCACGCAGGTCCTAGTGCCTGCATTGTGCCCTGCTGTAAGAGTGTGTCGTGAAATGATGCATGTATAAAAAGTGTGTCACCAACATGAAAAGTTTGGAAAGCTCTGGACTAGAGCATGAGTGACTGTCTGAAGGCCCCCCCCCCCGATTTTTTCATGGTCAACACAACCTCCTATAGTCGTTGGGAATTGGGCAGCATAGACATTTTAATAATAACAACAAGAACAACAACAACAAAAACAATTGTGGTTGAAGGAAGGAAGCTGAGAGTTCACAAGGGCCCTCCTTTCAAAATCCTGATACCTTTCCTTTGTGTTGATCACAACTCCCATCATCCCCAGCCAGTCTGTCCAGATGTCACGAGATCATGGCACTTGCAGGAGCTGGCTGCGGATTATATATATCATTGGCGATCACTCGTAGCCGAGTAAGATTGTCTTCCAAGGGTAAAATTTTAACAGTGGCTCCGTAAGTGGCTGTAAAGGCCAATTCTGGATCCGCACAACCTCCCACAATGAGGGCATAGGTTTCCGGGTGGGAGACGGTCATGATGAGGGTTTGCTTGACGTGCCTTCCTTTTAGCTCTTTTCTCCCTTTCGCCCTGTACTCGTGCTTCTTCAAAGTCCATAGCGCCTTTAATAAAGGCTGACCTCCAATTGAAACGCTCATGAGTTAGGGCTTCCCAGTTCTCAATGCTGATATTACATTTTTTAAAATTAGCTTTGAGAGTGTCTTTGAAACTTTTTTGCTGTCCACCAATATTCCGTTTTCCATTCTTAAGTTGGGAGTAAAGTAGCTGCTTTGGAAGACGATGGTCAGGCATTCGAACAACATGGCCGGTCCAGCGAAGTTGATGTTGGATGATCATTGTTTCAATGCTGGTGGTTTTCGCTTCTTCTAATACGCTAACATTAGTCCGCCTATCTTCCCAAGTCATTTGCAGAATTTTTCGGAGGCAGCGTTGATGGAATCTTTCAAGAAGTTGGAGGTGGCGTTTGTAGAGGGTCCATGTTTCACAGGCGTACAGAAGGGTTGGTAGTACAATGGCTTTGTAAACAAGCATTTTGGTCTCCCTGCGAATGTCCCGATCCTCAAACACTCTACGCTTCATTCGGGAGAAAGCTACACTCGCAGAGCTCAGGCGATGCTGAATTTCAGCGTCGATGTCGGCTTTTGTAGATAGATGGCTGCCGAGATAAGAAAAGTGGTTGACATTTTCTAGTGACACACCTTTAAGCTGGATTGATGGCGCTGCGGAGGGATTGGTTCGAACTTGCTGGTAAAGCACTTTGGTTTTTTTAATGTTAATCGAGAGGCCGAGCTTTTCATATGCTTCTGCAAAGATGTTTAGGATAGTTTGAAGATCTTCCTCGGAGTGTGCACAGACTACGTTATCATCAGCATATTGAAGTTCTATAACAGAAGTTGTAATTACCTTATTTTTTGCTTTCAGCCTACTAAGATTAAAAAGCTTTCCATCTGTTTGATATATAATTTCTACACCAGTAGGAAGTTTCTCTTCAACAAGGTGTATAATCATAGCGATGAAGATAGCGAATAAGGTTGGAGCAATAACACATCCCTGTTTAACGCCGGATTCCACTTTAAATGGATCGCTTTGAGAGCCATTGTTATCCAGGATTGTTGCCATCATGTCGTCATGGAGTAGTCGCAAGATGTTCATAAATTTATCAGGGCATCCGATTTTCAGAAGGATGGTCCAGAGAGCAGTACGATTTACAGTATCAAAAGCTTTAGTCAGAATTATTATACAATGTGTTATTATACACACACACATATATACTACTACTACAACTTCAACAACACATAATAATAATAATAATAATAACAACAACAACAACAACAGGAGTGAGGCCCGTCCTCTTCAATCTTTACTAATCCCCAGGGCCCCCAAAGGCAGCCTCTGCCCCGCAAAAAACTCCATCTCCCAGATGTCTATGAAGGTTCTCAGTCATCTAGGTGGAATTGTCTGTAGCTTGAATCATGTCAACTGGATTTCTATTTTCTCAGTGGAAACGTTTCGCTCCTTATCCAAGGAGCTTCTTCAGTCCATCTCCCAGAATTCAGAGCGGAAGGCGGGAGGCATAGAGACCGAGGACGAGAGCGACCACGGGAGGAGGAAAGCGAGTAGCTTCCGTTTCCGGCCAGCCTCGCTTTGGGCCCTGCGGTGGCGGCCGAGCCTTGTGCCGCCGCCATATTGTCTGTGTGAGGCCGGTGAGGCGGGTGGACGGTCGGGTGGCCGGGGGCTGCTCAGGTAACGGCGAGGAGTGGACGGGCGGAGGGGGGAGCTGGGCAGGAGGGACCCGTTCAACTCAAATGAACCCTCCTTGGCGGAGGGGAGGGGGTGAATTGGGTGGCGGGCGCTTCGCCCCCTCCCCCTGACTGTAGCCTCCAGGAAGGGAGGAGCGGGAAGGGCAGAGACATGGAGGGAAAAGGGGGTCCTTTAATGGGGGCGCTGCTCCTGCCCACCACTGAGGTGAGGCTCCTTTAGGGTGGACCTTTCCTCCCCTCTCCCATTTGGGTGGTCCTTCCCCAACCTGGCGCCCTCCAGATGCGCTAAATTAACTCCTCCCAACACGAGAGGACGGGGGGGCGGTGGGTCCCTTGCAGGCGGGCTGGGGAAGGAGGGAGGGTCCCCCTTGGGGGGGCTCTGAGGGACACACCCCTATCGCGAAGGAAGTCTGGTGGGGGCATTCTGGGGAGGGGGGAGCAAGGACTCCCCCCTTATAATATAAACAAACATGGGGGGGCGAGTCTTAATCCGAATTCTGGTTCTTCCCTCCCTTAAGGGGGTGGGGAGGTCCGCCTGCCTGCTCCTCTATTCATTCCTGGGGGCTGATTCAGGGTCTTGGCTCCTGCAGCATCATTGGGATCCGGGCATCTTGCTCGAGAGGAGGGGGGAAAAAAACCCCTGCAACCCGTTGGCAGTGTTATATTGTTGTGGAAGTGGGGAGGGTGAAGGCAGGCTGCTGGTGAGGTCTGTCCTCCAAGCAGTTCTTTTCGGGGTGGGGGCTTATAATAGGTGGTTTCTGTGCCAAATGCAGGGGCTGTTATCCCAGAGGGGGAAATCAGGGGTTGGGTCTCCGTGGATGATGGGGCGCAGGGCACACGACAGGTGCCTTTCTGCTTCTGCCCAGGATCTCTGTCCCTTGGGCTCTGCTTTGAGGCATCTTTTTCTGTGTCGGAGAGGATGGACAGTTTTCCCTTAGGTTTTCTGGTAATCTTGAGCTCTGCGTCTTGTAAAGGAGCAGTGGGGCTCCAGTGTCTGGCAGCTAGAAATAATTAGGGGTGCTTTTAATAATGGATATTAATCTACAAGTAAGAAGACCTTTTGCTTGGGAGTAGTTTTTCCTAAGGTGGTTTTCTACTGTAAGTTTTTCCAGGTAGTGCAGTTAAGAAATAAATAAATTACAGCTGCCTCCTGTAATGCTTGGTGAGGAGGGATTGCTGGTTCTTGTTCCCCTGTCCATAGTAGGGATATGAAAAAATAATCTTCCTGCACCACACTACAGTGTTTAGTCAAACATCCTGTTTCCAACAGTGGACAGCTAGAAGCTTCTGGGAACC
This sequence comes from Charina bottae, assembly GCA_023362775.1. Lineage (NCBI taxonomy): Eukaryota > Metazoa > Chordata > Lepidosauria > Squamata > Charinaidae > Charina > Charina bottae. The sequence goes on from JALMGJ010000034.1 coordinate 6,192,048, forward strand.
ATGAATGCAGCCCATCTCACCTTGCTTGGCTGAGATATCTCCATCATTCTTAAAGCTGCTCAGTCATTTTGATGGCTTTCTACCTTGTCATGGCAGTAAAAAGTTCTTGACCATCTTCTAGGGAGAAAAATATTCCTTTGTGTCATCCAGATATAGAAGGTTTGTGTACTTGAGAAGCTTTTTTCCTTTACTCCTGGCTGAATGTATTCAGGGGTTCTTTACTCCATCTTGCAATCAGCAGTCTTCAAGAGCCAGCTAGTCATTACAAAGCAATTCTGTGGGTTTAAAATGGTTAAGTATAATAGTTTGGAAAGTAGTATTGTACCTAAAACTTGTTGAGGGTTTTCAAATGGATTGCACCTGTTATTTAAGTAAAAATGTTACGCTGCTTCTCATAATGAAGCTGTTACTTCCTGTGCATTTGCAGTGAAGACATAACATTTGCCTCTCGTTCTTAATTTACCTTCCTGCGTAGTTTCTGCGTGTCCTGAGGTGCTGTATCCTCCTCCTCAATCATTGTGGAGAAACATTCCTGGTTGTGAGGGACCACAGTGAAACTTGTAGAGCCACATCCCACTGTTTTTCGAACACTAGTCCTTTGTACGGGTGGGGGAGCCTGCTAAAAAATATTGGTGCCACCTGTTTAGACATTGTGTAGTTTTTCTTCCTACAGTTCTGTATGGATATGTAGAAGTGCCTATATGTGTTCTCCTTAAACTGTATAATAGAGAAGTAACAGTGGTAGATACGTGGAGTTGCCACATGGTATGTGGTATTTACGGAGATTTCTGAGGTGGGAGAATATAACTTTTTATAGTACAGTTATAAAACTCAACACTTTTTATCTGTTTGTTTCTAGGTATGGCTTCCTCTTCCCCATCACTACGGTGGAGAGAGTGGTCCCTTCTCATATTTAGTTTTTGGTTCTTATAAATGTGTGATCTTGCTATCTTGGGAGACCTCTCTTTCCTAAACCGACAGTGATGTATAAGTCTCGCATCCAGCTGCATGTGCAAATGTCTGGTTCAGTGGCATAATTCTCTATCAGGATTCTCCTAGTTTTTATGGCCACCTTTGCCTTTCCTATTGTCTGTTTGACCATGGACTTTATACTGTGGCAAATTTTATTTATTTAATTTTATCCCGCCTTTATTATTTTTTAATAACTCAAGGCGGCAAACATACCTAATACTCCTTCATTCTCCTATTTTCTCCACAACAACAACCCTGTGTGGTGAGTTGGGCTGAGAGAGAGGGACTGCCCCAAGGTCACCCAGCCAGCTTTCGTGCCTCAGGCGGGACTAGAACCCTCAGTCTCCTGGTTTGCTATTGGCTCCTTCCTAGGGCTGAGAGACAGGGACTGGCCCAAGGTCTCCCAGCTGGCTTTCATGCCTAAGGCGGGACTAGAACTCTCAGTCTCCTGGTTTGCCATTGGCTCCTTCTAGGGCTGAGAGACAGGGACTGGCCCAAGGTCACCCAGCCGGCTTTCATGCCTAAGGCAGGACTAGAACTCTCTGTCTCCTGGTTTGCCATTGGCTCCTTCCTAGGGCTGTGAGACGGACTGGCCCAAGGTCACCCAGCCGGCTTTCATGCCTAAGGCGGGACTAGAACTCTCAGTCTCCTGGTTTGCCATTGGCTCCTTCCTAGGGCTGTGAGACGGACTGGCCCAAGGTCACCCAGCCGGCTTTCATGCCTAAGGCGGGACTAGAACTCTCAGTCTCCTGGTTTGCCATTGGCTCCTTCCTAGGGCTGAGAGAGAGTGACTGGCCCAAGGTCACCCAGCCGGCTTCCGTGCCTAAGGCGGGACTAGAACTCTGTCTCCTGGTTTGCCATTGGCTCCTTCCTAGGGCTGAGAGAGTGACTGGCCCAAGGTCACCCAGCCGGCTTCCGTGCCTAAGGTGGGACTAGAACCATCAGTCTCCTGGTTTGCCATTGACTCCTTCCTAGGGCTAAGAGACAGGGACTGGCCCAAGGTCACCCACCCGGCTTTCATGCCTAAGGCGGGACTAGAACTCTCAGTCTCCTGGTTTCTAGCCTGTTGCCTTAACCACTAGACCAAACTGACCAAATTTTAATTATGAATCAGCTAGAAACCTGTTTGTTTTATTATGGAAACATTTTTAACTGGTAAGGGCAAATTTGGTTTAAGAATTCAGAGTATATTTGTTAATGTAATTCAGCCTTTCTCAACTTTTTGACCCTGGAGGAACCCTTGAAATATTTTTCAGGACTTGGGGAACCCCTGCCCATTCAGGCTCAAATATAGGCCAGAAGTTAAAGAATTATTCTATTCGTTTCATGGGTAGGCCTGTATATATGCACTAATAGAGTTTTTCAACTGAAAATAAAGAATGAAACTTATCTCTTTAATGTGGAGGTGCCTGAATTTGAAATAATTTTCTAAATGAATCGTGATCTCCCAGGGAACCCCTAGTGGCCTCTTGCAGAACCCGAGGGTGCCACGGAACCCTGGTTGAGAAACCCTGATGTAATTCTTTGGGTTCTTTGGGATTTGTTCATCATTGTAGTAGGAAAAGCAAAATAATTGGTCTTCTCTTTATTATTAATCAACTAATGGAACAAGGGCCCTACCTTTTCTGCTGCTTTTCCTTCTCAGATCCTTGGGAAAGAAGGAGGGGCTTTTCTCCATCTTCCCATGGATTAAGTAGGATGAGGAAAACTCTTCGTTGGCTTGCTTTACACTTCATAGTGTGATTTTTCTTTTTTCTGGTTTAGTCCTGCCCATTATCTAGCATTTATGTGAACTAGAGCATTATGATTTGCTCCACAAACAATTTTTAGAAACCTTGGTTAACATTATATATGAACACAGTCATTGCTTTTCCCTGCATCTGTCTCTTCCTTGGCTATTTTAGAGTAGAATCCTATCTAGCATTCCAGCCCATCCCTTCTGAAAGAGATGGCAATATTAAGTCTTTATCTTGCCAGCATCTGGCACCTGTTTTTAAAAGAAAAGAAAGCAGTGTTGAGTCACATCTCAGCTGTCCATATTCCAGTTCAGATTAGAATCTGGGCCCTGTTAATATCCTGACTGAACATTCATTAACTAGAACAGGGGTCGGCAAACTTTTTTTGCCGGGAGCCATTTTGACATGCTCGTGCACATTTTGAAGTGCTCGAGAGCCAGGGGGCGGGGTTTGCGGGCGGGGGCCAATCACGTGGAAGGGGGCGGGGTTTGCGGGCGGGAGCCAATCGCGTGGAAGGGGGCGGGGGAGGTTTGGAAAAAGAAGGGAAAGAGAGGCTCGACTGCTCCAGTCGTTTCTCTTCCGGAGCCGCTCAAGCTCCCAGTCCAGGCAAAGTAAAGCTGGTCGGGAATCCAGCGCAAGAGCGGGGTTTGCGGGCGGGAGCCAATTGCGCACACTTAGGGCTGTGGGGTGGAAATGTGCTGCTTTTGCACGGAGAAAAAGAGTAAGCAGAGCAGCAACGAAGAGGTTAAGGCAGGGCTTTCCAAACTTTTGCCGTTGGCGACACACCAACGGCCAGCCCACAAAAACTGGAAGCAACAGCGGCGGTGCTTCCAGGTTGTCGCTGCGGCGGCAGCGGCTGCCCCTTCGAAAGGGCAGGCTCCGGGGACCCCGAAAATGCCCTCGGTTCTGGCAGGGAGGCAAAAACCTCCCTTCCCCTCCCCGCACGCACACGCTGCCCTGGAGTGGGGTGGAAGTTTTCCCCGCAGAACAGCTGAGCGCTGCTTGCGCGCAGCCTCCCTGCCTAAACCGAGGTGCTGCCCCTTCAAAAGGGCAGGCTCCGGGGACCCCGAAAATGCCCTCAGTTTAGGCAGGGAGGCTGCGCGCAAGCTGCGCCAGCTGTTCTGCGGGGAGAACTTCCACCCCGCTCCAGGGCAGCGTGTGCGTGCGGGGAGGGGAAGGGAGGCTTTTGCCTCCCTGCCAGAACCGAGGGCATTTTCGGGGTCCCCGGAGCCTGCCCTTTTGAAGGGGCAGCGGCAGCAGCAGCAGCAGTGCTGCCCCTTCGAAAGGGCAGACTCCGGGGACCCCGAAAATGCCCTCGGGTCCGGCAGGGAGGCAAAAATCGCGCGTGCAGGCTGCCGGGCTTCCCGACGCACAGCTGATTGGCGTGGAGAATTTCCACTCCAGGTGGCCTGGCAGCGCGCGCGCACGCGATTTTCACCTCCCTGCCAGAGCCGAGGGCATTTTCATCAGCGCTTCCGGCTTGTCACGCGACACACTTGGGGGCCCCCGACACACAGTTTGGAAAGCCCTGGGTTAAGGCGATGGGCAAGTGCCCGTCGTCAAGATGGCTGCCGGAGACGGAGGCTTCCAAACTCCCGCGAGACTGTGTGAAGCCCGTCCCTGGAGGAAAAAGAGAGGCTGGGCCTAGGTTGCCAGGGGTATGCCCACAGCAACGCACACCATGCCCACTGCCGCGCCTGCCCCGCCACACTCGCTGCCGCGCCTGCCCCCGCCACGCCCGCCACGCCTGCCTGCGGAAGAGCCACACTCAAGGGGCCAAAGAGCCGCATTTGGCTCGCGAGCCGCCATTTCCGACCCTTGAACTAGAAAAATGTAGTGCTTCAATTATCTGCCGCAAATATTTAAGAATCATGAGCATTAAAGACATTTCACGTTTACAGGTCAATTCAGATCAGATATGACTGCACTGATGAATTTTATAAAAGTGTCTGTTGTATTCTAGAGCAGGGGTCCCCAACCCACGGGCCATGGCCTGGTAGGAACCGGGCCGCCATGCCGGTCTCCAAACCCCACCCCGTGGCTCCCGCCTGCAAACCCTGCCCCCGGTCTGTGCGATTGGCTCCTGCCTGCAAACCCCGTCCCCCCGTCCATGGAAAAATTGTCTTCCAAGAAACTGGTCCCTCGTGCCAAAAAGGTTAGGTACCCCTGTTCTAGAGATCTTCAAACCATCACACAAATAGCAACAACTCTGATCTTCTGTAGGCCCATTTCAAAGTAAGCATAATCTTAAGCTGCGCAGCCAAGCAAAGGGAAGTGTGGCCCATGGAATAATAGGTATTCAGCTTCTAATGTTATCTCTACAGAGGGAGGTTAGGTCCCAAGCAACACTTTCTGTTTTGTTGCTGATGGAAATGCCTATTCGCTTTTCGGAGTTGAATCCATTGTCCCCACAGCGGAGTGCCCCCACACAGTCTCAGCTTTACAAGGCCCTTCTTTGTGGACCAATTCAGGCTTGAGCTGCACATAAACCCAGTTTGTAAAATTACCGTTTTAAGAAACGAGGGAAGTTTTATAAAATCTCTTGAACTCTTTTTCTGCTTTATCAGTTTTTCCAAGAAGACTTGCTACTGGAGCAAGATTGGCATGGCGGTGCCAACTAAATTAAGGAGAGAAGTTACCATTTGGCGTTCGTTGCTATTGAGAATGGCTTCTTTTAATGAGATGGTGAATATTACACAGCTTATTTCATGTAGTTTGCTATGTTTTTCAACCCATGTGTTTTCTTTAAAAGAAAACAAAAAGGAATACTTCAATTAAAAAAAAAACATTTGTGGGAAAGAATTGGAGGTTGGGTACCCAGTAAGATAATAAAAAGCACAGTAATGAAATAGTCGTAAACACTAAATATCTGAGTGAAAACTGAAGGCCTACAGGTTACCTTCTGTGAATTAATCACACGTGAGGAATTGCTTTTCCCTGGTGAGTAGGTAATTGCAAGGCTGCGCTTGGGTCTGCTGCAAATCTAAATGTTTCCATTTTGGAGCTCCAAGATTCTTCATTATATTGGATGGATTAACTTTGCCTGAATTCCAGCTTTCTTCTCAAGATTTCAAATTTAGAGAAGAGATACAGCAGTATTGATCGGAATGGCCCACTGTGACGATGGAAGTGGAGCAAAGGCTTGTGGAGGCTGTGACACTTGTTTGCAGTGAGGTTAGTCCATCTGCAGTGGAATCATTAAGAGATCCCAAATTAAATTCTGCAAGAACAGAAACTAGATTTTTGTGGGATACACGGACTTGGCTTAAAGATTGGCTTGTGTTTATGGTGTTTTTGTCCTGTTCCATTTGAGTTCTATTTGTTCTTGCATTTAAGTACAAATATGGCATGGTCTCACTAGGTGTGCCTCGGTTATTTGTCACTGCTGATCATAAAGTATGAAAAAAATAGGGTGAGTGTGAAATTCCCTTGGAGATGAGTCAAGATAGTTGAGAGAGATGCTGTTCACACTAGGCAGAGATGGAGGGATGACACAGCACCCTCTTTGCAACCACTTATTATAGTGCAAATTCAGAAAACTGCTCATGGAGATAGAATAATTGGAAGGAGAGTTTCTAATTTTTTTTTAAAGGCTTTATATTTAGTTGGGTTTCTCGCTTCTTCCATTCTAAAGGTGGGAGGTGATGTATTAAATAAATTGTGTCAAATAAATTAGATACAAAAATATTTGTCTGCTTTTGTTGAGACTTTGCGTGGAAGGAGAGAAGATAGTTAACATTTTCTCCTGATTGCACCTCTTACCTTTTTAGGAAAATCTAGGCCAGGCTTTCCTAGTCTTCAACTGACTGCTTCTAATGGGAGTTGTAGTCCCAACCATCTGAGGAATATAATTGGATTATTGACCTTCAGTGGTGGCTAGGAACTGACAGATAGTTCACACCCTGATCGAAATTAAGGTTTATGAATGGCATCACCGAGAACTGAATCAAAAGGGGAATCAAAATGTACCAGGGGGTCAGTTATGATTGGAGTGCTATGAAAACCCAGTAAAAAAAAAAGACACATACCTAACTTTCTTCTGGTTGTGAAGGAGATGAAAGTTTATCAGATGCATTTTCTCAGCCCTCTACATTAACCCCAAATGCCCTTGGATGACAGTTACAGTGTGGGTACCTTGTCCTCTTTTCCATCACATTACCTAAACTTTTAAGAAATAGGTCATGTATGGTGAAAAGTGTTGATCATAGGTTGCAGTTCCAAGATTGTCACTGTGTGGATTTTGTGGTTCAAAATGAAATCTTAGACCTCTGATTGAGCAAGAATAGCAGGCCTTAGGTATGATCAGTTCTGATCTGAGTGGCATCTTTATATCAGTCATCCTGGAAACCAAAATGCATTGGCTTAAAATTAAGAAGTAATGCTAAGATTGGTCTTAACGCAATGCTAAAAGCAAAAGCTTTTTTGACATTTGGAGTTCTGTCAAAAATGAACATCACACACTAATATTAGCCAGCAGTGGCTAATATTTGTACATTGGAACAATGGACACCAGACATTTTCCTAGTCATTACCACTTCTAAAGTAGTGGGAGAAATAAGCATTATCACATAAGACAGGGAAGATTTTCTTGGCTAAATACTTTTGTAGGAAGGGTCTGTTTATTGTCTTAAGGAATTTTCCAGGCATGAATATCAGTTTGTAAACATAGACTCCTAGGAAACTGCTTTTGTTGAAAGTTGAACCCTAAATATTTTAGGGTATATTGATTAATTGGTATTTAGTGCTTTAGTCAAGGCAGCGTCCTTAAGATGGGTAGCAGTCATCTTTGAAGAAATACGTTTTTCTTCCTTAAATATCCTCTTGGCTTGACCACCTTCAGTTTCTGGCAGGATTTAATCATTTTATGTGTCCTCTCACTGCAGCTGAGAGGGGAGCCAAGTGTTGGTGAACCTAGAATTACAGGAAAAAGTAAAGCAACATATTCCATTGTCAAATAATGCCAACCAAAAGTTGGCACCAAAACCAAAAAACCAAAACTCCGGCCATGAAAGCCTTCGACAATACATTAAACAACCAAAAGTTGTTGGGGTGTGGTCTTAAGCATTTATATGTGAAACCAGCCAATCCATGCCACCTGAGATCTGAAGGATTATCTGCTCTTGCATTAATCTGCTAGGGTTTGGAATTATTCTTATAATTCATTCTTCGGGAATCCATTCTGTCTTCACCGGAGGAAAGCAATAAGCTGGCTGGAGGGCCTTCCCATTGGCAGCATTGTGATTTCAGAGTATTTGCTTTCAGGACTGTTGATTTGACGTCTGGTTTTAGTTTTTTAAGCACCTCCTTTACATCTTTCTATTCTCCAAGGGTTTAATCTTCAGGAAGCTGACTACTGCTATTTTAGAATTTAGTTTGGTGCCCTTCCTGTCTTAATGTTATTGGTGAGGCATGTTCTTTGCATTTAAATAATGTATTATCATATTCTTTATCGTAGTGTAGATTTTGCTTGTAAGATACCATGAAAATATATGAAATTAAAATAATCGGGATTCTTTTCTATAGAAATGCACTTTAGTGTAGCTTTGAGGTCCAAGAGTACCTGTAAATGTACTGTTACATTTAGCCACCTGTCCAAGGGTGGCTAAAGCTTATATCCAGGTAACTAATTTTCTAACTCCAGCCACCTTGCAAATATGGTCTGGTTAGTAATGGACAGGAAACAGTTGGAAATTACTGCTTATTAAATGTGTCCAGTTTCATAAAATAACTTTCCCCAATCCTTGATTTGTTTTGAATTAGCAACTTTCATTACTTCCATGAGTGGGTATTACTTGTATTCTAGGTAAAGAAAGGTAAAGGTTTTCCCCTGCACAATCGTGTCCGACTCTAGGGGGCAGTGCTCATCTCCGTTTCTTAGCCGAAGAGCCAGCGTTGTCCGAAGACGCTGTTGCAGTCGTGGCCAGCATGACGTGTGCGGAACGCTGTTACCTTCCCACCGAAGTGGTACCTATTTATCTACTTGCATTTGCATGCTTTAGAATTGCTAGGCTGGTGAGAGCTGGGTCGAGTGCGGGAGCTCACTCCATCACGCGGCGCTCGGGTCTCGAACCTCCAAACTTGCGACCTTCCGATCGACAAGCCTGGCTTCTTAACCACTGAGCCATTGCACTTGTATTCTTAACATCTCCAAAAGTACCTTGGCCGGAGAAAGAGATCCTCAGACTTTTCTTGGTTTTGACCGAAATGGGAAATTGGATTCAAATGCCAGCCAAGGAACAGGTTGAAGCATTTCCTAACCAGTGGCTTGCAGACCTAGTCCCTGTGTTTCTTTATGATGGGTTGCATCTATGGTGGTACATGCTGGCTCTGAGCTTGACTGCTGTAATGTGCTCCATGCAGGGCTGCCTTTGTATCCAGCTTCAATTAATTAATTAACGTCAATTAATATAGCATTTTGCAGCCTGGTTTGGTTTTGGGAAGGAGTCAAAAAGATCATATCACACCACGTGGAAGACTTACGTTGGTTGCCAGTTTTTCCCAGGACTGACTAGAAAGTGCTGGCTATTAGTGTTACGGGAGGGATTGACTTCTATTATATGATTTCTCCTGCTCAACTCATTGATATCCTCTGTTCGGAAATTGTAGGTGACTCAAAATTGACCATTTACTGTAGACGCTGCAGATAACTGGGGGAAAAAAGAAGTTAAAGACACAGGTACAGGATGGTGGATCCCGGGCTTCGTGATGGTACTTGTGAAAACAATCTTGGAATAATAGTTGGTTGCAACTCCAAATGAGTAGGAGCCAGCACTGTGATGCGGCTGAGGAAAAAAATGCAGTTTGAGGCTGCATCAGCAGAAGTATAATTTTCAAGTTTTAGGAAGTAATTGTTCTACTTTGTTCCACTTTGGCCAGGCCCTGCCTTGAATAATGCGTTTTTTTAAGGATTTAGGGAAACTCGAATGGTTTCAGAGAAGGGCTTCCTGTTTCTGGATCCCATGCCAGGCACCCCAAAATCTCTCTCTTTTGGTTGGATGGCTGTGATTTTTTATTTTTGAAGCAATTATAGATTAACTGCTGCTCTTTCGTTGTACTTCCCATTTCCTGTTCTCTGGCTTGAAACTGAGAGGGTCCAGTGGTAGCAGATGCTTTTTATTTCCAGAAGCTGCATGTTCCATCATCCATTATTCAGCCTATCTGTCAAAGCAAATTCTGTTCTTCCCATCACCAGGGCCTTTGTAGGTTTATGATTGTTGAGACTGTGACCAGAGGGGCTTTAGCTTTTCATGCCGTTCCCAGCAGCCAGGGTGCAAATCCCTAGTTTTCCATTATGGGAAAGGAGAGCTGCAAGGATACTGCTGGGGGGATGGGGGTGGAAAATGTTTCTGCTCAAAAAATGTGCACGCATCCTATGGTTTATAATCCATTTTCATACCTGGTTCTCATATAATCAAGTATTTTATACCTTGGTTAAAGTTATTTTAGTTAAATAACATATTGGGAAAGGAGAAAATAAATGAGTAAAATGTGAGTAAACTATTTTAATTTATATTAATTTATTTTAAATGTTAAAATTGATTTAGTTGAATTTACGGAAAAGGTAAAGGTTCCCCCCGCACATTTGTGCAGTTGTGTCCGACTCTAGGGGCCGGTGCTCATCTCCGTTTGTTAGCCGAAGAGCCAGTGTTGTCTGAAGATGCTTCCACAGTCATGTGGCCACATGACGCGCGCGGAACGCTGTTACCATCCCACCGAAGTGGTACCTATTCATCTACTTGCATTTGCATGCTTTTGAATTGCTAGGTTGGCAAGAGCTGGGGCTAGTGCGGGAGCTCACTCCACGCGGGGCTAGGGATTCGAACCTCCGAACTTGTGATCTTCCGTTCAACAAGCCTGACGTCTTACCTGCTGAGCCACCACGCCCCTTCACATTCACATACTGTATCACAATAAGATACCCTACAGTGTTAATAGGTAAAGGTTTTCCCCTGCACAGTCGTGTCCGACTCTAGGGGGCGGTGCTCATCTCAGTTTGTTAGCCGAAGAGCCAGCGCTGTCCGAAGACGCTTCCGCGGTCATGTGGCCGGCATGACGCGCGCGGACCATCCCACTGAAGTGATACCTATTTATCTACTTGCATTTGCATGCTTTCGAATTGCTAGGTTGGCAAGAGCTGGGGCGAGTGCGGGAGCTCACTCCGTCACGTGGCGCTCGGGTCTTGAACCGCCGACCTTCCGATTGGCAAGCCTGGTGTCTTAACCACTGAGCCATCGCGCCCCACTACATACATACATACATGCATGCATGCATACATACATACATACATACATAGACATATAGTGTTAATACAATATGCTAATAGGACAGACCTTATGGCTTGGTGTGATGTGAAAGCCCAGCTCATATTATTTTTGCCAGTATTGAAAAAGTGGTGGTCTAAGGCTTAACAAGAGTGGCATGCCTATTTGAGATGCTGCTTCATTTGGGGGGCTTCAGTTTCTAAGCTGGAACGCTTCACAAGCTCTAAATAAGGGCTACCGCTTGCCAGACCGGTAGCTTCACATGGAACAAGATGTTCCTTAGCTTCAGAAAGTGTTCTTCAAAATGCAGGGTTAGGTTTCAATGTAAGGAACTGCATAGACAGTTTTCAGGCTGAGATAGGCAAGGTGGAAGTCACGTAACATCGTGTCACCCGTGGGTTTGACACGCCAGTTGTACTTCAGAAAGAATGGCCAGTTTGATGTCAGCTGGTCGAACTGAAGGTTAAGAAGTGGGCAATCTGGTTTGGTTGAAAAAGGGAGTAAATGTTTGGTGTGAGTGTTTAGGAATTCCAAGTATCTTTAGCCTTTTTGTAGTATTTGCTACTCCGATTATTGGCTTACCAGAGTAATGTGACATAGATTAGGATCCAAAGAATGCTAGACAGATTAAAGCATTTCTCTCTGCCTGAGCCCTTTCGACAAAGGGGAGCCTAACTCTCTGGGCCATTAGTTGCATGGCAGACCCAAGTTTTTTCTAATGTTCAACTCAAACTCTGCCTTTCTGTATCTCAGGCCCCAATTTTGGGTCCTGTGCCCTGCGATACTAACTGAATAGGCCGTGGCTTTCCTTGATGTGCCATCCATTCAGGCGCTTGAAAAATACTGTTATATGTGTGTCCCCCCCCAGTTGTCTTTTCTCAAGGTTAAACACCCCCAGCTCCCATAATCTCTCCACTTTTTAGTCCCCTAATTATCTTTAAGTATGGCATCCAGAACTAGATGCACTGGGTGAGATGGAATCTGATCAATACAGAACATGATGGAACTTTCCTGTAGTTTAGGAATTATACCATTTGTGATGCAGCCAAAAATGGAATTACAGTAGTCTTTTTTGCTGACGTATGCAGCCTGTGGTCACTAAATTTTCTGATCCTTGTTATGCAGGCTGTTATTAAGTCAGCCATTCCCCCGTCTCCTAACTGGGACAAAAGAACTTTTGTGTCTGGTCCGGAAATGCTCAGTGAAGCTACAGAGGAAGCTGGCATATACACGCCACAGATAAATATTAGCGTTCATTTTGTTTTGTTCAGCTCCTTTTTGGAACATAACCAGATCATTGTGATTTTCTTTTCAACCTGGAATAATAGCTTTGCAGCCCAGTTTTCTGTCCTCCACCCATTTGATAAGCATTTCTTCTTCCATCTCTTTGTCCAAGTCATTAGTAAACATGTTGAAGAGCTAACGATTTAAGACTGAACCTTTGGACATCTCGTTCAATATCTCCTTCCAGTTTGACGAGCATTCTTTGACTACAGTTTTCAAGCCAGCTGCAGAGCCACCTCATCATCAGGATGCCATCCAGCCCACACTTAAAAAGAAATGGCTTTTCTGGGAAGTAAGGATAGTTCAGTGTCAGGGGTTGGGCTGCCAAAGGCTTTCACAGTATTTAGCAGACAAAATCTTGCTTTTTTTCCCCATAGTCCAGTCATGCGCCTAATTTTCCAAGAACAATGTTTAATTGTTGCATTCAATTTGTATACCTGCTTGACTCCCCCTGTGTAAAATGGTGGAGGATGCTGTGGGATAAGGGGAGTCAACATGGTGAACCAACATCCATAAACGGACAGCTGCTTCATGCCTCTTGTTTTTGCTCATGCCACTGACTAATGTTGCTTTCCCCAAATCAGCTTTCCCTGGGTCTGTTGTTCTTTGGATGTATCGGGCTTTGCCCCCCCCCCCCCAATAATTCCCAGCCGTGGTAGCTGGTATTTACTGTATGGGCACTGCAATCCAGCACAGAAGATGTCAAACTGGCAAAGGTGGTCAAAATGAAACAACTATTAGACTCCATCTAAAACTTAGCAAGGGCCTGAGAATCTCTATAATTTGAAGTTTCCTTGGTCGTGTTTCCTCCCTGACTACTGTCACAGTGGCCGCCTATCTCTAGCACCATGCTGAGTTTCAGAGGCGCTCGGTAGCAGCATTTTTAAAGCCATTCTTCTTATCTTTCTGCTGGCTGAAGCTCCCCTCGGTGGCACAAAGCTTTTAGAATAATAAAATACATATGAGACAAATTAAAAGCATCAGAACCATGAAGGCATTTTTAAAGAAGCCATCCCAATAACAGTGACAAACCAGCCGAGATGTAATTAAAGTAGCATAAAAGATTAATGGATTTCCTCTCTTCTCAAACCTCCCAAATCTTGGCATAATAAAAGATCCACAGGAATGAGTTCCAGTGAAGCAAAGAGTACGTGAAGGAGTCCTGCTCCTCTTCAGGGGACGGACAAGAGAACAAACCGCCCTTGATTCCCTCCCATTCCCTGCGGCTGACGAGGGATGCCTCTCTCCCCCACATGATGCCCATTATTACGAGCCTGTGAGGAATGAATAAAATGTAGAATGCTATCTTGGGTAAGGAAGTGGGACCGTGGGTGTAATATTGAAAATTAACAAAGATGTTACTGCTTTGCTTTATTTATGTCTCATTTCCTTGTGATTGTTACCAGTCTACCAATTTTGTAGGGCACTTAGAGTTAGTTAGATTGAAGCAGCGCAGGAGTTCTGGAAATAAATAAATAAATATGGTCTCTTTGCTAAAGCGGCTTTTGCTCTCAGGAGGATATAATCCACACGAGAGTAGCTGCCTCTGAGACAGTTTTAACCCATGTGAGTATTTCATTCTGAAGCTGTGCATGGGATGTCTAGACCAGGGAGCTCCAACCAGCTATAATAATAATAATAATAATAATAATAATAATAATAATAATAATAATAATAATAATAGACATTGCAGTACCTGGAGACAGCAGAAGAGAAGATAAAGAACTGGAGAAAATCACAAAATACAAAGACTTTCAAATAGAAGTAGAACGACTGTGGCAAAAGAAAGCAAAGTTAGTCCCAATAGTAATAGGCGCCTTAGATGCAATTCCAAAACATCTGGAGCACCCCTTGAGCACCATATCGGCATCGACAAAATCACCATTGGTCAATTGCAAAAGGCAGCTTTATTGGAACAGCTTCCATCCTGCAGTGATGTCTTTCATATTATTAAACAACAATATCTGCCTATCTTGGGTCCTTGGGAAGGAATCGATAGGTGGGCAAAAATGCCAAATCCAGTCTAAACATCTGGCTGTCTGTGCGACCAACCGTAATAATATATGAACTTGTATGTTGCCCGAGTCTCAATGACTGGGCAGCTCACAACAATCAAACAAAGAAATTACAATAAAATCAGTAAAACGTAACAAATACAAGATAAAAGATGGCAAGCATGATGAAGTGAGGGGTCTCACTCTTCCTTGCTGGAGGCCTGGATGAAGAGCCAGGTCTTTGCGGCTCTTCTGGACAAGGGCGGAGTGGGGGCCATCTGGATCTTGAGGGGAACCTCATTCCAGAGGGCAGGTGCTGCGACAGGGAAGGAATGTTGAGAAAGCATCGAGGGTCCCATTGCAACACGACAGCCATGCAAAACAAGTGCTCCCTTTATGGTAGCCGATTGTGGTGTACCCATTTTACGGAAAGTTGACTGGTTGAAGCTAAATGATAAGCACCTTGTCCACAAACTTGAATTCGAGAACAACTTGCACAGTATATAATCTCCCATGATCTGAGAACCACATTCTGTATGACCCTGAAACACGCCATCTAGACATCCTTTTTGTCTGCATCCAGGTTCCCTCTGCATGCCCAGCTGGCCCCCTCAAAGATTCCAGGTTCTTTTAATGGCATTCCACCAGGAGATCAGCCCTACTTATGGCTTGCAGATCACTCTCTCCCCTAGATTTCTCCAACTCCATTATCCAATCTTCAGCATCTTGACAGAAATCCCATTCTCAGTCTTAAAATAAACCTTTCTATCTTTAGATTCCTCAATTTCATCCACCACATCCCCAACCTGATGGCACATTTTAGCTGTCATATTTTCCACAATGTCCTGGATATCTTGCATAAAAGTTACTACATTGTCAGCTCCACCCCCTGAACCAGCGGGCACAGCCGTTCAGTCCGCCATTCCCACCGGAAACTGGTTTATTTCTACTCTTTAGAAAGAAACATCTTGCTGCTTTTATTTCCTCATTAATTACTGACTTCCTGGAAAACAAAGATGGGGGCTTATTTATTTATGGGTTGTTTGTACTGCTTTAGTGTGGGTGACTCTAAGCCAGCCTTTCTCAACTTTTTGACCCTGGAGGAACTCTTGAAATATTTTTCAGGCCTCGGGGAACCCCTGCACATTCAGGCTCAAATAGAGGCCAGAGGGGACAAAATTATTATATTCGTTTCATGGGTAGGCCTGTAGATATGCATTAACAGTGTTCTTAAACTAAAAATAACGGATGAAACTTAACTCTTTCATGTGAAGTTGCCCGAATTTGAAATAATTTTTTAAATAAATCATGATCTCCCAGGGAACCCGGTACTCCGTGAGCTACATTGGGTACCAGTTTGCTTCCGGATCCAATTCAAGGTGTTGGTTATCACCTTTAAAGCCCTACATGGCATGGGACCAGGGTATCTGAGGGACCGTCTCATCCCGATCATATCTACCCGCCCCACCCGATCATGCAGGGAGGGCATGCTTCGGATCCCATAACTAAAAATTCCATCTAGCGGGGTCCAGGAGGCGTGCCTTCTCTGCGATAGCACCCGCCCTGTGGAATATCTTGCCCCCTGAGGTGAGATGGGCATCCTCGCTCCTGGCCTTCAGGAAGTCGTTAGACCTGGTTCTGCCGCCTTGCCTGGAACGAAGGACATAATAGTTCCTCCTGGGGGTGGTTAGCGTAATAATATCCTCCTTTTAAGAACATACCATCTTTTGGATTTTTATTTTTTATTTTTATAGTAGTTTTTAAATGTATAGGCTTTTAACTTTTATATTGTGATTGTAAACCACCCAGAGTCTACCATGGTAGAGATGGGCGGGGATAAATCCAAATAATAAATAAATAAATAAATAAATAAACCCCCAGCGACCTCTCGCGGAACCGAGGGTGCCACGGAACCCTGGTTGAGAAACTGCTCTAAGCAATAACTGGAGGTCCATATTTGTCTTAGAATATGCCCAGAGTAAAACATTTAAAAAGGGGAAAAGAGAGTTGATGGAGCCAGTGGATTCCACCTTTAAAGCCCGAGAGGTGGAGTTATTGAAGTTAAGAAACAACGTGGGCCCCATGGAAGCATCTACTGTGTTGGCTGATTCTTGTTCTGCAGACCAGCCCCCCCCCCCCCAGCTGCTTCTTTCCCACAGAAGCTTGGTGGTGCACAAGGAGCAGCTATTTATTTTTCAAATTTCGTCACTGCCCATCTCACTCGAAGAGCGACTCTAGTGAAGGTGTTGGAAGAGTCATAGGGCAGTGCAGGAGAAGAGAATTGTTCGTTTGCTTTCACCCATAGACTCTGAGCATTGCTGAGAAAGGTCAGATTTCCCCAACCCCTGAAGATTAATGCCTTCTGAAAACTGGGAGTTACTATCACCTTTTTGTACCAATCTAGGTATCCATGTTGGGTTGAGGGAGCTCAAAATACCTTATGCCCTTCATTAGACAGTTTTTAAATGTTAAAACTATACTGTAGTGCAGAGCTTTCCAAACTTTTCATGTTGGTGACACACTTTTTAGACATGCATCATTTCGCGACACACACTTACAGCAGGGCACAAGGCAGGCACTAGGACCTGCGCGGAATCACAGCAGGTTTGGAGGCAGCAGGGCACAAGGCAGGCACTAGGACCTGCGCGGAATCCTGGCAGGGTTCAGAGGCAGCAGCAGCCGCGACACACCCAGACACTGCAGCCGACACACTAACGGGTCCCGACACACAGTTTGGAAAGCTCTGCTGTAGTGGCATGGAATATTCCCTATGTCACGGAGATCTGTTATTTGCAAGGAAAAAAACAAAAAGCACATGATTACAAAACGAGGCAACCAGAGAATGTAAATCAAACACATGCTCCATAGGTTCTGCGATTCTGGACCGTTGTCTGCAGCGATGGCAGAAGATAGAGACAATGTTGATTTCCCATTACCTTTGTCATAAAAGGCCTCTGAGCAAATAGAGAGTTAGCTTTTAATTTCCGTACCATATTACAAGTCTAATTCCAGGCCCAGAAATGGGAATGTGGGGCATATAATAATGGAACTGTTTCACATCTTATGTGTAATTTATAGGGGAATGTTCAAATGCTTATGCAAATGTCAGCCTCCCATGAAGAATTGGTTTTCAGGGAATTATCTTCTCTAGGAGATTGACCAGGTTCTTGCCTCCTCCCCATCTCCTAATCTGTTTTGCGGTGGCAAACATTAGGCCTGATCTGTCCTTGATTTTAGCATCATAACTTAACGGAGCCAGCATGATGCTCTGGGTTCCACTTACCTGATTTGGAAACAAATGACTACGGTCCTCCAGCATGAAGAGCAAAAATCCCTATTTCCATTTATTCAACGAAATCTGTGCAATGCCCATTTTGAATTTACAAGACCACCAACAGTGTTTTAGGAAACACCCCCCCCCCCCCCCGTGGTTTGGAAATGGCAGAGCCCTCAAGCACTGCTAGCTGTTTCCTTGATGCCAAGGATGAAAATATCATTATTTTAGGAAGGGATTTAAAGATGCTGTTTTAATGTGTCATTAATCCTAGTAACTCAGGAGTTTAAATTGCGTGGAGAATCTCCAGTGATAGAAGAGGATCGCTGCTGCAGAGAATTGTCCTCTGGCCCTGGAGAAGATGTGGATGGGTATTGACCTGGTGTTTGTGTGCCTACTTTATAAGTAGAACTTAATGTGCTTTAGAAATGACTGAAAAGGGTCTTGAGTGTTGCTGATGCTGGAGAAGTAGAGTCAGATTTGCAGGTTCTAGCAGCTTTTTCCTTACAAATGTTTTACTACTAATGGATAATTTCCTTTGGAACTTCATTGATTGAGCAAATAAAGAAATCCAAGAGCATCTGGGCCACTCAGTTGCTAGGTCCAAAGTGCAGGTGAGGGGTGGAGTGGAGTGGAATTGAGAGTGGCATGATTTAGAAACCATTCTGAGGCCATGGAAATTCAGCACGGCCCTGTATAAAGTATGGGTAAATTTTCAAGGGGTGCCGGACCACTTACTGGATGCGAAAAAAGGAAGTGCATTTTGCATTTTATGTGTGCACATAAGGGCTCTTACGAACCTAAAGCAGAAATAGATTCCTCTTTCCATCTTCCTTTTGAAGTGATTTTATAATATTCATAGGAAATCTGTTTTTTATTTTGATCATTTGCAGCTGGCAGGCAAGTTGGGGTAGAAAAACAAACAAACAAACAACAGTTTTTAAATCAAGCTTATTTTTTCTTCTTTCCGAATATTTACTTAAGACAGCTGTCAACATAAACAGTAAATGGTATACTAAAACTCCAGGTTATTTATTGATGCTGCTTTCCACATAGTAATCTTGAAATCATATAGAAATGACAAAATTAAAATTAACTAAAATGCAGGTATCCTGAGTGAGCGTACCTCCTAGCTGATGTAGTGCAGGCAACAGTTTATTGGCTGTCAAGGGAGTGTCTAGATTATAGATCCTAGCTTGCATAGAAAAGTGTGAGAATGTATGTAGTAAAACTGGGCTTTGATTGCACTTAGTTGTTTATTGCAATAGTTTTATACCGCCCTAACTTCTCACCATTCAGAGCAATTAACAACAACAACAGTAGAACTATCAATAGAAATAAAAATGATATAAACAGCCCAGTTCTGCCAACTGTGCCAAACACCCACAGTTTTCACAACTTTGTAAAATGCCAGCTTCTCTTACTTTGGGTATTCCATAAAGACCCAGAAGACTCTGTCTACAGTGACTGCATAGGTGGGGTGTGGGGTGGGGGTAGATTCTGGTCAAGTGGACTGGTGCTGCAAGTAGATGCATGTCAAACCATGTATGTTTTTGAGGATTAAAACTAGCACATTGAATTGGACTCAGAAGAAGAATTTGCAGCAGCAAATTCAGCGTAGGTGTTAAATCTCTGAACCTACCGTCTCCCATCAGCAGTCAGGCAGTTTCATTTTCGACCAGTTGCACCTTCTGGGTTGTCTTCAAGGGCAGCTCCATCTAAAGTGCGCTGCAGTAGTTTAAGTACAAGAGTTGAGGGCATGATTCACTGTGGCCATTAGCAGGGGATCCTGAATCAGGCATGTCTGCAGCTCAGGCCAATAGCCCAGCCTTGCACCTTTTTTATCTTCCTAAAAAAGCTTTATGTGAAAGTCTCAGTTGACCTGGACATGGGCCCATCGGATGACAGTGGCATCAAATGGAAAGTAGATTTAGCTATTTTTCCTTCTCTCTTTAAATCACGTGCTTTTAATTTCTTTGCATCATTATTCCTTATTTTCTTTCTGCATTTTATATAATGTTGCTTACCCTGAAAAGAAACAGCTTGATGATATGTATGTACCAAAATGTCTATGAAGGTTCTCAGTCATCCAGGTGGAATTGTCTGTAGCTTGAATCATGTCAACTGGATTTCTATTTTCTCAGTGGAAACGTTTCGCTCCTTATCCAAGGAGCTTCTTCATTCTGAGCAAAGTTGGTAAGGGAATCCTAAATATGTTCCTAGGTAGCTGTGTGACCTTACACCTGGGGCTAGGTCATGGTTATATTGAGATGTAATTTTTAAGTCCTTTTATCATCTAAAGGGGGGTCGTTAAAATCACCATGCTGCTGTTGAGCTTCTGAAATGGTCTTAATCTTCCTAGGCACAGAAGACAAAACGGGGAGGAAGATGGGGGAGAGTTTGTGCCTGAGGCCCCCACCTCTATTCAAGGAAGGATTTTCCAAGTTGGCATAAATGGATTCCTTGACCCCTCTCTCAAACCACCTATCTTCTCTGTCTAAAATGTGAACATTAATGTCCTCAAATGAGTGTCCTTTTTCTTTTAGATGAAGATAAACTGCTGACTCTGGTCCTGTGGTGTTATTTCTCCTGTGTTGGGCCATCCTCCTGTACATAGGTTGTTTGGTTTCTCCAATGTAGAGTTCAGAGCACTCCTCACTGCACTGGATTGCATAAACTACATTGCTTTTCTTGTGTTTTGGAGTTTGATCTTTGGGGTGTACAAGCCTCTGTCTCAGTGTGTTGGTGGGTTTGAAATATACAGGTATGTGGTGTTTGCCAAATATCCGTTTTATCTTTTCAGACACGCCAGCCATGTAGGGAATGACCAGGTTCTTTCGTTTACTCTGAGTCTCAGCCCTATCTGTCGCTGTTTTAGGTCTGGTAGATTTAGATTTGGTGAAGGCCCAATTTGGATATCCACAGGCCTTCAGGGCTGTTCTCAGGTGCTGATTTTCATTCTTTCATTCTTTCATTTTCATTCTTTTTGGAATGAAAGCCTGAAGGCCTGTGGATATCCAAACCCACCAACACACTGAGACAGAGGCTTGTACACCCCAAAGATCAAACTCCAAAACAGTAACAAAAGTAACAAAAATAGAACACGAAAAATCATAGCAGGTAAAGCAGCCTTAAAATAGAGACCAATAACATTTCCCAAATATAGACCAACATACAGAAATTTTTGAATGGTGGTTAAAAAACAGAGTCATACACATTTCCTGGGGGCGGGGGGCAGAAAGCTGTGGTTTTTTGTAGATTCATATGCTGCCATTGTGATTTATTCATTAAAAGGAACATATTAATATATGTTCTGCTCATATAGTGTATGGATGGATGGAAACTCATTGCCTGACAATAACAGGGACTCTCTCTGGAGTTTTTGGGTGAGGCTGCTGCTCCTTGCTTCCATATCTCATTGTTTTGGCAGGATCAGCCATCCTGGGGAATGGGCTTTCCAAGGTTTCTGCTACCTCGTTTTTGCTGTTGGATGCCCGGCAAAAGTTTAATTTCTCAAGATCACTCATAAGTGCAGTTGGTTCTATTTTCATTGCAGTTGTCTAAATTCTGTGAGATTTCTGTGGGATTTTGAAAACTCCTGCTTCCTTGAGCGGGAAAGCAGCTTTTGTGGATAAAAAACAAATATGTTAAATATTATCTATCTATCTATCTATCTATCTATCTATCTATCTATCTATCAAATTTCGTCACCACCCATCTCCCCCAAAAGAGGGATTCTGGGCGGCTTACAATTAAAATACAATAAATCAATATAAATATAAAATAGGATCAAGATGGCAGTTAAAAGTTCTAATTTAATTTGTGCATATATGAGGACCGCTTTAAGGCACTAGCCATCCCCAAGAATGACTACCCCCCTTCCCACCTCAAGCGAGATGGCAAAACCAGGTTTTCAACTTCTTCCGGAAGGTCAGGAGAGAGGGGGCTTGCCTCACTTCTGGAGGAAGAGGTGAGGGGGCCAAGGGGCGTGGGCCACAGCAGAGAAGGCCCTCTTCCTGGACCCCGCCAATCAACATTCTTTCATGGACGGGGTCCGTAAGATGCCCTCTCTGCCTGACCGGGTGGGACGGGTCGACGTAATGGGGATGAGACGGTCCCTCAGGTAACCTGGCCCCATGCCATGTAGGGCTTTAAAGGTGATGACCAACATCTTGAATTGGACCCGGAAGCAAACCGGGACCCAGTGCAGCTCTCACGGCAAAGGTGTTACGTGTGCCGATCTTGGGGCACCTAAAATTGCCCACGCGACTGCATTCTGGACCAGCTGTAGCTTCCGGATACTCTTCAAGGGTAGCCCCATGTAGAGCGCATTGCAGTAGTCTACTACTGCATTTAACAACATTGGCTCTTGTTCTCCCAGCCATTACTGTATACTCCTAAGGTGGAATATTGAGCTCTGCATTAGAAGGGGCGGGGGAAGCTGTGGGGGTGATGTCTAGTAGATGTCAGTGGAGTGAGCAGGATCGTGTTGTTCAGCTTGTTTTCTCAATTGAGGGGCGTTAGGTTTTTTTTTTAAATCCTAATATATGAATATTAAGCAGGCATGTGCAAACCGTCTTGTCCTCAGGATGGATCATGCCGTAGTGAGAATGATCCCTGTACAGAACAGGAAGTGGGTCATTTGTTCCCAGGATTCTTTCATCCCACCCTCAAAGCCCCCAGATCAATGTGATTTGGAAGAAAAACAGAACATTTTGCCCATCCCCAGTTAAGCTTCTGTAGGGTTTATGATGTCCCAGAAACAGAGTATGATGTGCTGCCAAAATTAACTTATACCACCACATTTTGGCAGAGCTCGGGGTATTGCCGAGTGTGACCGAGGAGTCAAATGCTGGCTGTGGATAAGGATGAGTAAAGTGCTCAGCTTGTGGGGTCAAACCTCAAAGCATTACCAGCTGTCCCTTGATGCTGTCGGAGCGGTGCACGTGTTATTGCAGTTCCTGCACAGGGCAGGGAGTGTCAAACTTGGATGGTTGCCATTGCTGGGCGATTGGGGAAAAAAAATCTGCAGACATCTATCTATGTACTATTGGTCTGCTCTGAGATGCGTGACATGAAGAAGCTTCAGCAGTCGACCTCTTGCTTCCTTTAAATGATAGAAATTCTTCACTTCCTGACACGGAATGAAATCCTCCCCTTTAGAGACGAGCTTCAGACGTGTTCCTTGGTATTTAAAACTCCCAAGCGTGAAACGCCAATCGGGATAGAGAACCCGTTTTGTTACCTGCCTTGAGGTGTCGATTCTGTTCTTCGGCATCCTTGCACTTTGTATTCACAGTAAGGAAATCCAGAGTCCAGTCCGAGGCAGCCCTGCGATTGACCGTGAAGTTGGAAGGGGTGCAAAGGCCATCTCCGTAGCCTCGCTCAGCCTGCCAGTCTGTCCGACATGTCGGGACCTGTGCCAAGCAGGGCCAGAGTTTACACGGATGTAAATACACACAGACCACGGGAATACTGGGATTATGAGTCGCACGTTGTGGAATGGGGGTAAGTGTCCCTGTTGATTTCCTGGCCTGGACGTGGCCGGTTTTGCTTCTTGGTAACAGAGCGCTCGTAACATTGGTAGGCTCTACAGTTACCCCATGTCATTTCCCACAAATGTTGAAATGAACCACCCCAGGGTTAAAAGCGTCCACCCCTCTTATTTCCAGGCCTTTCGGCTAAGACCAAGTGTGCAGTGGAGAATCTGGGATCCTTCAGAGCAAGTAAATCATGAAGTAAAATATGTCAGAGAGTGACTTGGTGGCTGCTGAAGAATGAAAAAAGGGATTGAGTCCACTGCCTGTCCTCTCTATTAAAAGGACGTCCTTATTTACACATTATTTGTTAGGTAGATCTTCTCTTTCCTCCAAGGCAACCTATATAGCACCCCCACCTCCATTTTTATCACCTCCCCACAGCAGCGTGAAGTAGTTTAGGCTGAGAGGTTGTGACTGGCTCCAGGTCAGCTGATCAGCTTCCACGCCTGAAGGTGGCCTTACCCTGGTCTCTTGGGTCCTAGTCCTGTGCTTTTTAAATAGGCTGACCGTACGTCCCGTTTTGAATGGGACAGTCCCGTTTTTTTAGCATTTTTCAACCGTCCCATCGTTTTGATAAAAATCTTAATTTTGTCCCATTTTTTAAACCCGGCGGGAATGGCGCGGAAGGAGGATCCGAGCCGGAGCTGCCGATTGGAGGCAGCCCGGAAGAGGAAGCCCTCCCGCCTATCAGCGCGCGGCAAAGGAGGGACTGGAGGTGGGGTTTGCAGGCGGGAGCCAATTGCGCGGACCGGGGGCAGGGTTTCCAGGTGGGAGCCAATTGCGCAGACTGGGGGCGGGGTTTGCAGGCGGGAGCCAATCGGGGGGACCCCTGTCTTTTTCATGAATACGGAATATTACATAAGTCCCCCCCCTGTTTTGCCATCCCAATGTCCCGTTTTTGTCTCAAGGAAATATGGTCAGCCTATTTTTAAAAAACACTTATTTATTAAATTTGTATGCTGCCTGACTCCCTTAATGACATGTGCATTAACCTCTGTCTCATGCAAAAGCTCTGCCTGTTATTTTAGCCAAGATTGATCTAGGTTGGCCAGTGCTCATTTTCTATGTTGCCTTATTATTGTGTTGTTAGTGCTATGCTGCCGATGCTCATGCTACTGTACCATAAGCATAAAAGCTGGAGCTTTTGTCTAAATTTTGACAGCGGGGAGAGAACGTAGGAAGTGGAAGGATAACAAGGAATTAGAAGTGGGCCGAACTTGAAACATGCTGACCCCTAGAGTCTCGTTCTGACCTCAGAACAGGTGTTCCAAAGACTTTGAAAGTGTTCCAACGATGAAATGGGCTGGTTTTGGTCTTGTTAAAAACGATCCAAGCTCAAAACTGTTAGCTCTAACCTCTCTATTGCATGGCCTGCTTTGAAGTTGGAGGATTCCCATTAAAGTCAGAACCACCTGCTTGGGTGTTGAAACACTTCAGTGATGTGGAATGATCAAGGTATTTTAAGGTGGGAAAGTTTGAACTGCGCAGCTTTAAAACAGCTTTAAAGCTGTTCTGCGCAGCTTTAAAATAAGTGAAGTATTCAGTTCCTCCTACATGATGATCTCCAGAAATAACCAGAAAAGTTCGTCTTCACTTTCCTTTTTATCAAAGCGAATATCCATGTCCTTTCAGGAGAAGGGCTAGACGTTTTCTCACCATGTACTAATGGGTCCACCTTTGTAAATAATCTGAATGGATACATGGAAGTTTCTGCCTTTGAATAAGATGCGTTAGTCAGAAAAGGTGCTACCAGACTCCTCCTGACCTTTTGCTACCACAGACCACCACAGCTCCCCTCCTACAATGTTTGAATGGTTACTTTTAGCATGGGAGTGCTTTTGGATGGTGAAGAATTGGGTTCTTTCCCCCTTGCCTAATCCCCCCCTGTTGGCTTTGTCTTTACAGGAATCAGGACGACTATCAGCTAGTTCGGAAACTGGGCCGGGGCAAATATAGTGAAGTCTTTGAAGCCATCAACATCACAAATAATGAAAAAGTAGTTGTTAAAATTCTGAAGGTGAGACTGCGGTGCAAAGGGGAAGGTTTTTCAAAATTCTTCCAAGTCATTTCAGCCATATTCACATTTTTATTCCTCCTCATAATTAGAATCACACAAGAGAACATGTGCAAGTTCATGGCCAGTTGACTGCTCTGTCTCTGTGGCATCCTTGGATTAATGAGAAGGAAAAGGGTTTTACGTTAATTGTGCACTATATGCTAAGGATGGGACCATGGACGATACGAGCTAAATGTTATGAAGGTTGACAGCAGTGGGGTAGAGAGATGCATGTCATCCCCTTTGAAAGCTAAGGTGGAGCTTAAGCAGATTTAATCAAATTTAAACATATTTCTCACTGAATGACTCAGAAAAAGGAATTCAAGGAATTATTTTGAGGAGGATGTGGTGAATGTGCATCCATGGGCAAAGGGGTTGTGCCAGAGTCAGGACAGACCTGACTGTAGGCCAGCAGCTAAGACAACTGGATGTGGCAGCACAAATATTAGCAGAGCTGCCCTGGTATATCTTTTAAAAGAGGCATTTTCTTTTGCCCTTGCTCAAGGAGATGATGAAACAGATCGCCTGGCCTACTTTTCCTCCCAGGCTTGATAGCTGCCTGGCAAGAAGGTTTTATGTTTGCTCCTTGGTTAGCTGAAACTTCATATCCTTGTGATGTGAATCCGTATGCAAGTTTTTTAAAATGGTTACTGTGGCCTGTTCTCCTGGGAAATTGGTCTAGGGAACAGTTCATGAACCATATTTGTGCAGAAGAAAACAAACCCTTTGAGCTGTTGAATTGACAAAAGGACCCTTTGTTTTGTACTTCTTTAACTTCATTAATTAGGGATCATGGGATAATTAACTCCTAAGGGCCCAGCTCCAAAGAGCTCACTGGGGGTGCGATGACCAGTGGGGGTTTTCCTTGTTTTTCTCTCAAACAGACTTCCAGGATATTGCAAACTGTTTTTGAATTTCCACTCATTTCACAACTCTGTTGCCATGGGAGGTACTGTTTTTGAGTGAAGGAAACTCAAAGTAAAATTCCTGACTTGTCTTACTGATACTCCTCAGTTCTTAATCTCAGAACTAATTGAAGCACAGCATAGGAATTGTCCTTTGTGTATGCGTGATTGACGATCATATACCATCAGGTCAGGGTCAACTCTTACCAAACTCAGAAATAGATTTTCTCCAGGATGATCCGTCCCCAAGCTGGTCCTGGAGATCTTCTAGTGATGTACCCATTGCTGCTGTATTTGATTTCATCCACCTTGGGGTGGTGGTCTTTCCCTCCCTCCCTCCCTCCTTTCCCGGCATTATAGACTTCTCCAAAGAACCAAGTCTTTGCATAATGTGTCCAAAGTAGGATAATTTGAGTGTGGTCATTTGTGCCTCCAGATTGATTTGTTTTATAAGCCATTTGTTTGCTTTCTTGGCTGTCCACAGTATTCTCAGGAATCTTCTCCAAAACCAAGGTTTAAAAGCATCAATGCTCTTTCTATCCAGCTTCTTCAAAGTCCAACTTTCGCCTTCATAGAGTGTCACAGGCAGCTTTTCTCAACCTTTTGACCCTGGAGGAACCCTTGAGATATTTTTCAGGCCTCGGGCAACCCCTGCACATTCAGGTTCAAATATAGGCCAGAAGTTGTTGTTGTTTATTTGTTCAGTCGCTTCCGACTCTTCATGACTTCATGGACCAGCCCACGCCAGAGCTTTCTGTTGGCCGTCACCATCCCCAGCTCCCCCACGGTTGAGTCCGTCACCTCCAGAATATCATCCATCCATCTTGCCCTTGGTCGGCCCCTCTTCCTTTTGCCTTCCACTTTCCCTAGCATCAGCTTCTTCTCCAGGGTATCCTGTCTTCTCATTATGTGGCCAAAGTACTTCAGTTTTGCCTTTAATATCATTCCCTCAAGTGAGCAGTCTGACTTTATTTCCTGGAGTATGGACTGGTTTGATCTTCTTGCAGTCCAAGGCACTCTCAGAATTTTCCTCCAACACCACAGTTCAGAAGCATCTATCTTCCTTTGCTCAGCCTTCCTTATGGTCCAGCTCTCGCAGCCATAGGTTACTACAGGGAATACCATTGCTTTAACTATGCGGACCTTTGTTATTAGTGTGATGTCTCTGCTCTTAACTATTTTATCAAGATTTGCCATTGCTCTCCTCCCAAGAAGTAGACGTCTTCTGATTTCCTGGCTGCAGTCAGCGTCTGCAGTAAACTTTGCGCCTAGAAATACAAAGTCTGTCACTGCCTCCACTTTTTCTCCCTCTATTTGCCAGTTATCAATCAAGCTGGTTGCCATAATCTTGTTTTTTTTTTGAGGTTTAACTGCAACCCAGCTTTTGCACTTACTTCTTTCACCTTCGTCATAAGGCTCCTCAGCTCCTCCTCGCTTTCAGCCATCAAAGTGGTATCATCTGCATATCTGAGATTGTTAATGTTTCTTCCAGCGATTTTAACTCCAGCCTTGGATTCATCAAGCCCAGCACGTCGCATGATGTGTTCTGCGTACAGGTTGAATAGGTAGGGTGAGAGTATACAACCCTGCTGTACTCCTTTCCCAATCTTAAACCAGTCCATTGTTCCGTGGTCTGTTCTTACCGTTGCTACTTGGTCGTTATACAGATTCCTCAGGAGGCAGACAAGATGATTTGGTATCCCCATACCACCAAGAACTTGCCACAATTTGTTATGATCCACACAGTCAAAGGCTTTAGAATAGTCAATAAAACAGAAATAGATGTTTTTCTGAAACTCCCTGGCCTTTTCCATTATCCAGCGGATAAGTTACAACATTATTATATCCGTTTCATGGGTAGGCCTGTATATATGCATTAACAGTGTTCTTCAACTAAAAATAAAGAGTGAAACTTACGTCTTTAATGTGAAGTTGCCTGAATTTGAATTAATTTTTTAAACAAATTGTGATCTCCCAGGGAACCCTTTGTTACCTCTCACGGAACCCTAGGTTGCCACGGAACCCTGGTTGAGAAACCCTGGTCACAGGGAAAACCATTGCCTGCACGATTCTAATCTTATACTTACAAAGACATGTCACTGCTAATCTGCAGTGTTTTTCTTGACTGCTGGTTCCTTTGCTGTTGATAGTTGATCCTAAAAGGCAGGAACTATCCCATCATTTCAGTATTTCACAGCTTAACATGGTTGACACAGTCAAATCCCTTTTATTCATGTGCCAATGGAGCACATGTTGACTTTTTGGTATTCTTTGCTTTCTCAATTATCCAGCTTGCATCAGCAATAATGTCTCTTGTTCCTCGGCCTTTTCTAAAACTAACTTGAACATCTGGCATCTCGCTTTCCATCTAGGCTCTAATCTGTGTTAGATGATCCTAAGCATTATTTTGCTAGCATATGAAATTAATTGGACAGGAGTTTGCACACACTGTTAAATCCTTCTTTGGTATAGGTATGTAGATTGAACTCTTCCAATCTGTTGGTCTCTGTGGTGTTCTCCAAATTTGTTGGCATAGTTTGCTTAGAACCTTCACAGATTCTTCTGTTGTTTGCTATATTTCTGTAGATATTCCATCAATTCCTACAGCCTTCTTACTTGGTAATGACTAGAGTGCTGATGTAATTTCATCTTTTAATACTAGAGGTTCCTCTAAGTGGGGAATATCTTCTAAGGCAGAGCTTTCCAAACTTTTCATGTTGGTGACACACTTTTTAGACATGCATCATTTCGCGACACACTCTTACAGCAGGGCACAAGGCAGGCACTAGGACCTGCATGGAATCACAGCAGGTTTGGAGGCAGCCGGGCACAAAGCAGGCACTAGGACCTGCGCGGAATCCTGGCCGGGCTCGGAGGCGGCAGCAGCCGCAACACACCCAGACACTGCAGCCGCTAACGTGTCCCAACACACAGTTTGGAAAGCTCTGTTCTAACCTATCTTGGATATTGACATCTCTAATGTAACAGATTTTCAATATAATCCTTCCACCTTTGCTTGATCATCTCGGATTCAGTTGCTATCTGTACACTGGTGTCCTTTAGCATATCAATTTGAGGTTGGAACCTCCTGAGTTTGGAGATCTTTGGAAGTTTTTCTGTGTCTGTTTCCACCTTTGATATTGTTACAGATGTCATTTTAACAGGTCTCTGAAATTCTTTGTTAAATTCCTTCCTGAGATTTTTGGCTTCTTTTTTTCTTCTTGGCAATTTCCACCATTTGTTTAGACATCCAGTTGGCTTTCTTCTGTTTCTTGGTCTTTGGCATTCTCTTTTCACATTCGTCCTTGACATCCTCTTTGATTTCATTGCACAGTGATTGATTCCCTGTCAGTGAGGTTCAGGATTTCAAAGTAATTCCTGATGTTCTCCTTAAAAATGGTGGGAATATGGTCAGGATCCTATGGTGGAAACTGGTTCGCTTTCTTTTTCCATTTTAGCTTGACATGGAACTTGCACACGAGCAGTTCAGTCCCTGGCCCCATCTTTGGTGTTATAAGTGAGCTTTTCCACTTCCTTGTAGTGATAATATAGTCAGCTTGATTTCTGTGTACTCCCATCTGGTGATGCCCATGTCCGTGTCATTTTGGTGGTTTGAAAACTCTGTTAGCAATGAAAAAAATAATTGGATTGGCAGACATTGATAAGTCATTAAGTTTCATTTTTTGTTTCCTAGGCTATACAGTCCAACTACATTTTTTCTCCTTACTATTTCCAGCTTTGGCATTCCAGTCTCCAACCACAAGCAGCATCTCTGGCTTGCGTGTTCTGTCTGTTTCAAATTGAACTTGACAATAAGCCACATCAAGCTCCTTCCTCTTCTGTCTCAGTGGTTGAAGCATAAATTTGGATAAGAGTCATAGTACAATTGTCTGTGAAGTCTAATTGATATTATTTGGTGATTGACTGCATTGTACTCAAGTATTGTCTTTGCTGTATCCTTCCTGACTATCAAAGCAACACCATCCAGTCTGTGTAGCGAACAGTATAATCTTCTGACTGAAAGTGTCCAATTCCAGTGCATTTAATCCACTGATGCTTAAGAAGTCCATGTAGAGTTGATTCATCTCATCTTTCACTCCGTTGAGCTTTCTCATGATCCCTACATTCCATATTCCTACTAAATTCTGTCTTTACAGTTTCTGATTTTCTGCCCTGCCCTTGAGAGTTGAAAGGGAGGACCCTCAAACTCCCTTATTGAAGAAGACTGGGGCAGAGTACAACTTTTTATATCTGCTAGCACTTTTCTGTCTCCATTGAGGAGGTGGTATACTGATTCTACTCTATTTTTTATATTGTAAGAAGCCCTTTTTTCTTACTTTCTTTTCCATTCTGAACTTTAGCTTCCCTAATACCATGTGTACAGTTCTCAGTTAACCTGTCTGCATTATTTCTCGAAGATTTGGTCTTGTACGTACCGTAGATACCCATTGTGCTGTTTCCTTTTGGGCAAAGTACAGAGAAAGAAGTAAGAAATTGTAAGTCAAAGACATTATGAGAGAATGGAGAATTCTGGGAGTTGAAGTCCACACATCTTAAAAGTTGCCAAGGTTGGGAAACGCTGCCCTAGAGACAGCACGCCTGAGACCCATATTCCATCAATGGGAGGCACATCCCTCACACACGAGGCTGTATTTCTCTTTCCATCTCCTTTTTATTTTCATGTTTGTGTGGTAGCACTGGCTTTTTCTGTGGCACTCCCATTTTGCCCATCAATGGAATTGTTTGCAATTATGCTTTTAGTATCCTTTGTTTAACAACTCCACGCAGCTTCAGCTGCTTTTCCCCTTAGTTTCTCCTGCTACGGACTCCTGTTTATCTCTTTTCTGAGTTTATATACATATTCTTTTCCCCAAAAGACACAGTATTTGGTTCCACACACTCCCACAATGGCTGTCAGCAATTTCTGGTGGCAAAATTGAGAACTCTGCAACTTTTTTTTTTTTACCCAAATATACTCAGTAAGCAGAGCCAGTAAGAAGCGCTGGTTGCAGCTGTAGTATTTTTCCTCTGCTGGAGCGTTGCATGTCATGGCTAACTGGTATGTCCCTTTTGTCAGCCGGTGAAAAAGAAGAAAATCAAGCGAGAAATCAAAATCCTGGAGAACCTGCGAAGTGGCCCCAACATTATTACCCTTGCAGATATAGTGAAGGATCCTGTGGTGAGTAATTCTGGTGGGTGGCGTGTGGGTGGGCCGAGTCAAACAGCCCCATGAACACCTGGTCCAAAGTGGTCAGGGTTGGTACTTGGATTGCTCAGTTCCAGCTTCTCCATGGAACCTCTCACCGAAGTCCAGATCCTGGAGGGAAATGATGTGGAGACGCTCACTTTCCTAATTTGGCTGGTCATTGATGGGATCTGAATTGTAGTACGGGTAGTCCTCGCTTAACGACCACAATTGGGAACGGAATTTCAGCTGCTAAGTGAAGTGGTCATTAAGCAAATCCGACCCAATTTTACGACCTTTTTTGTGGAGGAGGTTAAGCTAACCACTGTGAGTGTTAAGCGAACCATATGGTCGTTAAGCGAATCACACTGCTCCCCATTGATTTTGCTTGCCAGAAGCCATCCGGGAAGGTTGAAAATGGCGATCACATGACCATGGGACGCCGCGACGGTCATAAATGCAAACCGGTTGCCAAGTCCCCAAATTGTGATCATGTGACCACAGGGACACTGCGATGGTCATAAGTGTGAGGACCAGTCACAAGTAGTTTTTTCCAGCACCGTCATAAATCCAAACTCTCACTAAATGAATGTTCATTAAGTGAGGACTACCTGTATTGGTTTTGGCTTGATCCAGCAATTAGCATGTTTTGGGGGAAATGTGAGGGTAGAGGAAATTACACCAAAATGCATTTGTTTTGTGATCCAAAACAGGGCAGGATTTTTAAGGGTACGTCCAACGTGCCTGTGTCATAGATGGACTTCCAGGTTGAATGATGGCTTGGAAACTGCATCCAAATGGCATGGCTCGCTATTTCTGACAACAGTGTTTGGAGAAAACGTGGAAGAGAATAGCACTCCCCAGCATTTGTAGCTTAGATGCCACGCTCAGGAAGGGTGCTTTCTGAAGTGCCAGACTGTTGTGTTTCTAGAGGTGTGGCCATCGTAGTCTTTTCCCATGGAAAAAAAATTGTGGTATCTGAAGGACTGGGGGCGTGGTGGCTCAGTGGGTAAGACGCCAGGCTTGTCGATCAGAAGATCGCAAGTTCGGAGGTTCGAATCCCTAGCCCTGCATGTGGAGTGAGCTCCCGCACTAGCTCCAGCTCTTGCCAACCTAGCAATTCGAAAGCATGCAAATGCAAGTAGATTAATAGGTACCACTTCGGTGGGTAGGTAACAGCGTTCCACGTGTGTCATGCCGGCCACATGACCGTGGAAGCGTCTTCGGACAACGCTGGCTCTTCGGCTAACAAACGGAGATGAGCACCGGCCCCTAGAGTCGGACACGACTGCACAAATGTGCCGGGGGAACCTTTACCTTTACTTATCTGAAGGACTAGCCTGTTTACTTTCACACCAGCTTTTGTTTAACCACAATTTAGTTTATCAGATGCTCGGAGTATAGCTTGCGACCGACCGTGTCCTGAATAGGCGAACTGCACATTCTAAGCGGAGGGGTGGGGAGGATGGGCAGAGTTGTTTACATACCCATGCTGCTTTTGTCATTTCAAATAATAACCAAACTGGAGAACCTCCAGAACTTTGTATTCATCAGATAGCATAGCATTTCAGGCATTTTTGGTCACAGGATACTGCAATTTTATCTCCTGTTTCGCTTCTGTTTTTTTTCCACCAAGCCTGTTCTGAATTGCTTAATCAGATCAAGCCTTGGAATTGGATGAGCTTCCCTAGGAAGTGCAGCCCCCCCCTCCCAACCTTTTCCTTGACTCGGCTGGCAGTTGGTCTCTGAGCAGCCTTTAATGTGCCCTATAAATAATGCATTTGAAGAACCTGGGGTGACTGGCCTTCTTTCTTCTTCTTTCCAGTCGCGGACCCCCGCCTTGGTGTTTGAACACGTGAACAACACAGATTTCAAGGTACAGTTTCTCACCCATCGGAGAGTGCAGAGTTTTTAATTTCTTGGAAGCCTGCTTAAACGGGTGGGGTGGGGGGAGAGGAAGCTTTGATGGGGACCCGGTGGTGGTGATGAAGCTGGTAATCCATCAGAGGTCTACTTTTGCTCTTTGGAGGACTCCCATGTTCCGGTTTTAGTTGTTGTGAATAGAATATGTTTAATGACAAAGGCATAAGCACTTAAAACATTTATGATGCAGTGGGTCCTGTCCTGCTCAGCTACTTCCACTAGATACAGTCCTTTAGTAGGTGAGAAGACCACCGTCTTGTTAAGGTGGGACTTGAGGTGGGGGCCTCAGGCACAATCTTTCCCCTATTTTCCTTCCTGCTTTGTCTTCTGTGCCTAGGAAGATTAAGACCATTTCGCAATCTCAACAGCAGCATGGTAATCTTAACGATCCTCCTTTGGATGATAAAGGGACTTAGAAATAAACATCTCAATATAACCATGACCTAGCCCCAGGTGCAAGGTCACACAGCCACCCTAGAAACATATTTAAGGATTCCCTTACAAACTTTGCTCAGACTGAAGAAGCTTCTTGGATAAGGAGCGAAACGTTTCCACTGAGAAAATAGAAATCCAGTTGACATGATTCAAGCTACAGACTGTTCCACCTGGATGACTGAGAACCTTCATCGACATACCGACTTGTTAAGCGCACAAAAGGCCACTTGGCAGCTTCTGTTCTATTTCTGTCATTGGTCTTCCACCTCTGGTCTATGAAGATACTGCAGGTAGATGACATCAAAATAAGTTTTGACAAATGCCCCAAACCTCTTCCTGCTTTGCCATTTTTGTTCCAAATCCCTTGAGATTTCGGGCCAGAACACTAAAATTTCAAAAGGCAAGACAGTCTCACGTGACTTTTTTTTTTTAAGGTGTAATTTGGGGTTCTGTGGATGCCACCAATCCTTTTTGCCTTGCAGGCCCTCGAGTCTCCCACTAGGTGGCAGCGTCCATAGAGAGAAAATGCCGAGAGCCCCCGACCTACATTGCCCATCCTCTGGTGGGGTTACAGACATTGTCTTCCTCTCACCTTTTTACCGCCCCACCGTCCCACATTGCAAGCTGGGAGATGTTGGGGAGTCTCCCAAGCGAATCAGCCAGCAATCTGGGGAGAGTTAACAAGGTGCACTTTACCAAAAACAAATGATGCTCCTCAGACACTTCTCCAGAAAGAGAAAAGATATTGGGATAGAAATAAGAGGAAAACTAAGCATAAAGCAGTGTTTCTCAACCTTAGTAACTTTAAGATGTGTGGACGTCAACTCCCAGAGTTCCCCAGCCAGCATGTGCCTGAGTGACATCTGCGGTGGCTCCACAGACTGACCACTCCAGATGCTCTTCCCTGTGTAATGAAGTTTTAATTGCACAGCTTGGGTCCTTGTTCTCTCCCGGACCATCTTCTTCCATGTAAAATCTGCCCACCCTCCATAATCCAGCCAGGGCAGGATGCTGTGGGTGCCCAGCGCCCGCTCTGTAAGAAATCGGGGGCTGGGAGCCAAAGGTATTTGCATTGCAGCCCCCTCACTCCGAAAACTGGTGAAGACAGTTCTCTTCTACAGGGATTTGGACAGGAAGATTTAAAATTAGGACGACCAATTCAGGGAATGTTTTTAAGTCTGTAAATCTGAAGCCACCTAGAGCTGCACAAGGAAGGGGGATGCATACATACATACCATGAGAGTAGGGAAACCAGTCTCCGTAACCTCCTTGTTAGTTTATACATTGAAAGGTTGCAGCTCTCTTAATGTTGACCGTGTTGTGTTAATTTCCCACAGCAATTATATCAAACGTTAACAGACTATGACATTCGGTTCTACATGTACGAAATCTTGAAGGTGAGTTGACTTTTGTTAAGTGTTTGAGATGGTCCAGAAAGTGGCTGAGAAACAGCTGCCAGTGATTTTGGAGCCTGAAGGATTTCCTCCCTGATCAAGTCTTTCTTCTTTGGCTGAGGAATTAAGCAGCTTTCTTTGGGTTAACACAGACCAGGGTAGATGGATCAGATCTCTCTTACTTCTGAACTGCCTTTTTTCTTTTTGTATGAACTGTTTAATTCATTTATTTTAATGTATTTAATAGTATTGTAACCAATAGAATCTAGGAGTAGCCGGATTGCCTTCTCTTAAGAGTTGCCACTATTTTAACTCCATAATCCCACCCTTCTGACCTTTCGTAAACTGCTGAAGACTGTGTTCCTCAACCGTGGCAACTTTAAGATATGTGGACTTCAACTCCCAGAATTCCCCATGCTGGATGAGGAATTCTGGGAGTTGAAGTCCACACTGTTAAGGTTGAGAAACACTGGCTTAAGATCCTGTTCTCCCAGGCCCCGGGTTGGAATGGGAGCTGATCCCCTTAGGTTGGTTACTGGCTTTTTGGCTTTTGATTCTGGTTAGCTGTCTTTGTTTCCTTCCCAACTTTATGCATTTTGTTTTCTTTTAATTTTTATCTACAAGCCCCCCAGAGTTGCTTTGGAGTTGGGTGGCCTTAAAATTGAAATAATAAATAATAATAAAAAATAAAGATACATTTGCCATGTCTCTTCTGCTTGAAGACTTTGAAACAAGACATTAAAGATAAGCCCAAGGATTGTATCACACCTGCTGAGGTCCCCACAGGACCTGCTTAATTCCTCCCCCTCCCCCCAAAAAAATACGTTACAGCTCCTTTTCTGCTAAATTATTCAGCCCTTCTCATCATTCCTTTAATATCTGTGCTTACAGGTAGTCCTCTTTTAGCGACTGCCTCGTTTAGCGACCATTCACAGCTCATTCAACCTACCTTCTGATTTGGTCTGAGAAGATCGTCATCTTTGGTCATCTTGCTGCCTAGCTAGTTAATTTGTTCTGCTCTAGAGTCACTTTTATAGTGAGATGGGCGGTATATAAATTTAATAAATTTGTTTGACGTGATACGACGTTCATATATGAAATCCCCTTTCTTTTCTTTTTATAAGAATTTTATTAAGTTTCAAGCAATGATAAAAGCTACAGAAAAACAAAAAACTGCAAAGGAAAAAAAACCCTAAAAAGTGTAGAAACCCAAGAGAAAATTTTTCAAAATTACAAAAAGAGGTGACCTCTGACTTTTAACAGCAAGGACATACAACAATTTTCCATAATCAATCCCTTACTCCATATTAAACCAAAATCATATTATTTCTATAAATCACACCATTGGCACATTATAAAAATCACTAAATACAGTTCCTCCTTCCCCTTATATTAAAAGGAAAAAACGATATAAACCACCTAATGAACTTCCCCCCCCAAAGATAACATTTATTTATTTATTTCCTTCCTACTACTATTCTATACATTCTTGTCTACTATAATAAAGATCAAACTAAAAAACATATAAATTGTCTGCCATTGTACTTGATAATACAACAATTTTAATAATCTTAATCATATTAAACCCGAAACCAGACATTATTTTTTTATTATACCTTAATCTTAATCCAAATCGTTAAGGATAAATGAAATCAGCCAAACCCTAAAAACAGTCCAGATAAATATTCTTAAACCCTTATCCCACTTCAAAATAAACCAGAGCATTTACATGTCCCCACAATGCGCACAGAGCTTTTTTCTTAAAAAAATCGAACAGCCCAACTGCCCCCCTCAGAAACCCCGACTTCTCTTCAGGAAACCTCCCATACATAATAACCCCTTCTTTTCCATGGCACTCCACCAGAAGATCAATTTCACTTGTGGCTTGAAACTCGTTCTCTCCCTTAAATTTCTCCAACTCGACTATCCGATCTTCATCCAGCATTTCAATAGAAACCCCAATCTCACTCTTAGAAAAAAAACATTTCTATCACTGTTAAATTCCTCAGTTCCATCCACAACATCCACAACCAGATGACACACTTTAGACCTCATATTTTCCACAATGTTTTGAATGCCTTGCATAAAAACTTGGTAGGAATCAGAAAGAATCTGTTTAAAATCTTGGTGGAAGTCAGAGAAAGTCTGTTTAAAATCTTCCATGTCTCAAGCAGTAGATTATGGCGCCCCCTAGAAACTTAACCAGTGAAAGTCGAAGATATGAAGGAATTGCAGAATGTGTTTACACAAGCGAAAGTGAGAATGAAATCCCCTTTCTGATGTGCTCTGGTGGGTGCGGTTGGGGTGTCTCTCTCTGCTCCAGGCCCTGGACTATTGCCACAGTATGGGGATCATGCACAGAGACGTCAAACCTCACAACGTCATGATTGACCACGAGCATCGAAAGGTAAGGACCTTTCCCACTCTTTCCACGAAGGCTGCCACATTTTGCCACTTACATTGTGGGCCAGGTCTGGCTCAACACAGATTGGGGGTGGGGGGGGAGAATAGAAGGGAAATTTGGTGTATGGTTTGGCCTTTGGACTTGGCATATAATGAGCATCTTCTAGGTCTAGCAGGGATGCCCCGGGCATCTGTCCTGGACACCCGGCACATTCTGGGATTCTGGGATCAGATGCTGGAGTTTACGTAGGCCTGGTGGACCTTACAGTATGAGGGTCAACCTCAGAATATTCCCCTAATCGTGTCATATTGTGGGGAAGATAACCTTTCAGGAAAATTCATTCCCCTTAATTTAAGAAGTACAGGTAGTCCTCGCTTAACAACCACAATTGGGACTGGAATTTCCATTGCTAAGTGAATGGTCATTAAGCGAATCTGACCCGATTTTATGACCTTTTTATGGCAGCCGTTAAGCGAATCACAGCAGCCGTTAAGCGAACCATGTGGTTGTTAAGCGAATCACGCGGTTCCCCGTTGATCTTGCTTGCTGGCCAGGAAGGTCGAAAATGGCGCTCGCATGACCATGGGACACTGCGACCGTTATAAATGCAAACCGGTTGCCAAGCGCCCAAAGCATGATCACGTGACCGTGGGGATGCTGCAATGGTCGTAAGTGCGAGGACTGGTCATGAGTCGGTTTTTTCAGCACCATCATAAGTCCAAACTGTCACTAAATGAATGGTTGTTAAGTGAGGGCTACCTGTGTGTTTGGCTTTTGAGCTTAGCTACCCAAACTTCAGCTTATCACAAGGATAGAACTTAAAATAACTTCTTTTATTCAGTAAACATGTAGACCATTGATTTCAGCAAATTGGTTCATGGCACTTTACAGCAAAAACAGTGAACAGCTTGAGGGTGAGGTCAAGATGTAGGAGGGTGGGGCGGGTTGTACTTCTCCATTATACGGAGAATAGATTGTTGTTGTAGGTCTTCCGGGCTGTGTGGCCGTGTTCTGGAAGTTGTGGTTCCTAACGTTTCGCCAGCATCTGTGGCCAGCATCTTCAGAGGGAAGGAGCACAGAAAGAAGTGTTCTTTCTGTGCTCAGGTAGAATGGCAATGTTTGGCAATGTTTGTTTTCTATTTATAGAGCTAAGTTATAGGAGATTAGGTGGGGTTTTTTGTTGTGTTGAAATGTTAACGAGCGGCTGCTGAGCGTGATTAGCATGTTCATTGTGAGAAGTATTCCCATGTCCTGGTAGTTGAGCTGAGTTCGTTGGCCTATAGAAAACAAACATTGCCACTCTACCTGGGCACAGAGAGATTGCTTCTGTCTGTGCTCCTGCCCTCTGAAGATGCCGGCCACTGATGCTGGCGAAACGTTAGGAACCACAACTTCCAGAACACGGCCACACAGCCCGGAAGACCCACAACAGCCGTCGAACTCCGGCCGTGAAAGCCTTCGACAATACACGGAGAATAGATTCCTGCAAAAGCCTGCTTGGCTGCTGTTACTCGTCTGGGAGCTTTGAGGCAGAGCTATTAATTGCTTTTGATTTTTTTTTAATCAAGCAACATGGCTCTTCATAGTTTTGAACCTAGTTCCTGGTGTTAAACAAAAATTATGCTCTCTTTGCTCCCTTCAGTAATTCAGTTGTGCCTTTTAACCATGGCTGTTTCATATCTGGGCCGTCTTCAATTATTACTTGTTTCTGCTCAGTTGAACCTTGCAGCTTTTCTTCATTTCCCTTACTTCTGGTTTTGTTATCTCTTCCGACGTAAGATCTGCAGAGTCCCTGAACATTGCGAACCAAGAAAAAGCGTTTCCCCCTCCCCCCTAACCTCTCCTTTTCTTCTTAGCTGAGGCTAATAGATTGGGGCTTGGCTGAATTCTATCACCCTGGTCAGGAATACAACGTCCGGGTGGCTTCCAGATACTTCAAAGGGCCGGAGCTCCTCGTGGATTACCAGGTGATTGCGGTCTTGGTGTGGAACGACCACAGTTCCAGGGAGAAGGGATGGCCGGAACCAGCAACAGGGCTGCCCCAGTACAGCTTAGGAGCGCAAAGGAAGCAAAGTCAAATGGAAAAAGAACAATATCCTCCGTGGCGTGGGAACCCTGCTATTTGATGCCCCAGGGGGCTGTTGGATACCTTTAGTTAGCTTCTCCCTCCCTTCCCATGGCCAATATCCAGAAAACAGACTTGCTTTGTATTCCCAAGGTGGGGAGAGGCAGTTTTTGGGCTTATTTTTCTTCAAATGGCAGGGTTTCCCCTGTGACGGCGTGTTTACGAAGCTAGCCGGTGTTTATCAGAGGGAGCTGTGGGCAGAAGCACTCCCCATGGGTGGGTCTGATGATGCTCTTTCGAACGCGGCCTTCGTCTTTCATTTACGGTTTCCTCCAATCATCTAAGGAGAAGGAACAGTTGGGTCTCGCTGCTGGGTAGCGATGCACAGCTTTTATCAGACAAGGCATGGGGCAGGCTGCCCTGGAAAAGCAGACAGGACTCCCCCGCCCCCCTGGAAGGGATTCCTAAAATCTTCCCAGCCCCCCTGGAAGGGATTCCTAAAATCTACCTTGGCAGGTGCAGGAAGTGGCTTCAGTGGAATGCCCACAGCCCCCCCCCAAAAAAGTCAAGATGGGCTTTAAACACACAGTGGTGGCCTCCACCTTGACCTTTTGGATGCCCCCCCACCCCACCAGCGGCCCTTTTCAATTCACCGAAACCCTGCCATAAATATTGGACGTGATCACTGCGTCCTTGCATCGGATTCTATCTCTGAGCAAGCACAAGAATTACGGAGGCTTCTTGCTGCGTGGTGCAGGCTGTCCACTCCTCTGTGAGAACATAGACCGTCCTGGTTGGGTCTGTGAGCGAGCCAGGCTGATGGGCTTCCTTTCCTTTCCTGCAGATGTACGACTACAGCCTGGACATGTGGAGTTTAGGGTGCATGCTCGCCAGCATGATCTTCCGGAAGGAGCCCTTTTTCCATGGCCATGATAATTATGATCAGGTGAGAGCGCGGCGAGCGAAAACTCGTGGCCTGAACATCCAGCACAATGTCAACCTTTGCAAGGGATGGGCAGACAGACAGATACCCAGGCAGACACATGGAACGGCCTCCCATTGGGCTGCTGAATGGCTGTCTACGGGTCAGATACCTGTGGGTGAAAATGCTCCTTTCAATGCGCTGCTTTTTGGGTTCCTTCAGCACAATTCAGCTGCCGGCCATAGAAGCGGTGAGAAGTAGTGTAGTGGCCTGGCTCACGCAGAGGGGTACGTTGCACTTCGTTTAGGTAAAGGGTTTCCCCTGCACAGTCGTGTCCAACTCTAGGGGCCGGTGCTCATCTCCGTTTGTTAGCCGAAGAGCTAGCGTTGTCCGAAGACGCTTCCACGGTCATGTGACCGGCATGACGCGCGCGGAATGCTGTTACCATCCCACCGAAGTGGTACCTATTCATCTACTTGCATTTGCATGC
Source organism: Charina bottae (assembly GCA_023362775.1). NCBI lineage: Eukaryota > Metazoa > Chordata > Lepidosauria > Squamata > Charinaidae > Charina > Charina bottae. The sequence goes on from JALMGJ010000034.1 coordinate 6,232,888, forward strand.
TTTCGAATTGCTAGATTGCAAGAGCTGGGGCGAGTACAGGAGCTCACTCCGTCACGCGGCACTCGGGTCTCGAACCGCCAACCTTCCGATCGACAAGCCTGGCGTCTTAACCACTGAGCCATCGCGCCCCAAGTTTGTTTAGCCATGGCTTATTGAGTAAACCTCAGTTGGCTGGGGTTTGCATAACAACCTAGAGCCAGTTTGGTGTAGTGGCTAAGGGGCTGGGCTACAAACAGGAAGACTGTGTTTGAGCCCTCCCTTCGGCATGGAAACCGGCTGGGTGACCCTGGGCCAGTTACTCCCTCTCAGTCCAGCCCACTTCACAGGGCTGCTGTTATGGGGAAAAGAGGAGGTAGGAGCATGATAAAGTTGGGATATAAATCTAAGAAATAAATAGACATGTTCCACGACAAACCATGAGTCACAACCACAGTGGCTGGACTGTGCACCATTCTAAGCCAACCCTGGAAAATATAAGGATACTCTTGAATGGAGCTGGGCTCCTGGTGACTACAGGGATATATGCAGATGATATACACTGCTCAAAAAAATAAAGGGAACACTGAAACAACACAATGTAAGTCCAAGTCAATCACACTTCTGTGAAATCAAACTGTCCACTTAGGTAGCAACACTGACTGACAATCAATTTCACATGCTGTTGTGCACATGGAATGGACAACAGGCGGAAAGCATAGGCAGTTAGCAAGACATCCCCAATAAAGGAGTGGATCTGCAGGTGGTGACCACAGACCACTTCTCAGTTCCTATGCTTTCTGGCTGATGGTTTCGTCACTTTTGAATGCTGGCGGTGCTTCCACTCTAGTGGTAGCATGAGACGGAGTCTACAACCCACACAAGTGGCTCAGGTAGTGCAGCTCATCCAGGATGGCACATCAATGCGAGCTGTGGCAAGAAGGTTTGCTGTGTCTGTCAGCGTAGTGTCCAGAGCATGGAGGTGCTACCAGGAGACAGGTCAGTACATCAGGAGACGTGGAGGAGGCCGTAGGAGGGCAACAACCCAACAGCAGGACCGCTACCTCCGCCTTTGTGCAAGGAGGGACAGGAGGAGCACTGCCAGAGCCCTGCAAAATGACCTCCAGTGGGCCACAAATGTGCATGTGGCTGCTCAAACGGTCAGAAACAGACTCCATGAGGGTGGTATGAGGGCCCGACGTCCACAGGTGGGGGTTGTGCTTACAGCCCAACACCGTGCAGGACGTTTGGCATTTGCCAGAGAACACCAAGATTGGCAACTTCGCCACTGGCGCCCTGTGCTCTTCACAGATGAAAGCAGGTTCACACTGAGCACATGTGACAGACGTGACAGGGTCTGGAGACGCCATGGAGAACGTTCTGCTGCCTGCAACATCCTCCAGCATGACCGGTTTGGCAGTGGGTCAGTAATGGTGTGGGATGGCATTTCTTTAGGGGGCCGCACAGCCCTCCATGTGCTTGCCAGAGGTAGCCTGACTGCCATTAGGTACCGAGATGAGATCCTCAGACCCCTTGTGAGACCATATGCTGGTGCGGTTGGCCCTGGGTTCCTCCTAATGCAAGACAGTGCTAGACCTCATGTGGCTGGAGTGTGCCAGCAGTTCCTGCAAGACGAAGGCATTGATGCTATGAACTGGCCCGCCCGTTCCCCAGACCTGAATCCAATTGAGCACATCTGGGACATCATGTCTCGCTCCATCCACCAACGCCACGTTGCACCACAGACTGTCCAGGAGTTGGGGGATGCTTTAGTCCAGGTGTGGGAGGAGATCCCTCAGGAGACCATCCGCCACCTCATCAGGAGCATGCCCAGGCGTTGTAGGGAGGTCATACAGGCACGTGGAGGCCACACACACTACTGAGCCTCATTTTGACTTGTTTTAAGGACATTACATCAACCTTGGATCAGCCTGTAGTGTTCTTTTCCACTTTAATTTTTGAGTGTAACTCCACATCCAGACCTCCAGGGGTTGCTTACATTTGATTTCCATTGCTTTTTGTGTGATGTTGTTGTCAGCACATTCAACTATGTAATGAACAACGTAATTAATACAAATATTTCATTCATTCAGATCTAGGATGTCTTATTTCAGTGTTCCCTTTATTTTTTTGAGCAGCTTATTTAAGGTCAGGTGGTTCAATATCCAACACGTTTACACTTGGGAAAATCTTGCCCAGGGAGTAAGAGGTGAGCTTTCAACTCGAGGCTTCTGATTGCTGAATCCCTTGGCCACTGCACGCCACCCACCGTCTCCCGTTGTCTGTTCACAGTTGGTGAGAATAGCCAAGGTGTTGGGAACAGAAGACCTATACGACTATATTGACAAATACAACATTGAGCTTGACCCCCGTTTCAACGATATCTTGGGCAGGTAGGATGAATTGGTAGAGTAAAACAAGGGGGCCAGCCCACATTCCACAAATTGCGTGTGTGTGGGAGGAAGGGAGGGGAGCGGAAGTGGCACAGATATGTTACAGTTTGGGACATCTGTCTCTGTGTGGCTTTTAGTACCTTTGGAAATGCCAGGCTTTGTGGATAATAGTTGAAGTAGGGTTGTTTAAGGGATCGAAACTATACAGGTAGTCCTCGCTTAACGACCACAATTTGGACCGGAATTTCAGTTGCTAGGCAAGGCGGTCATTAAGTGAATCCAACCTGATTTTATGACCTTTTTGCGGCAGTCGTTAAGCAAATCGTGCGGTTCCCCATTGATTTTGCTTGCCGGAAGCTGGCTGGGAAGTTCAAAAACGGCAATCACGAGACCGTGGGACACTGCGATGGTCATACTGTAAGTGCGAGGACCAGCCACAAGTCGGGTTTTTCCAGCACTGTCATAAGTCTGAACCATTGCTAAATGAGTGGTCATTAAGCGAGGACTACCTGTAATTGCAAATGTTGGCAAATATTCTGTCTTCCTTTGTGTGTGTTATCTTTTGTCTTGCTTACATTTATTTGCATCAGTAAAGCAACTCTGGAGAAATTACTCTAAGGTGCCTTGCGTGGTAGCGCAAGTGTTATAGAAAAACAATAAGCGGATATCTTGTTCTCCTTCCCTTATGTAAGGGTGACAGCTGAGGTGAAGAAACATTGGTGTGCCTATCAGAGGTGAAACACCATATTTTTATTTATTTATTTATCACATTTCTTCACCGCCCATCTCGACAAACGACTCTGGGCGTTTGGTTGCATTTGTTTCCTCTCTTGCAGGCACTCACGAAAACGATGGGAACGTTTTGTCCACAGTGAGAATCAGCACTTGGTCAGCCCCGAAGCCTTAGATTTCTTAGACAAGTTGTTGCGATACGACCACCAGTCCCGACTCACTGCAAGAGAAGCCATGGAACACCCTTACTTCTGTGAGTCTGACCTTCCTGGAACCCAGCGAAGGGGCCTCTCGAGGGACATGGGTCTGGCAGGATGGGGAGAGGCAGGAAATACTACTTGATGTGCTTTCAGAATAATCCGTGAACTGAAATTCCCAGATGCTGCACCAGTCGACTTAATCCTCCTTACAATGACAGGGTTGTGTCCTTTTCTTATAACAAGTTAATGTTGGCCGACTCCTGTAAAATCTGAAATCAGACCTGGAGTTGATAGCAGAGATCAGGAAAAAAAAAGCTCTCTAGTCTGAGAGTCAGTATAGAGCAGTGTTTCTCGACCTTGGGAACTTTAAGATGTGTGGACTTCAATTCCCAGAATTGGTCGGCTGGGGAATTCTGGTTGTTGAAGTCCACACATCTTAAAGTTCCCAAGGTCGAGAAACACTGGTATAGAGGTTACGGGTTGGATGGGGAGGAAGAGGTCAAGTAATCCTAGAAAGACTTAAGTGGCTATGGATTTGGGGGCCACCTGGATCTGGAGACCTTCCATGTTTGATTCTGGGGTCACATGGCCCCAGACAGAACCGCTGTACAGTTTGGGGGGTCCACCTAGACTCATGACTTCCAGTTGAAGAGCAGATGGCAGTTGTCGGTAGGATGATTTTGCACAAATGTACAGTAGCTTGGAAACCAGTGATGCCCATTCCTGGAACGGGAGGCCCTGCTCCCCTCTTCTCTGGATTACTCCAATGCCCTCTGCATGGGGCTGCCCTTGAAGACCACTTGGGAGCTACAGCTGGTCCATAAAGTGATGCCTTGTCATGCCCGTATAATGTTGCTGCTGCTCTGCAATCTTCACTGGTGGCCAGGGGCCTTCCGAGTGCTATTCAGAGGGCTGGTGGTCACCTGGAAAGCTGTCAGCCTTCAATGGCACAGGGACCGGCTATGTGAGGGATTGTCTGCAGTTACTTCTACCTGTTCGATGAGACTGTCTCTCAGCCCAAACCACATTGAGTGCCTCAAGCAAAGTCTGGATGTAAATGGCTGTTGTGGGTCTTCCGGGCTGTGTGGCCGTGTTCTGGAAGTTGTGGTTCCTAACGTTTTGCCAGCATCTGTGGCCAGCATCTTCAGAGGGCAGAAAGAACACTTCTTTCTGTGCTCAGGTAGAATGGCAATGTTTGTTTTCTATTTATAGAGCTAAGTTATAGGAGATTAGGTGGGTTTTTTTTGTTGTGTTGAAATGTTAACGAGCGGCTGCTGAGCGTGATTAGCATGTTCATTGTGAGAAGTATTCCCATGTCCTGGTAGTTGAGCTGAGTTCGTTGGCCTATAGAAAACAAACATTGCCACTCTACCTGGGCACAGAGAGATTGCTTCTGTCTGTGCTCCTGCCCTCTGAAGATGCCGGCCACTGATGCTGGCGAAACGTTAGGAACCACAACTTCCAGAACACGGCCACACAGCCCGGAAGACCCACAACAGCCATTGAACTCCGGCCGTGAAAGCCTTCGACAATACACTCTGGATGTAAAGTTTAGAAATCAATACATTCCCAGGCCTCTAGCAATACCCGACTTATTTCTGAAATTCTTGTCAGTGCTTCAAGTTCTCTGACGTCCAGAAGCAGATGCCAGTATGCAGTTGTATGTATTTTAAACCTGAAAAATCCAGGCTTTGTCTTCTGTCGTCTTGAGAGTTTGAGAAACAGAAATGCTGGGGGATTTTTATGCCTTTCTTCTGTTAGGACCTCCTAAATGTGTTAGACTACAGGATCAGTTATTGTCGCTGAGCTGGCTAAGGATGTTGGGATTTGTAGTCCAGCATGTTTGGAAGGCTCTGGGCCAATGTTTCTCAACTTTAGCAACTTTAAGGTGTGTGGACTTCAACTCCCAGAACTCTCCAGCCAGCAAGATACTTGCTGGCTGGGGAATTCTGGGAGTTGAAGTCCATACACCTTAAAGTTGCCAAGTTTGAGAAACACTGCTCTGGGGTGTTGAAGGCTGCACTAAATAGTTTCTTTGGGTCTGCGGCCTGGTGTTTCTAGGTAAGCGGGTGGAATGCCTTTTCCATTAAGCTTACTCTCTCTCTCTCTCTCACACACACACACACCCACACACCCAAACTGAAGGCTAGAAGCACATCTTTTGCAGGGTGTATTTTGCATCCACAGAAAGCCTTGGCTCTGAGAAGGGGGCACCTTTCTGTCTCTTGTCTTCTTAGATCCGATTGTGAAGGACCAGGCTCGGATGAGCTCAGCCAGCCTGCCAGGGAGCAGCACGCCCGTCAGCAGCACCGGCATGCTGTCAGGTGGGTCTCGCTCGGCCGCCCTCTGAAACGGGCTTGTCCTGCCGCGAGCCGTTCTGCCGTGCGGCGGGGGCTGTAAAGCGCAGCAGGCAATTCTCAGCCTGGTGGGAAACCGGCCTCTCCGGATCGCTGATTCTCCTCTTCTCTCCCCGGCAGGGATCTCTTCGGTGGCAACGTCTTCCCCCCTCGGACCTCTAGCGGGCTCCCCGGTGATTGCCGCTGCCAACCCGCTGGGGATGCCGGTGCCAACTGCCGCAGGGGCTCAGCAGTAAAGGACGCCCCGTCTGCCAGATGCTGGACTGGAGCCACCGTGGGGCCGAGGGCCCTCCTCCACCCCCGCAGCCACTTGTAGCCAACGTGGGGGGAGACGGGAGGAGCTGTGTCTGAACTGTTGCTTGTGGATGAAAAGTCCTTCAGTCATGTCGTCCATATGTATATCTCTCTCTCTCTCTCTGCGGACATATAGATATGGACGAATCTTCTCATGCTGAATGCCCCCTCCCGCCTTTTTTACTTGAACTTTTTGTAACTCAGAGGAATCCCTGACGAAATCCACCGACGGAGCATTTTGCGGACCGCTCCTGCCTGCCACCGCCGTGTCCTCCTCTAAGATCGAGAGCGAGGGCGCCGGTCCTTCCTCATCTCCGCTTCTTGTCCTTTCGACTAATTGATGCGGGAACGTCGTGTTTCCATCGCCCGCCCGCCCCTTTAGGGGACTGTTGAGTTCCACCCTTGAAAAGCCAGCAGGAGGGGACGCCGGACCCGAAGTTCACGTCGCCACGTTCTGCGGCGGAGCAGAAGTTCCAGTTGCAGAAAAGAGGTCAAAATCATAGCTTGCCTGTAGGAACCTGTTCTTGCGCTTCTCCTAGTCAGAAGCCTTCAGGGTTCGCCACCTGGAGGCACCCAGTCCTTATCTCCACAAAAGGTATCCGGCCCACCGCAAAGCCGGCCCCGTCATTTCCTCTGCAGCTCCTCACCCAGCTTGGGAATTCTGGAAAATAGTTTTTCACCGGGTCTTTCTTAAAAACATCTCAAACTTCTGACAGGTTGGATCTTGGGGGAAAAAAAGAAGCAGATGTGGGGCATCTGCCTGTCCTGCCCACTCACCCTTTGTTCTCCACACGCCATGTGGTGAGAGATGCTCCTCTCTGTGTGTGTGTGTGTTACATTTCCTTAGAGGAAAGTGGCGGAAAGTGGAAGCGGATTGCGACTGTTTCAGAGAAGGTGTGAAAAAAACCCTGTAAGAGAGCATCATTGTGGAGGACAGTGTCCTCTGTGTATGTGCATTGTGTGTCTGTATACACACACCCCACAGACACGCATATATGTAAATCAGTCTCGCTCTTCCTGTGCTGAAATACCCTATGTCAGAATTCCTTGCTGTAAATAAACTTTTTTTTTTTAATTTATCAAGGGTTAGGTTTAAAGTTGCCTGCGCAGAGGTCCTCCCTGGGTCAGGGTCAGACGTTCTACACCCCCCGCAGCCTCTAACCCCGAACTAGGGCTTGGGACCCGGCGGGGAGGGGGTGCCCGAGGCTGCTTCTCTTTCCCGTTTCGGCACCTCGCCCGGATTCGGTTGCAGTTGCGACCCGTGCTCAGAAGCCTTACAAGAAGCATCTCACAAGCCAAAGTGTCACCGGAAGGGAGCCTCGGCGTGCGTTTTCCTTCCGCAGCACCGGGATTTCAAGATGATGGGGCAGGATGGGAAGCCCTCCGAGCTGCCAAGGGCTGCCGGAGCCAGGCCTCGGGCAGAGCCTGGACGCCCGTCGGCTCCTCCGCTTCTCCGGGATACCTCCGTTCGAGCACCACCACAAGAGGCGTATTCCTGCCTTGGGGAACTCCGCCCCACTCGTCCGTCTTGGGAGCCTCAATCACTTGAGTTTAAAAATATATGCAACTTTTGCTGTTGGGATTCCTGCGGGCGCGCTCCTTCCCGTGTTGTTCCGACGGCCTTCGCTTGGCGGGATTGGCGCCGTAAGAGAGAGCGTGGGACCCTGGGCGGTTTCCCCTTCCTCCCTCTCTCCCGCCCTCTCCTCGGAAAGGCACATTGCAGATGAGAAAGGACTTCAGGATCCCCGCCGGCAGGAATGGAGTTGTGCCCTCGAGCCAGCGTGAAGGGCAGCGTGCGGAATAGGCGTGCCTAGATTTGCACTAGGACAGCCCCTCCGTTGGGCTCTGGAGCAGGTGATCAGCCCGTCCTTCGGCCTCTTCCTGCAATCCTTGGATTTGGCGAGCAGGCGGGTGCCCTCAGCTGCTTCCCAGGATCGGAGGGTGCCGGGTGCAAGTTGGCGAGGATTGGAGAGCTGGGTGGGCGGCAGTATCCATCAAACCTTGCGTGGGAAGGCGAGATGGACACGTTTGGTTCAGGGAGCGATCTAAACCAGTGTTTCTCGACTTCAGCAACTTTAAGATGCGTGGAATTCTGGGAGTTGAAGTCCACGCATCTTAAAGTTGCTGAAGTCGAGAAACAGCGATCTAAACTTTCTTCCCGGTGCTTATCCTGGTCTCGCTGCCCAAAACAGGGAGGCACCAAGGAAAAACCTGCAGATTGTAACAACGTCTGTGTTGTAAATTACCTCATCTGTATACGTTGTATCAGAACACTTTTTTTAAATTTCTCAGCACTTCCTGGGGATTTTCTTTTCTTGGGGGGGGGGGGTTGCATTGTGTTAGATGGCAGGAAAAGGAAAAAAAATATATGCCAGTATAAATAGTCCTATTTGCAAATTTAACTTTTTTTAAAAAAAAATGGTTTGAAGTGATTTTTTTTTTTAATTTTGTTGAAATTTAGATTTGGGTCGTCCCCCCCTCTTGGATTTACCTGGATGAAGTTGTAGTGTCACTGTTTAAACTAACCCTTAATTGTGCTGAGAAGTTTTGCCATGGAGGTCTTTAATTTTTTTAAAAATAAAATCATTGAAACAAAACTGCATCTCATCCTCTAGTCGGTTCGTACTCTTAAAAACTAGCCGGGCGGTAGATTTTGACGTCTAGGGCTGAAAACCTGTTTTTAGATGTCTTTCCTTGCTGGTTGCCGAGTGTGGTACTGTTCCTTTTTATTTATTTGGGAATAGATTAAAAAGGAAACGTCTCCATTTGTTCGTGTAGGACTTCAGGTCCAGGCTGGGGAGCATGGGAGTCAGAGTCCAACATACCTAGGGGGCCCTACGTTTTGGAAGATGGACGGCATTATGAAAATCTTAAAATTAACTTTCCCTAGCAGCTGTTCCATCCTGCTCACCGAATTGCTGATTTTTATTTTGTTTGCGTGACGGCTTTATCCCTATCTCATTTTGGAGGGGCTGGGAGAATAAAGAGAATAAAAGAGAATAAAACAACAGCCATAACGTGCAGTAACAAACCCTTGGGCAAACGCTGACAAGAGGTTTCACAATTACCTTAAGGTGGAGCCGGGCTCAGACGCTGGATGGGGAGGGAAGGGTTTGAAAGCCAGTATCCCGAGCAGGGCTTTCCAAAGTTTTCCCGTGGCGACACACCAACCGCAGTTGGTGTGTCGCCGTGGGAAAACCCGGAAGTGCCGCTGTTGCTGCAGCGTGCAAAAACCCGGAAGCGCTGCTGCTGTTTTCAGGTTTTTGTGCACCGCCGTTGGTGTGTCGCCGCGGGAAAACCCAGAAGCACTGATGATGATCAGCGCTTCCAGGTTGTGTGGCAACACACCAGACTGTGTGGCGACACACCTTTGTGTCGCGACACACAGTTTGGAAAGGTCTGATCCTGAGTGTCCTCTTGTGATGGGCCCGGAGGCCCACCTGGCAATTATTTGGAAAAGGTTGAGAGAAAGAAAACTGCCTTCGCTGAGGGTGGGAGCTTTGTAACAGGTTTGTCCTGTTTTTTCCGGGACGCTGACCAGCCACGTTGGTGCGTCCTCCAACTTGGCGCCCTCCGGAAGCGTGGATTTCCATGCCCGGAATTGTGGGCAGGGGCTGCTGCGCAGTTGCGAGAGTTGGGAGTCCACGTGGCTGGAGGATGCCCCGGTGAAGGAAGGCTGGACGAGTTCCCAAGCCAAACGTCCGGCAGCTCAAGTTGAATTTTGTGCTGCGGATGCGCACGGGCAAACACGGCTTCCATGCACCGCAGCGTCTTGATGCCATCTTCTGCCTTGAACCCGGGTTGTGGAAGGAGAGACTTCCGTTAGTGAACCTGGAACTTGGGCAGGGGTCACAGCCTGGGTGGGCTTCCTGCCCCGTTGATCTTTCTCACTATGAATTGCCTGGGGCTGAAACAACTGAAAGCACACTGCAAAGCTGTATATGCGCTGAAAAGACACATGCAGAGAGGCTGGACCGTTGTCAGAAAATGGTCCTGGCATGAAACTTTGTATGAAAATGGCCACTTGATATCCTGTAGAGCAGGGTTCCTCAACCTCAGCCATTTTAAGATGTGTGGACTTCAACTCCCAGAATACTCCAGCCAGCATTGCTGGCTGGAGTATTCTGGGAGTTGAAGTCCACACATCTTAAAATGGCTGAGGTTGAGGAACCCTGCTGTAGATCACTGTTTCTCAACCTTGGCAGCTTTAAGATGTGTGGACTTCAACTCCCAGAATTCCCCAGGCAGCCATGGGAATTCTGGGAGTTGAGGTTCACACATCTTAAAAGTGGACGACTTTAAGCACTGCTCTACAGCAAGCTGAAAACATTGGTGGTACAAAACAAAAAGAAATGTACCATATGTAAGCTAGCAATTTCTATGGTTCCCTCCATTTCAGCCAGTGACTAGATAAGGGTGGTTGTGTGAACCCTCCCGTACCTCAAAAAGGGGTCAGGTTAGCTTCTGGGTTTCAGCTGTGATGCTGGCAAGCTCTTTCACAGTTGTGAGGAGGGATGTTCTGACAACCAGCCACCTTAAAGATGCCAAGTTTGCTAGGGTTTAAATTCAACCGTTGCTTTTTCATTTCTCCAGGGAATTTGTGTTAGGAGCGAACACCTGCCCATTTATATAATGTTTGCCAGGCTGGTGCCACCCAGATGCGTTGGGTTACCCCTTACTAAGCCCAGGAATGGAATGTGCTGGGTGGAGTGCTATGAGATGCAGGCCAACATATCTGGAGTGGATTGGATTGGCCAAGATGCCCTTGGATCGATGGTAGGCAACTTGGTACACACCTGTTGTTTTGAACTAGTTTCCACAATTGGCTGTCACAACCCATTCTACAGGTAGTCCTCGCTTAACAACCATTCGTTTAGTGTTGGTTTGGACTTATGACTGGTCCTCACACTTACAACCACTGCAGCGTCACCACAGTCACGTGATCACAATTTGGGCGCTTGGCAACCAGTTCGCATTTATGACTATCGCAGCGTCCCGTGGTCACGTGATTGTCATTTTTGACCTTCCTGGCCAGCTTCTGGTAAACAAAATCAATGGGGAACTGCATGATTCACTTAACGACCACGTGGTTCACTTAGCGCCCACGGTGATTTGTCGTAAAATCAGGTTGGATTTGCTTAATGACCGCTTTGCTTAGCAACTGAAATGTCCAATTAGTCGTTAAGCGAGGACTACCTGTACTTGTCTCAGATCTCTCAATCAATGTTCACATAACGTGCAGGTCGAGGAAAGGTTTAGCAGCTGCATTCACCCCAAACGTACTAAGCACGGCTCACTTCTTTCCCGCCTTGACACACACAGTCCAGCTCTGCCTCGACTCCTGGTGACCCCATGGACAAATACCGGCCGCCTTGACCCATCTGATAATAGCTGGAGCTCTTCCACGGACATACCAGTAGCCTCTTCCATTTGATCCCGCCCCTCTACATCATCCATTCTCTTTCCTGCCTCCTTCCCAAGCTTCATTTTTCTTAGTTCAACATTTTGTATTGTGCGCCTGCAGCGTATGACTTTTTGCTTGCTGGACTTGGCCGCCTGGCAGCAAAAAAGCAAGCCGTTCAACCAGCTGACATCTGTCAGAAGACTGCCCTTGAGAACGGCCTATTTCCAAAACGTGCCAGGCTTCCATACAATCCTGGCCCTTGAAATCCTATGTTCTGCCTTGCCGGCCATCTTCCTCCAGTATTGGCTCGTTCCTGATGGGAGCAGCCGGCGTTCTCTGATCCAGGGATGGCTGCTTTTTTCTGATTCAACGGACTGTGCAAGGCCAGAAACTCGGCATGAACCAAAGCAGCAATTCACAGATACCAGCAGCCCACCCGTGTGTTGAATTTGCTGTAATGGGGTGCCAGGGGCTACTCTGAAAGGGACAGATTTACGGAAGGCTGGTCTCCATGCCCACGTGTTCCTAACATGGGCTGAAAGTCCAAGGTGCTTCGTCCTAAAGCAAAACGTGAAGGTGTCTGCTTGGTCATTTTTGGAAACGGGAGTCACGGCTAGAATTTCAGTCACTTGCAATCTAATAGCATGCTCAGAAATCTTTGGAATTTATGTGCTCTAATTAGGGTTTTCCCCCAACAGAGTGGAAACTAGGTACAGGTAAACCTGTGGGAAGTCTGTAAGCCTTCCCAGATTTTGATTCAGGTCATGATGGCCCTAGAAATAACCCAATCTCAGAGAATTTCATAGTACAGGTAGTCCTTGCTTAATGACCATTTGTTCAGTGACGGTTCGGAGTTAAAATGACACTGGGAAAACCGACTTACAACCTGTCCTCACACTTACAACCGCAGCACCCCCACGGTCATGTGCTTGCAATTTGGGTGCTTGGCAATCAGTTTGCATTTACAACCGCCACAGTATCCCACTGTGACGTGACCACCATTGTCTCCCTTCCCAGCTGGCTTCCAGCAAGCAAAATCAATGGGGAACCACGTGGTTCACTTAACAGACACTGCAAAAATGGTTGTAAAATCAGGTCAGATTCACTTAATGACCATTGCAGTGTGACAAATTCTGGTCCCAATTGTGGTCGTTAAGCGAGGACTACCTGTACACATGTAAGAGTTTCCTCGCTCCCGACCTTCCGGAAAGATACAAAGACCTGGTTCTGCCGCCTTGCTCGGGACGGGAATGCCAACAGCTCCTCTTGGGAGTGGCGGGTGCCATGAAACCCGCCTTATTATTAACATCTTTCTGTTTGGATTTTATATGTAAGTTATTGTTCTAATTTTTATATTTTTAACTTCTTGTAAACCGCCCAGAGTTCCCTGGTGTAGAGGAGATGGGCGGCGATACAAATTTAAATAATGAATAAATAAAATTAACAGTTGATGAGAGCAGGCCATTTATAATGAATACAGGTAGTCCTCGTTTAGTGACCATTTGCAGTTACAACAGTGATGAAAAAGTAACTTTACGACCAATCCTCACATTTATGACCTTTGGAGGTCTGTAAAGCAAAAGAAAGCTGAAGTAAGATCATAAACACAGTTGCTGGTCCCAATTGTGGTTGTTAAACAAGGACTACCTGTAATATGTTTTGAAGCTTACAATGTTGCCTGAAATTGCCGAACGGTGCCTGCTGCTGGAAAGGATCCCACATCCCCACTTCCCACCTGGAAGTAACAGAACAGGGGAATGAGAAAAAGAGCAAAGAATGGCATGTCGACACATGCTTAACCAGCTCAGATAAAGACCTAGCAGATGCAATCTGAGTACATTAAGCTTGGCTAACATTTAGATCTTGTTGGCTTACGGTGTTATTGGGTCAATTTATTAAATGGGTATATTTGCTAACTAAGCTTCGCATGCAATGTGAAGTACCCGTTAGGCAACCCACATATGCTAAAATACATATATGCATATTTCGCAGTAAATGTTTCACGTATAAATTCATGACATTTTCTGTATTTTAAATGTACTTTTCTATCCATTTTGAGTCAAGAAATGCATCAAAACATTTGATGTTAGGCTATGAGGCTGGAAACACTGAGCGCTTTTCTTTTCTCTTTTCATCTATGGAAAATCAAATTACAGGTAGTCCTTGTTTAACGACCACAATTGGGACCGGAATTTTGGTTGCTAAGCGAAGCAGTCATTAAGCGAATCTGACCCCATTTTATGACCTGTTTTTGCGGCAGTTAAGTGAACCACGTGGTCATTAAGTGAATCACCTGGTTCCCCGTCGATTCTGCTTGCCAGAAGCTGACCAGGAAGGTCAAAAATGGCGATCAAAGGGATGCTGCAACAGTCGTGTGAGGTCCGGTCATAAGTCGCTTTTTCAGCACCATCAAGTCCAAACCGCCACTAATCAAATGGTTGTTAAGCGGGGACTACCTGTATGATTTGATAATAGGAGGAAGTTTATGATCTTTATGATCATTAGTTGCTCATGAAGGACATTGAGGCTTTCCACTCTCCTTGGAGTGTTTTGTCCTTTGGGATGACTGCTCCTCTTATGGGAGATAAAGCAAAACAGCCAACCTGACATTGCTTGAACTTGTTCTACTGTACAAACTGGCAGAGAAGCAATGAATGAATGAATGATTTGCCCCCTGGATTGTGTGCCAAAAGGGCAGCTGTGTAAATCACCTAAGGCCAAAAAGTTTTGGGATCAAATATGTGCCATTATTGAAAAGATTCTTAAAGTCAAAAAAATCAGAACTGTTTATCTTGGGTTTGATGGAGAAGGAGTTAGAGAATCAATATGGAACTTTACTTTTATAAATGATTACAGCTGCAAGACTTTTATATGCACAACGATGGAAATACCTACAATTGAAGATTGGATTATTAAATTAATGGATTTGGCTCAGATGGCTAAATTAACAGCGTTAATAAGAGATCATTATATTTCTGGATTTGTCTACTTGGCAACCACTTTTAGAGTACTTGTGCTGGAAAAAATGAAGTTTTGATTCTGGATTTTAGTGATTAAATGGTTTGTTTTAATAGATATAATGTTACTATGCTTTAACTAATGGTTGTTGTTGTTTATTCGTTCAGTCGTTTCCGACTCTTCGTGACTTCATGGACCAGTCCACGCCAGAGCTTTCTGTCGGCCGTCACCATCCCCAGCTCCCCAATGGTTGAGTCCGTCACCTCCAGAATACCATCCATCCATCTTGCCCTTGGTCGGCCCCTCTTCCTTTTGCCTTCCACTTTCCCTAGCATCAGCTTCTTCTCCAGGGTATCCTGTCTTCTCATTATGTGGCCAAAGTACTTCAGTTTTGCCTTTAAGATCATTCCCTCAAGTGAGCAGTCTGGCTTTATTTCCTGGAGGATGGACTGGTTTGATCTTCTTGCAGTCCAAGGCACTCTCAGAATTTTCCTCCAACATCACAGTTCAAAAGCATCTATCTTCCTTCGCTCAGCCTTCCTTATGGTCCAGCTCTCGCAGCCATAGGTTACTACAGGGAATACCATTGCTTTAACTATGCGGACCTTTGTTGTCAGTGTGATGTCTCTGCTCTTAACTATTTTATCAAGACTTGCCATTGCTCTCCTCCCAAGAAGTAGACGTCTTCTGATTTCCTGGCTGCAGTCAGCATCTGCAGTAATCTTTGCGCCTAGAAATACAAAGTCTGTCACTGCCTCCACTTTTTCTCCCTCTATTTGCCAGTCATCAATCAAGCTCGTTGCCATAATCTTGGTTTTTTTGAGGTTTAACTGCAACCCAGCTTTTGCACTTTCTTCTTTCACCTTCGTCATAAGGCTCCTCAACTCCTCCTCGCTTTCAGCCATCAAAGTGGTATCATCTGCGTATCTGAGATTGTTAATGTTTCTTCCAGCGATTTTAACTCCAGCCTTGGATTCCTCAAGCCCAGCATGTCGCATGATGTGTTCTGCGTACAGGTTGAATAGGTAGGGTGAGAGTATACAACCCTGCCGTACTCCTTTCCCAATCTTAAACCAGTCCGTTGTTCCGTGCTCTGTTCTTACCGTTGCTACTTGGTCGTTATACAGATTCCTCAGGAGGCAGACAAGATGACTTGGTATCCCCATACCACCAAGAACTTGCCACAATTTGTTATGATCCATTAACTAATGGTAAGAGATTATATTTGTAAATTTATGTACATCTGTATTGGAGAAAGTCGGAAGTCACTTTCCGTTTCTATTTTCTGTCTATGTTCACGCTTATAGTTTTTTCTTTTTTCTTCTATTTTCTATCTTTTTCTATACTTTCTATTTTGTATTTTAATTATAACTTTGAAAAATAATAAAGTTCTTATAAAAAAAAGGAAATCGAAGACTGTTTACCCCGCCAATGAAGAGTGAACTACACTGCCATTAAGAAAGATGGCGTCGAAGGGATTTCCGGCTACTCCCCTTTCGTCGGCCAGTTGAGAAAGGAAACGCTTTCCGGTAGAGGAGGAAATGACGTTTCATACGTCACGCCCTTTTCCGGCTCTTCGGAGAGCGTGGCGGGCAGAGCAGCATGGCAGCCGAGGGAGATGAAGAGCCTCGCGGAGAACCGAAGGCGGAGGTGTTAAAGACGTTTTGGCGACGGGAATGGGCAACGGAAGCCCCGGTAAGCGCGGGGCTGGGCAGGGCCGCCGATTCGGTTGGGGTCGCCCCCAGGGCAGGGTGTCTGGATCCCTCGCGCGGGTGTGGATTCATCTCCCACAATTCCTTGCCATTGGCTCTGCCGGAGGGCGATGATGGGGGATGAAGTCTGCGGGCCGGATGCTCCCAGTTCGACCTTGGCGACGGGGCCGCCGCCTCGCTCTGGCTTCTCCGCCCTTGCCATGGCGGGTTAGCCCAGCACTGAGGGTCGCTAGCAGCCCGCTGGGCGAAAAGGAACTCGGTGGAGGGGGGCCAAATAGCTCCCACAGAACCTCCCCCCCCCCCATGCTCGAGCGAGTTGGAATCGTAGAGTGGGAAGGGATCTCAGAGGTCATCAAATCCAACCCCCTGCACCCTGCAGGATTCATTGCACCATCCCTGATAGAGGACGGTGCAGCCGCTGTTTGAAAACCTCCAGCAAGGGGAAGAAACCACTCTGTGCGGTAATCTGTTCCTCCAGTTGGCCGCTTTTAGTGTCAAGAAGTTATTCCTAATGTCTCTTCTGCATCTGCACCCTTGAAGTTTCCTCCCATTCGTTTGAGTCTTCTCCTTTGGAGCAAGTGAGAATAAGTCCAAACTCTCTACACAGCTTTTCTCAACCTTTTGACCCTGGAGGAACCCTTGAAATATTTTTCAGGCCTCGGGCAACCCCTGCACACTCAGGCTCAAACAGAGGCCAGAAGTTACAAAATTATTCTATTTGTTTAATGGGTAGGCTGTATAGATGCATTCACAGTGTTCTGAAACTAAAAATAAAGAATGAAACTTACCTCTTTAATGTGAAGTTTCCTGAATTGGAATTTTTTTTAAAATCAATCCTGATCTCCCAGGGAACCCCTAGTGACCCCTCATGGAACCCAAGAGTGCCACGGAACCCTGGTTGAGAAACCCTGCTCTACGATGTAACAGCCCTTCAGATATTTGAAGACAACTGTCATGTCCCTCTGAACCTTCTCTTCTGCGAGAGAGAGAGAGAGAGAGAGAGAGAGAGAGAGAGATAAAAAAGCAAGATGATAATAATAATAATAATAATACAGCACCCAGCTTTCCTGCCTCAGAATTGTGGAATGGTATGTTTTCTTTGCATGGGATATTAATTTTTAAATGGTTATCTTCTAGCGTTTTAACTTGAGGCAGAGCAAGTTCCTAGGTAGGTGGCTCCAGAGCTGCTCGGGACAGAGACTGAAGCTGAGAAGAACACGATGATACAGTCCGACACAGAGAGGTAAAGCAAATATAACAAGGGAACTTTCTTGCTTCAGAATTCTTTTCCAGCCTGTCCTGCTTTCTCTCTGCTCTCTCAGCTGTGAGTGGATTTGTCTGGGGGAAGTCTCTGCAGTTGTGTCAAATTCATTGGCCACCTTTTCGTGGTGGGCATTGGTCCAAACAGCTGCCAAAGTAATATCTGTAGTTCATGGGCCTCGGAATTCTTTGTGGGTTCTGGGGATAGTTTTTCTGCAGACATTTGTATCCGCCCTTCTGTTCCTCTGCATGTGTGCCATTGCGCAGGCAGGGAGGAAAGTCTCCAATGGAGACTAACCGTGGGGTTAGACAGAATAAGCCCGCCCTGGGCCCTGGCTTGCTAGTTACTTACTTATGGGCAGTTCACAGAAATAACTATGAAATTGTTAAATGATGGGTAACCATTTGGGGTTTCAGGCTTGAAGTAATCCAAACACAACGTGTTGTAAGGCTAACAATATCTTTATTGATAGCATAAGGCAATAATGGATGTATAGTGCATTATTGCAAAAAGGTAAAATCAAAGCATAAGCAGAGTTCCATCACCAGAAGTGAGGAAAGAAAAACATCATGGTCTGTGCAAAGACCAGGCATGGTTACAGTTCAGATACAAGTACATGTAGATAGCAGTCTACATAAAGGACAGAAGGCATATATAAAGAACATAAGTGAGAACATACGTATGAAGGAATACCCATGGTTCATAGCTCACATCTGATTGGTTCAAACATGGGCATCTCTTTCTGCATAGCATTTTGGTAGTAATTGTACTTACTATAAAGCGTCACACGATGGCAGTGTTGTGTATTGGCCTTCCTTTGAGCTACAGTTGTTTTGAGAACAATCTTGATATGAGTTTATTATGACTAACTAGAGGGACATCTGCCGATTACGTCTCAGATGTTTTGAGAACCAAACTTTCAATGCAGACAACAAAGTAAATTGTTTTCACTTGTAACTTGTACTTTTCCACTCTCTGGCCAGACTCAGTGGAAGAAATGCCATGCGTTTAATTCTGCATAGAATGCTTTAACCAAATAACCTTAACAGAAATAAACAGTGATAAAAACAAAGTTGGCAAAAACCGGACAACAGCCAAAGCAAACCCACAGTACCCAGAAGGGGGCTTCAATCACCCTCACCAAAGGCCTGGGCAAAGAGCCAGGTCTTCAAGGCTCTTCTAAACACCAGCAGGGTGAAGGCCATCTGGATCTCTCGGGGAACCTCATTCCAGAGAGCGGGTGCTATGACAGAGAGGGCGCACTTCCAGGGTCCTGATAGATGGCACTGTTTCATCGAAGGAAGTCAGTTCCTATCCTGCAAATTGGCTGGGCAGGTCCTATAGGAAATAGGCAACCAGCTCTGTTCTGTTTGTCTAACCAGTTTTTATTTTCCTGTATCCTCTATCTTGGATACTGTCTTGACAATAGTTTCTGAACTGCCATAAATCTCTAGTTTTAGAAAAGTAAAAAATCAGCATACTTGGAGCCTCTGTAGCTCAACATAATACTTACCAAATATCTGTGCAATTTAGTGTGAGTATAATTCTCCATCATGCCACTTTAGCTGCTTATTTTTCAATATTTAAGCTTGTATCTGCATTTCTTGCCAAAAGTGCTGTATAGTGGCTCCATTCGCATAACACGCATGATGTAGTTATGGAGTGACCATTTTCTGCATTGCATGGTCTCTAGGGGCCGGTGCTGATCTCCGTTTGTTAGGCGAAGAGCCAGCGTTGTCCGAAGACGCGTCCACGGTCATGTGGCCGGCATGACGCACGCGGAACGCTGTTACCTTCCCACCGAAGTGGTACCTATTCATCTACTTGCATTTGCATGCTTTTGAATTGCTAGGTTGGCAAGAGCTGGAGCTAGTGCGGGAGCTCACTCTGCACGCAGGGCTAGGGATTCGAACCTCCGAACTTGCGATCTTCCGATCGACAAGCCTGGCATCTTACCTGCTGAGCCACCACGCCCCTCTAACGCTGTGGCAGCGGTGGGATCAGCGAATCTTGGACTGCAACCCCTTTTATCCTGTAGGGAGAAGCCTGGGGCTGATGGGAATCCAGGCCATTGGGTTCAGGAAATTTGCCACCTTCCCTTTCTGCGCTCTCTCTTGTAACCTGAAATCTTTCAGGCCATTTTGGGAACAGCCTGGTGACTTTACAGCGGTCAGCATAGCAGCAGAGATGGTTTCTCTGTCTTGTGGATCAAGAGCAGTGGTACCTATTCATCTACTTGCATTTGCATGCTTTCGAATTGCTAGGTTGGCAAGAGCTGGAGCTAGTGCGGGAGCTCACTCTGCACGCAGGGCTAGGGATTCGAACCTCCGAACTTGCGATCTTCCGATCGACAAGCCTGGCATCTTACCTGCTGAGCCACCACGCCCCTCTAACGCTGTGGCAGCGGTGGGATCAGCGAATCTTGGACTGCAACCCCTTTTATCCTGTAGGGAGAAGCCTGGGGCTGATGGGAATCCAGGCCATTGGGTTCAGGAAATTTGCCACCTTCCCTTTCTGCGCTCTCTCTTGTAACCTGAAATCTTTCAGGCCATTTTGGGAACAGCCTGGTGACTTTACAGCGGTCAGCATAGCAGCAGAGATGGTTTCTCTGTCTTGTGGATCAAGAGCAGTGGTACCTATTCATATACTTGCATTTGCATGCTTTCAAATTGCTAGGTTGGCAAGAGCTGGGGCGAGTGCGGGAGCTCACTCCGTCACGCGAGACTAGGGATTCGAACTTGCGACCTTCCAATCGACAAGCCTGGCGTCTTACCCGCTGAGCCACCACGCCCCTGTAGCCTTCCTAGGCTACTGGCAATCTAAAACTGAGAGTCTGGGGAAGGGTTGGTGAAGGAAAAATCAGACATGGAGCAGGATCGGTTGAATGGACTTTAGGGAATACAGTTGGCATTGATGCAGTGGAAGTCCTTGTTCTGATGCAAAATGGCCTGGCAGAAAACGGTGTGAGATTTCTCAAGCCAGACCAGGCAGCTTGGTGGCATCTGAGCATGGTTGTGTGGTACCTTCAAGACCAGTGGTAACGAACACAAGGTAAGCCGATAATGTGAAGAGTACAGTCATGATGAAGATTGACAGATAAGTGCTGGTTTATGGAACTGAACTGACAAAAAAAGGAATGAGCATCACTTAAGGAAAGAATACTTCTTTACATTTTCCCACCATCTTTTTCTCTAAAGGAAGCTGACTTTCCATCTATTGCAGAAGACTTCGGATCAAGATGGCTGATGTCATGCACATCACATGATGGCCAGGTGGCTCCAGCTGCCTTTTTTAATCTGCAGAGGTGAGTAGTAAAGAAGTAAGGAAAGCTTTGGTCTTGAACAATTGCCTGCAAGATTATTGGGTTCGGGGCTCAATTTTGATGTCTGGCACAATGAATTAGGAAGTGTTGAAGCATCTCTTCCACCATCTTTCAGGGATTGTCCCTGAATGCTACTTCTGATGCATGAAACAAGGAAGGCTAATGTGTTGATAGAAAATCAGGACTAGGTGACCATGAGTTCTAGTCCTGCCTTGGGCACAAAACCAGCTGGGCAGGTAGCTTTAGGCCAGTCCCTCTCGGCCCTAGGAAGAAGGCCAGGGCAAACCGCTTCCGAAAATCTTGCCTAGAAAACGGCAGGGACTTTTCCAAGCAGTCATCAGGAGTCAAGACTGACTTGCAAGCATGCATGCACGCACAAATGTTAATGAGCCCATTTAAGGGTGTGTTATATTTCAGAACATGCCCTCCTGATGGTAAGTTCTACTCTCTGAGGCTCCAGTTGCTAGGCCAAAATGGTCACCTCTGCAGCTGCTTTCCTTTATCTTAGAAGTGGGGCCTCCAAGTGCAGCCATGTCAAATTCGGTCCCTACCTGCTCCATGGTGGGGGCCGGCCCTGCGGCTGCCATATCAATCTTGTAGTCCATGGGCCCCTGGTCCATGTTGTTGGACCTGGGGATAAAAATATGCTACAAACATGTATAATGTCTGGATCGGTAAGGCTGGCATTTCTCTGCCCATTCTGTAGCTTCAGTGGTTTCTCCAAATCAGCTGAGAGGTTGTGTTGGCCATTTTCATTTTTCCCCCCCATTTTGCTTTGAACAGGCACCGTGGTTATGTATCTAGGACAGCCTTTCTCAACCTTTTGACCCTGGAGGAACCCTTGAAATATTTTTCAGGCCTTGGGGAACCCCTGCACATTCAGGCTCAAATACAGGCCAGAAGTCACTAAATTATTAGATTCGTTTCATGGGTAGGCCTGTAGATATGCATTAATAGTGTTTGTAAACTAAAAATAAAGAATGAAACTTACCTCTTTCATGTGAAGTTCCCCGAATTTGAAATATTTTTTAAATCAATCGTGATCTCCCAGGAAACCCCTAGGGACCTCTCGTGGAACCCGGGGGTGCCACGGAGCCCTGGTTGAGAAACCCTGATCTAGGAAGATGTCTGTGGTAGGGTTCTGCCATTGTCAGTACAGAGTTGGAAGCATTCCTAATTTCCTTACAATTATTGCCCTTAGTGTATTTTCCTGGTACTTACTTTGAGTAGACATGCACAGGATGGGGTTAGAAATGAGGCTCACCCGTCATTCCTAGCAAGTGAGCTTGTTTGGCGTTCTTTGCCTTACATCAGGTGGGGAACCTTTTTTCTGCCAAGGGCCATTTGGATATTTATAACCGGGGGGTGGGGTTTCTGGGATTTCCGGGGGCTGGAGTTTGCGGGCGGGAGCCAATCAGAAGCACTGGGGGCGGGGTTTGCAGGCGGGAGCCAATCACGTGGAAGGGGCGGGGTTTGTGGGCGGGAGCCCCACGGGCCTGACATTGCCCACCCCTGCCCTACATGATTCTTTGCATGCAGAGTTTTGCCAAAGCCCTGTATTGTCATTAAACTGATTAAACTGATACCATCTTTCCAACAAGAAAGATGTTGTCAACAAGAACGTAAGAACCCAATTATTTTTTAAAAAAAAAAATTGCATCCACTCAGTTTTTTTAGCACAAATGCCCAAATCTTGCCTGAACAAAGGTGCCTTTACTTCCTGATCGAAAGCCAACAGAGTTGGAACTAGCCTCACGCCCTGGACAAGGGGGTCCTGTCAAGGGCCTGAGCACCAAACAGGTGGCAGGGCCTCTCTCGAGCACCTAAAATCCTGGACAGGAGAGAACGAAGTCTCTCGGATAACGAAGTCTCCCATCCTCAGAGATGGAACCCAGAGAACCATCTGAGTTGTGACTATACGCTAATCCAGAAAAAAATTAATCAAGGTTGAGGCTCACCCAGCTTCACGTGTTGTGTGAATACAGCTATAACCTTGGAAGATGATGTGGTCCGGTCACCTGTAGATGTCCGCTTCCTGTGGCCCCGTCGGGGTATGGTGTGAATGGGGTCACTGGGTGTGTTCATCCTATGGGGGAAGCTCCCTTCAGCGGCAAAGGGGATCAGGCAAGCCAGAGTCTCCCCTTAGCTGCACAACGTGGGGTCGACATGTCTCATCCAGAGTGGGTCCCATTCCCCACTAGCAGAATTGCCCCAGTTCGGATTCAGAAGAGATGACTGGAAAATCTGGGGTGGTGCCTTCTGGGGCAGCAGGAAGGATTCTGGCGCATCCAGTCCCTCTCATCACTGCATGGCTTTGTGCGTTGCCCAAGTGCTCACGCAACAGAGGTATAACATGGGTAAACTTAGAAACACCCAGCGCTGTGTTTTGGACTGGTTGTCGCTTCTGAGTGGTCTTCAAGGGCAGCCCCATAGAAAGTGCATTGCAGTAATCCAAACCGGGAGTGAGTGGCCGTGAGCAAGGCCTCTCAGTCCGGGAAAGGGCGCAATTGGTGTGCAAGGCAAATCTGTGCAAAGGCCTCCCAGCTACAGCTGCCACCAGCTCATCAAGCAGGAGCCATGAGTCCAGGAGGACCCCCAAATTGCGCACCAGCTCGGTCCGGGGGAGGGCAACCCCGTCCAGAGTCAACGATGACAGATTACCAGACCCTGGGGGCCAAAACCCCAAAGCCGCTCCATCTTGCCGGGGTTGAGTCAAAGTCGGTTCCTCCCCATCCACCCTCACAGCCTCCAGACACTCGGTCAGCACCGCAGCAGCAGCTGCCCAGCCAGGGGTGGAGATGGATAGCTGGGTATCATCGGCGTACTGATGATTCTGACCCCCCCCCCCCGTGGTGACGGATGGTCTCGCCCAGCGGTTTCATGCAGATGTTAAAGGGGAGAGGGGAGAGACCCGAGTCCAGAGGAGCTCCGCACTGCAGGGGCCCAGGGCTCGACCGCTCCCCACCCCCCGACCAACGCTGACTGGAACCGGCTATGGAGAAAGGATGAGAACCACCGCAAAAAAGTGAATTAGATTAAATTAATTAACAGTGCCTCCCAATCTCCAAGGCTGGTCCAGAAGGACACCACGGTCGATGGTATCAAAAGCCACCGAGTGGTCCAGGAGAACCAGGACACTCTTGGTAGATTCTGTAACTTAATCTTTATTAAATTTTATGCACTAGAAAGAACCAAGATTAATAGTAATTCAGCTTTTTCTTTCTTCTTTTTGTTAAGTATTTAAATTTTAAGATGGATTCATTTCACTTTGGAGTCCCGGGTATGACAAAAAGATGGGGAGTTGACTTTTCTCTCTCAGTGTTGGTTTTATTCATTTATAAATGATGATTTTTGCAGAAAGAAGCATTGTACAGTTTTTAAAAATAACTTTATTATTGATTCCCCGGCCAGGTCCTTTCTCATCCTGAAAGTGGTCAGGAATAGGAGTTTTTAAGTCGAACTTTCAGCCTATCTCACTTCGTGGGACGATCGGGTGAAATGTCTGGCAACGCTGCATCCGCGCTCCTTTATTCGGAAAAGGCCGAGGAGGAAAACAGCCATTGCTACTTTGTTCAGGAAAAGCCCCATCCAGAGACCAAGGGTGGACTGTCGCTGTGAGCCTGTGGAGAAAAGACAGTGGATTTTTTTGATTTAGTCATAATAAAGCCTGCTCCATCATAACCCTTCAGGATTGGCATCAAGGGTCTCAGCAGAGTGGATGGTTTTGATTTATTTGTAACGAAGCTGGAGAATTCTTAGTATTGTAGTTTCCTCTCCTTATGGAGAAATGCTGCCTTTTTAAATACATTTACTTGCTCTAGACTTTCACCATTTATGTATACAGGTAGTCCTTGACTTATGACCACAATGGGGACTGGAACTTCCGTTGCTAAGTGAGGCAGCCGTTAAGTGAGTCACTCCCAATTTTACAACCTTTTGCCGCAGTCGTTAAGGGAATCTGGCTTCCCCCATTGACTTTGCCTGTCAGAAGCCAGCTGGGAAAGTCGCAAATGGTGATCATGTGACCCCGGGACACTGCAACCGTCATAAATACATGCCAGTTGCCAAGCACCTGAAGTTTGATCATGTGATGGGGGAAACGCTGTGATGGTCATGAGTGTGAGGACCGGTCATAAGCCAATTTTTCAGCACCGTCATAACAGTTGCTAAATGAATGGTCGTAAGTCGAGGACTACCTGAGCTTGCAATGGTTTGCTTCATTTTCCATCATACACAACTGCCTTGATCTTAGATTAATTAACAGATCCATAATCTCCATTGCATCATACAATCTCTCTTTTAATATTATTGTAAACCGCCCAGAGACTACTGCTGTAGAGATGGGCGGTGATAAATTTGAATAATTAATAAATTTAACGTTGGAGCCAAGAGTTTTAATACAAGAGAATGGTTACATTGTCCCTCAACTATCAGAAACTGACTCATGCAGGGATCTTCATGGTCTTCAACACCACAAAGCAGAGCTTTCCAAACTGTGTCGGGACATGTTAGTGTGTCGGCTGCAGTGTCTGGGTGTGTTGCGGCTGCTGCTGCCTGCAAACCTGCTGTGATTCCGCGCAGGTCCTAGTGCCTGCCTTGTGCCTGGCTGCCTCCAAACCTGCTGTGATTCCACGCAGGTCCTAGTGCCTGCCTTGTGCCCTGCTGCCTCCAAACCTGCCCTGCCAGGATTCCACGCAGGTCCTAGTACCTGCCTTGTGCCCTGCTGCCTCCAAACCTGCCCTGCCAGGATTCTGCGCAGGTCCTAGTGCCCGCCTTGTGCCTTGCTGCCTCCAAACCTGCTGCGATTCCGCACAGGTCCTAGTGCCTGCCTTGTGCCTTGCTGCCTCCAAACCTGCTGCGATTCCGCGCAGGTCCTAGTGCCTGCCTTGTGCCCTGCTGTAAGAGTGTGTCACAAAATGATGCATGTCTAAAAAGTGTCACCAACATGAAAAGTTTGGAAAGCTCTGCCACAAAGGATCTTCAAGAAATTTCAGACACCTCTCATTTTTATGATTCTGACAAGTCCAGAATGGCTTTAGATACTTGGACAGTGGGCAGACCAGAATCTCCAGTCCAGCACATCAGCAGGACTTTGGATGAAGGAGAAATGGAGGAAAATACAATAGAAAACCCAAAATGTGTGAAACATTGACTCTGGGAAGGGGCTTTATATCCAACATGATGTTCTTTATTAAGAACCTGTACCTTAAAAGTACAAAAAAAAAAAGGGCGTGGTGGCTCAGCAGGTAAGACGCCAGGCTTGTCGATCGGAAGATCGCAAGTTCGGAGGTTCGAATCCCGAGCCCTGCGTGCGGAGTGAGCTCCCGCACTAGCTCCAGTTCTTGCCAACCTAGCAATTCGAAAGCATGCAAATGCAAGTAGATTAATAGGTACCACTTCGGTGGGATGGTAACAGCGTTCCACGCGCGTCATGCCGGCCACATGACCGTGGAAGCGTCTTCGGACAGCGCTGGCTCTTCGCCTAACAAACGGAGATGAGCACCGGCCCCTAGAGTCAGACACGACTGCACAAATGTGCGGGGGGAACCTTAACCTTTTTTTTACCTTAAAACATTAGACGAAGTATGTCAAGTTTAGTAAGGAAATTTAAACAATCGTACTGAGGGCTATTACCTTGTTTATATAGCTTCTCCTTACACTAAAGAAAATAATTGTCTCAAGATCAAGTCGTCTTGAAGTGTGGAGAACCTCATGAGTCAAGCGGGAACTATTCATCAGAGCAGTGTTTCTCAACCTTGGCAAGCTGGCTGGGGAATTCTGGGAGTTGAAGTCCACCCATCTTAAACTTGCCAAGGTTGAGAAACACTGCATTAGAGCAGTGACTTATGTCCATTACTTGCTGTGCCCACAAGAAAGGGTCAAGATGGGTAAGTGGAAGAAGGAAGTAAGATTCCGAAGGTCCACACTTACTTTTTTCAAGTTCTGTCCTAATGAACATTGTTGCTGTTGCCTTGATTGCTGGCTGCGAATTATGTTTGACCAGGCAAGTGAACAGTGATGAGTTCCTATCTTCGGTGGCCACCATCGTCATGTAACTCGTGAGGGAGGACGTCCCGTTTGAATTCAAGGTCGCAGGGCCAGCCTTTCCTTTTCTGCTGGGGTTCTTGGCAAACAGGTCCACTTTGGCGTCATCTGGATAAAATTCCTCTGCGTTGCAAATGACCATCACGGTCGCGTTCATCTGGACTGGGGAAGGTGGGCTGGTGTGAAGGTGCACTTTTGGGGGGACTGAGCAAACAGAGACAAAGAGATCAGTCAAAAGAGCGTCAGACTCATGGCTCTTGCGCGCAGAAGGAGCTGGAAGACCAACTGGGTCTGGTTTTGGATTGCAGCATCAACTCAAAGACTTTCTCATCTTTATAACATGGGTCAAAGCCCATGGCCACAAATGTCCTCAAGAACATACGGCAAGCCCATAGTGGTATTGTCTGTAGCTTGAATCATGTCAACTGGATTTCTATTTTCTCAGTGGAAACGTTTCGCTCCACTGAATTTGAATTTGAATTATGAATACATAATAAAAAAAATGTAATATCAGCATTGAGAACTGGGAAGCCCTAACACATGAGCGTTTCAATTGTATTTTTTTTATTATGAGTTATTCCACTGAGAAAATAGAAATCCAGTTGACATGATTCAAGCTACAGACAATTCCACCTGGATGACTGAGAACCTTCATAGACATATTCCCATAGTGGTATATTTTCAATTCATCCTGCACCTGCCTTCATCCTGATCTTTATAGGCTCCATATTTCCAGGCAGAATAATTAAAGCTTCCCCAATCAGACCTCCAGATCTACCCATTTGAAGGGTCCCCAAGTTGTCTGGGGAAGTTGAATGTGGCCACTTTTGCTTTCCAAGTTTGAAAGCGAGGCCACATCATTCTGCTTGGATAAAGGACGCCACCCTGGTGGAATTTTTGCCTGCTCCAGAAAACCCTGGCTCTGGAGGAGCACTGGCCAATTTTTTAGCACCTGGCTTCTGGGTGCTCACTCATCATCATCATCATCATCACTGGCGATCACTCGTAGCCGAGTAAGATTGTCTTCCAAAGGTAAAATTTTAACAATGGATCTGTAAGTGGCTATAAAGGCCAATTCTGGATCCGCACAACCTCCCACAATGAGGGCGTAGGTTTCCGGGTGGGAGACGGTCATGATGAGGGTTTGCCTGACGTGCCTTCCTTTTAGCTCTTTTCTCCTTTTCGCCCTGTACACGTGCTTCTTCAAAGTCCATAGTGCCATTAATAAAGGATGACCTCCAATTGAAACGCTCATGAGTTAGGGCTTCCCAGTTCTCAATGCTGATATTACATTTTTTTAAATTAGCTTTGAGAGTATCTTTGAATCTCTTTTGCTGTCCACCAATATTCCGTTTTCCATTCTTAAGTTGGGAGTAAAGTAGCAGACGCTTGCTCCTTGGGAGGAAAGCTATGGCAAACCTAGACAGCATATTAAAAAGCAGAGACATCACCTTGCCGACAAAGGTCCGTATAGTTAAAGCTATGGTTTTCCCAGTAGTAATGTATGGCTGTGAGAGTTGGACCATAAGGAAGGCTGAACGCCGAAGAATTGATGCTTTCGAACAGTGGTGCTGGAGAAGACTCTTGAGAGTCCCTTGGACTGCAAGGAGGTCAAATCAGTCAATCCTAAAGGAAATCAACCCTGACTGCTCATTGGAAGGACAGATACTGAAGCTGAAGCTCAAATACTTTGGCCACCTAATGCGAAGAGAGGACACACTGGAAAAGACCCTGATGCTGGGAAAGACTGAAGGCAAAAGGAGAAGGGGACGGCAGAGGATGAGATGGTTAGATAGCATCACCGATGTAATGAACATGAATTTGAGTAAACTCCGGGAGACAGTGGAGGACAGGAAGGCCTGGCGTGCTATGGTCCATGAGGTCACAAAGAGTCGGACACGACTAAACGACTGAACAACAACAACAAAGTAGCTGCTTTGGAAGACGATGGTCAGGCATTCGAACAACATGACCGGTCCAGCGAAGTTGATGTTGGATGATCATTGTTTCAATGCTGGTGGTTTTCGCTTCTTCTAATACACTAACATTAGTCCGCCTATCTTCCCAAGTAATTTGCAGAATTTTTTGGAGGCAGCGTTGATGGAATCTTTCAAGAAGTTGGAGGTGGCGTTTGTAGAGGGTCCATGTTTCACAGGCGTACAGAAGGGTTGGTAGTACAATGGCTTTGTAAACAAGCATTTTGGTCTCCCTGCGAATGTCCCGATCCTCAAACACTCTACGCTTCATTCGGGAGAAAGCTACACTCGCAGAGCTCAGGCGATGCTGAATTTCAGCGTCGATGTCGGCTTTTGTAGATAGATGGCTGCCGAGATAAGAAAAGTGGTCGACATTTTCTAGTGACACACCTTTAAGCTGGATTGATGGTGCTGCAGAGGGATTGGTTCAAACTTGCTGGTAAAGCACTTTGGTTTTTTTAATGTTAATCGAGAGGCCGAGCTTTTCATATGCTTCTGCAAAGATGTTTAGGATAGTTTGAAGATCTTCCTCGGAGTGTGCACAGACTACGTTATCATCAGCATATTGAAGTTCTATAACAGACGTTGTAATTACCTTATTTTTTGCTTTCAGCCTACTAAGATTAAAAAGCTTTCCATCTGTTTGATATATAATTTCTACACCAGTAGGAAGTTTCTCTTCAACAAGGTGTATAATCATAGCGATGAAGATAGCGAATAAGGTTGGAGCAATAACACATCCCTGTTTAACGCCGGATTCCACTTTAAATGGATCGCTTTGAGAGCCATTGTTATTCAGGATTGTTGCCATCATGTCGTCATGGAGTAACCGCAAGATGTTCACAAATTTATCAGGGCATCCGATTTTCAGAAGGATGGTCCAGAGAGCAGTACGATTTACAGTATCAAAAGCTTTAGTCAGATCAATAAACACCATGTACAGAGGGCGGTTTTGCTCCTTGCATTTTTCTTGAAGCTGTCGTGCAGTGAAGATCATATCCACTGTTCCCCTGGAAGGGCGGAAGCCATTTTGCGTTTCAGGGAGGATGTCTTCTGATACAGATAGGAGATGGTTTGCGATGATCTTTGCCAGGATTTTGCCTGCTGTGGCTAGAAGGGAGATGCCTCGATAGTTTCCACAGTCTGTTCTATCACCCTTTTTAAAGAGAGTGATAATTATGGCAAGAAACTCGAAGAGCAGGAGAAGGACCGTTGAAGGAAGAAAAAGGAGGTTATACCTTCTTTTGGAAATATGTCTATGAAGGTTCTCAGTCATCCAGGTGGAACAGTCTGTGGCTTGAATCATGTCAACTGGATTTCTATTTTCTTAGTGGAAACGTTTCACTCCTTATCCAAGGAGCTTCTTCAGTCTGAGTAAAGTTAGTAAGGGAATCCTTAAATATGTTTCTAGGCTGGCTGTGTGACCTTGCACCTGGGGCTAGGTCATGGTTATTTTTGAGATGTTTGTTTCTAAGTCCCTTTATCATCTAAAGGAGGATCGTTAAGATTACCCTGCTGCTGTTGAGCTTGTGAAATGGTCTTAATCTTCCTAGGCACAGAAGACAAAGCAGGAAGGAAGATAGGGGAAAGGTTATGCCTGAGGCCCCCACCTCTATTCAAGGAAGGATTTTCCAAGTTGGCATGAATGGATTCCTTGACCCCTCTCTCAAACCACCTATCTTCTCTGTCTAAAATGTGAACATTAATGTCCTCAAATGAGTGTCCTTTTTCCTTTAGATGAAGATAAACTGCTGACTCTGGTCCTGTGGTGTTACTTCTCCTGTGTTGGGCCATCCTCCTGTACAAAGGTTGTTTGGTTTCTCCAATGTAGAGTTCAGAGCACTCCTCACTGCACTGGATTGCATACACTACATTGCTTTCCTTGTGTTTTGGAGTTTGATCTTTGGGGTGTACAAGCCTCTGTCTCAGTGTGTTGGTGGGTTTGAAATATACAGGTATGTGGTGTTTGCCAAATATCCGTTTGATCTTTTCAGACACGCCAGCCATGTAAGGAATGACCAGGTTCTTCCGTTTACTCTGAGTCCCAGCCCTCAGCGACAGAAAGGCAGAGTTACACTGGGCTGGGCTCACACTATATGCTAAACCCTAAACCTGGGGGATGAAGGGGCGTGGTGGCTCAGCGGGTAAGACGCCAGGCTTGTTGATCGGAAGATTGCAAGTTCGGAGGTTCGAATCCTTAGCCCCGCGTGACGGAGTGAGCTCCCGCACTCGCCCCAGCTCTTGCCAACCTAGCAATTCGAAAGCATGCAAATGCAAGCAGATAAATAGGTACCACTTCGGTGGGATGGTAACAGCGTTCCGCGCGTGTCATGCTGGCCACATGACCGCAGAAGCATCTTCGGACAACGCTGGCTCTTCTTCTAACAAATGGAGATGAGCACCGGCCCCTAGAGTCAGACACGACTGCACAAAGGTGCGGGGGGAACCTTTATCTTACCTCTGGGTGCTCATTGTTCTTCGCCCCTCTATTCCTTCAGGCATCCAGCATTCCCATCCTAAAACCAAGTTAGGGGGTTGTACCCGTTCTCTTTCTCTTCTCCCTCTCCCAAACCAAGATGAAAGGGACAGATACTGTACTGAGGGTGTCCTCTGTGACACCTTATTAGCTATTAGCAAGACTGGGTTGACCTGCTGCCTTTCACTGAAGTCGCATACAACAATGCTCCCTTACATTTGGGGGTGATTCGCTTCCTTCCCTTGTCTTCGAGTTTCTTTCGTGGAAGATTAGCTGCTTGAGGGCAGTTGCCGATGCAATGTCCTTCTTTTCCGCATTTAAAATATAATCCACCCTTAGCTCGCCGTTCTTTTTCCTCTTCCCAAGATTTCTGCTTGGACTCTTTTGATTGACGGTACGGCGCCCACCGGTCGTTTTCCCACAGTCTGGAACTGGTGGTGGGTTCTCCGGCGTAGTCTCGTGTTTTCTACTTTTCCAGCTAACTGAATCCACTCTTCCAAGGTATCTGGATCCCCTTGCCCCAATGCCATCTCAATGATGTCTGGTCTCAATCCCAGTTGGAAGTATTCTATTTGGAAGGTTTCTGGCCAATCTGGTAGTTTGCTCACCAGTTTCTTGAATTCCATGGCAAACTCAGCTACAGTTCGCTTGCCTTGTCTCAGAGTTTGCAGTTCAACCCTAGCGGTCATTTTTGACAAGGTGTCTTCAAACCGTTTTCGTAGGGTGACCATGAATGCATTAAAATTGTTTAGTTCTTTAGCCCCTGCTTCGTGCATGACTACCAACCAGTCTGTCGCCTCCCCTTCTAGGTAACTGGAAACATATCTCACCTTGGCTTCTTCGTTTGCGAAGGAGTTCTCCAACTCTTCCATAAAGCTGCGAACGTGGGTCATGAAGCAGGCTAATTTTTTTGGATCCCCATCAAATTTTATCTTTAACT
The DNA here is from genome assembly GCA_023362775.1 of Charina bottae. Classification (NCBI taxonomy): domain Eukaryota; kingdom Metazoa; phylum Chordata; class Lepidosauria; order Squamata; family Charinaidae; genus Charina; species Charina bottae. The sequence continues at coordinate 6,264,934 of JALMGJ010000034.1, forward strand.
TGCTAGCTCCTGGGGGTCTATGGGGCGAGGGAATTATTCTGGTCACTGTTTGTCTTACTTGTAGCTGAGATCTGTCAGTTTCTTCGGGCTCCGACATCTCCTCTTCTTCATCGCTCTCATCGGTAGTTTCTCCCTCTGCTGATGGGATCGTTGGGCTAGCCACTCTCTGCGAAAGCTGTCCACCTTCTAGTTTTTGTAGTATCTTGTCTACTGCCACTTTGATCGAAGCTACCTGCTGACTCACGGTTTCTAGTTTGAAATCCATTAGGGATGTCTTAGCCTCTAAAGAACTCATTCTCTGGGCTTGCAAAACTGGTGGTTTTGTAGTACGCTTTCCCATCCCAAGGGGGCGTGGTGGCTCAGCGGGTAAGACGCCAGGCTTGTCGATCGGAAGATCGCAAGTTCGGAGGTTCGAATCCCTAGCCCCGTGTGACGGAGTGTGCTCCCGCAGTCGCCCCAGCTCTTGCCAACCTAGCAATTCGAAAGCATGCAAATGCAAGTAGATGAATAGGTACCACTTTGGTGGGATGGTAACAGCGTTCCGCGCACGTCATGCCGGCCACATGACCGTGGAAGCGTCTTCGGACAATGCTGGCTCTTCGGCTAAGAAACGGAGATGAGCACCGGCCCCTAGAGTCGGACACGACTGCACAAATGTGCGGGGGGAACCGTTACCTTTAACCATTTTTGCCATCCCATCCCAGGTTTCATGCCGCCTCCAATCCCCAGGGACCACTCCGCTACAATCTTGGGAGTTGTAGGTTGCAGGATCTCGGCTGGCTCCAAACTCTCTTCTATGTCTGACTTCTGGGTACGTTTCTTCCGACCGCCCTTGGGTTCAAGTTTTACCGCTTTTTCCACCTTCAGGCTGACCGCTGGTTCTCGAGAAGTGCTAGATTGCTCCTTACCAGATTCCTGAGGTTCCACATTTGAATCTTCCATGGTTTGGCTTTCAGATATACAGATTGTTAATCTGCTACAGTATCGATTCTCAAGGGTAGGACAATCCAAGGGTTCAGGATTGACCTCGTGTAGAATCGACATACAACGGATTCGGGTCTTTCTGTGATGACCCTGATTTCAATGTCCCAATAATCGCTTCTCCATGCAGTTCTTTTGAAATGCAGAATAAGCTTTATTAAGGATACATGTAAATCAAAGCATTCTCAAAGACCCGAATGGCGTTTCCCGCCAAAGAATTGAATTTTGCCTTTTCCCCCTTGTGCCAGCCCCCTAGCGCCTGATGATGTCAGTGTCTGCTTCTTTCCCACTCCATGCAAGCCCCCTCCATGCTCGTGCAGGTGGACGACCTTGACAATCTGAAAAACAGGCTCCAACTGTCTGGCTCGATTCCTGGAATGTGCTTCCCCCTCCCTTCGCGAGTCTGTTTCAGGCTGACACGTATCTTCGAAAGTACACGGCAGGATTCAAAGTGCAATCCTGACAACCCCATCCAAACTTCAGCAGACCCCAGCCCTGCCCTGTTTTATTCATTTATTTATTTTAAAGGTGGTTCTGTTGGGTTTCTAGCCTGCCATTCATTCAGAGCAAAAGGCAGCATACAAAGCATCCCCCCACCATTACTCCCCACAACAACAGTCCTGTGAGGTAGCTTCGGCTGAGAAAGAGTGGCTGGTCTAAGTGGAGTTCACAGCCCTTTGTTGGTGTAATTCTGGGCTTAGTTTCCCACTCTTTGGTGGCAGGAAACCCAAGATCTGAACGTAACACTATTAAAAAGGAAAGGAATAAGGAACCCCATCCAATTTTCAGCACATCTCAGCTCACTTGTTTATTTAAGGTGTGCTGCTTAGATTTCTATCCTGCTATTCATTTGGATGTCAACTCCTCCCTCCCCCCCCCCACTTCTTTCTATTACATATATTGGGCCACCCAACTCAAATAATATGACTCTGGGCAGCGTGCAGAATCTCTGAGCAAAAATACAAAGGAAAAATAACACACACCACTAAAGCAAACTAAAACAATTCAGTGACAATCAGGAGTAAAATAGATCGCACCAGCTGGGAACTCTACTCCTCTTGACCCAAATGTCTAGGGACCGAGCCAGGTCTTGACTGCCTTTCTACAGGCCTGCTCCCCACAACAACAGCCCTGTGAGGTAGCTTCGGCTGAGAAAGAGTGGCTGGTCTAAGTGGAGTTCCACTGCTGGGGGGGGGATAGAACCTGGGTCTGCCTGGTGCCATTTCCCCGGCCGTCGGGGGCCCTCGGCCACGTCCAGACTCCGTGGCCTCGTCCTTCTCTGCCACCCAGAGCTCACCTACCTCTCAGGATGTCACCAAGCGGAAAGTCCTGCTGGAGAGGAGCCTCCAAGGAGCTGTGTTGGATCCGGCAGGTCAGCTGCGACCTCACGTCTCCTCGCCCGAGCAGCACCTCCACCGTGCTCTCCACTCGGTACGAGATGCTCTGTTTTTCACCAGAATCCAGAATCTTGGTCTGGGCATCCCCTACTTCTTTCCCGTCCTTTAACCAGAGGACTGTGATCTCTCGGGAGGAGAATCCCTCTGCGGAGCAGTTGAAAGAGGTCGGAGACCCCGCCGTGATTCTTCCCGGGGGGCCACGAAGCAAAGGCTGGGATGGGCTGGCTGAGAGAGAAAGTAGGAGGCATCAACTGACGTTCCCTCCTACCAAGAGTCAGGAACCCCAAATCCCATGGATAATTATTCTTACACAACAAATCTCCCAGAGACAGGCAGAACTGGTTATTTTTCCCCCAATTCCTTAATTTTGAGAGCTAAACTATAAATACACAGGGTGAGGCTCAGCCTTTTCCAACTGTGCTGGACTACAAGTCACATCCCCCCGAGAAGGGCCAGTGATGAGAGTTGTAGATCAAAAAGCAAAAGGGAGCCATATCAGCGAAGGTTGATCTTGCCTTTTAAGGTACACAGTGCCACTACGGCACCATGAGGGAGCAAAGTGATTTTGAGAGGGAACCCATTAGAATATCACAGCTAATCCCCTTTTTCTTCTCTGCTACATGCAGTGTCAACCTTGGCAACTTCAAGATGTGTGGACTTCAACTCCCGGAATTCCCCATCCAGCCAGCCTGGCTGGAGAATTCCAGGAGTTGAAGTCCACACGTCTTAAAGTTGCCAAGGTTGAGAAACACTGTGAGTTTGTGGCATTGAGTTTGGTTACTCTTGGTTAGCAACATTGAGTTTCCGTAACTGGAGTTGCGTGGGACATGGGATTCACTCCCAAATGTCTCAGTTGACTGGGGTGGATCTCCCTCCCTTCCTGAGTGGCACCTACCAATCACAGAGACCACAATCTCTTTCTTTACAGAAGTTCCTCCCTTTTGGAACACTGGCTTGGTCGTTGAGCAGTAGTAGATCCCGCCATCTTCAGGGCGGACGTTGCTGATGCTGATGCTGAAGTCAGTTGTTGATCCTGGAACAATCCTCACCCCACGAGAAGAAGATTCCTCATTTTCATTGTAAATTAGTTTATCCTTATCTTTGGACCATTTAGCGCTTCCTGGTAGATCCATCTGAGTCAGGGTACAGTTGAGAGTGAGGGTCCTGCCTGCTACAATCGACATGGGGTTTGACACAGATTTCTGAGCCTGCACGTCCAGTTTCGGGCCTCCAGCAACTGAAAGGAAAATGCTTCCGCTTATTCTCACAGCGTGAGAAAGAAACGTCTGCCAGAAGACAACCAGGCTCAGAGAGCACCAAGGACTCCACAGTTCAACACTGAACTACAAATATTCTCTTCGATTGCTTCCGCTTATTCAGGACGGCCAAAATGGTTGTAGTTTGAGTGAGGAAAAGCATGGCAGGATTATTTCAATCACCCCTTTTTGCGTTACTCCATCTTACTTTAAAAGGGGCATGGTGGCTCAGCAGGTAAGACGCCAGGCTTGTCGATCGGAAGATCGGAAGTTCGGAGGTTCGAATCCCTAGCCCCGCATGACGGAGTGAGCTCCCGCACTAGCCCCAGCTCTTGCCAACCTAGCAATTCAAAAGCATGTAAATGCAAGTAGATGAATAGGTACCACTTCATTGGGAAGGTAACAGCGTTCCGCGCTCGTCATGCTGGCCACATGACCGCGGAAGCGTCTTCGGACAATGCTGGCTCTGGCTAACAAACGGAGATGAGCACCGGCCCCTAGAGTCAGACACGACTGCACAAATGGGCGGGGGGAACCTTTCCCCTTTTATCTTACTTTAACACTAGCCCTTCTCTTAGGCCAGGGGTCGGCAAACTTTTTTTGCCGGGAGCCATTTTGACATGCTCGTGCACATTTTGAAGTGCTCAAGAGCCAGGGGGCGGGGTTTGCGGGCGGGGGCCAATCGCGTGGAAGGGGGCAGGGTTTGCGGGCGGGAGCCAATCGCGTGGAAGGGGGCGGGGTTTGAGGGCAGGAGCCAATCGCGTGGAAGGGGGCGGGGGAGGTTTGGAAGAAGAAGGGAAAGAGAGGCTCGACTGCTCCAGTCGCTTCTCTTCCGGAGCCGCTCACGCCCCCAGTCCAGGCAAAGTAAAGCTGGTGGGGAATCCAGCGCGGGGTTTGCGGGCGGGAGCCAATTGTGCACACTTAGGGCTATGGGGTGGAAATGTGCTGCTTTTGCACGGAGAAAAAGAGTAAGCAGAGCAGCAATGAAGAGGTTAAGGCAGGGCTTTCCAAACTTTTGCCGTTGGTGACACACCAACGGCCAGCCCACAAAAACCTGGAAGCACCTGCGGCGGTGCTTCCAGGTTGTCGCTGCGGCGGCAACGGCTGCCCCTTCGAAAGGGCAGGCTCCGGGGACCCCGAAAATGCCCTCGGTTCTGGCAGGGAGTCAAAAGCCTCCCCTCCCCTCCCCACATGCACACGCTGCCCTGGAGCCGGGGTGGAAATTCTCCCCGCAGAACAGCTGAGCGCCGCTTGCCCGCAGCCTCCCTGCCTAAACTGAGGGCAGGCTGCCGGGCTTCCTGGCGCACAGCTGATCGGTGCGGTGGGGGGGGACGGGGTGGAAATTCTCTGTGCTGATCAGCTGTGCGCCGGGAAGCCCTGCAGCGTGCGCGCACGATTTTTGCCTCCCTGCTGGAACCGAGGGCATTTTCGGGGTCCCCAGAGCCTGCTTTTCCAAAGGGGCAGCGGCAGCAGCGGCGTCCTGGAACCCGGAAGCACTGATGGCCCACCACCGCCGCTGCCCCTTCGAAAGGGCAGACTCCGGGGACCCCGAAAATGCCCTCGGTTCTGGCAGGGAGGCAAAAATCGCGCGTGCAGGCTGCCGGGCTTCCCGACGCACAGCTGATTGGCGCGGAGAATTTCCACTCCGGGTGGCCTGGCAGCGCGCGCGCACACGATTTTCACCTCCCTGACAGAACCGAGGGCATTTTCATCAGCGCTTCCGGCTTGTCACGCGACACGCTTGGGGCCCCCCGGCGCGACACACAGTTTGGAAAGCCCTGGGTTAAGGCGATGGGCAAGTGCCCGTCGGCAAGATGGCTGCCGGAGACGGAGGCTTCCAAACTCTCGCGAGACTGTGTGAAGCCCGTCCCCGGAGGAAAAAGAGAGGCTGGGCCTAGGTTGCCAGGGGTATGCCCACAGCAATGCACACCATGCCCGCTGCTGCGCCTGCCCCGCCACACTCGCTGCCGCGCCTGCCCCCGCCACGCCCGCCACGCCTGCCTGCGGAAGAGCCACACTCAAGGGGCCAAAGAGCCGCATTTGGCTCGCGAGCCGCCATTTCCGACCCTTGTCTTAGGCACACCCAGGCCAACTGATGACATCCCAGCGTAGCCATTATTCCTGATACAAACCTGCTCCGGCTGTGTTCATATTCTTTCAGAATTGCTCTTGGTAATTTGGCCTTTTTTTTAAAAAAACTAGCTTAATCTTAATATTTCTATTTTCTTGACTTTGGGGATTCTACTTTTTCTTGGAAAGGTCAGGAAGCCATATAGAAGCGCCCAGTATCTGCACAGCTTCCCAAGGACACAGGGAGCATCTTCAGGAAAAGCCACCGAATTCTCCAAGCCATCTTCCCAGAAGCTAAGATTGAGCAGCAGCAGCACCTCAGTATAAGTACACCTGTGTCTGTGTATGGTTTTGTGTCTGTGTATCCTCATGTCTGCTGCCTTGTGTCTGTGTGTCTTGGTGTCTGTGTCCTAGTTTGGAATGGAAGATAAAAGGGGACATGAGGGAGGTGTAGAAGATCATGGATGACATGCAAATTGAGAACAGAGAGAAGCTGTTTTCCTCTCCCACACAATGATTGCGCAAGTTTAACGCTCTTCTAGCATTTCCACTCTTGTCACTTGTGGTAGGATGACGTACCAAGCTGGAGCAAAGCCGCTGGGTCTGGGCCAAGGCCACAGATTGTTTTGTTAGCGAAGGCAGATGACTCAGCACGAGATCAAAATCATGTAGACAGAAAATGTTAGAGATCGGGTTTCAACCAACCAAACTGGTGGAAGTAGATACATAATGTGTTTTGTAGATGATTTTTCCAGGTACTGTGTATCCTACCTACTGAAGGAAAAATCCCAGGTATCTGACATGTTGAAGGTGTATGTAGCCATGGTGAGGAACAAAAGTGATCGGGGAGGTGAGTTCCATTCTAACACCATGCAAACATACCTGACACAATTAGGGATAGAACACATGCTGACCACTCCTTATACACCAGAGAGTAATGGAATTGCTGAGAGAAAGAATAGATCATTGATGGACATGGTAAGGTAAGTAAGACATAGAAATGGCAGAGATGTGTACATACTGTGTTATGTGGATGATTTAATTATCTGCCACAGTAACAAAAGGGACTTTGATGATGTTGTTTCCCAACTAAATAAAGAAGTAGAAGTGAAGCATCTGGGCAATGCCAGCTACTACTTAGGGATACAAATTGGGAGAGAAGAAGATGGGAGCTTTCTTCTAAGTCAGAAGCAAAAGATATTAGAACTGTTGGAAAGCCTAGGACTGCAAAATGCTAATCCTATGCCTACACCAATGGAAACAGCTTTCCACAAACAACATGAACCCAGTGATCTCGTACCAGAGAACAATGACTACAGGAGTCCCATAGGCAAGCTGTTGTATCTAGCAACCAACGCTAGGCCGGACATAGCTGCTGCAGTGGGCATTCTGTGTAGGAAAACCAGCACACCCACACAAAGAGACTGGACTGGTGTCAAGCGGGTGGGAAGGTACCTCAAGGGGACCATGCACCTAAAACTAAAACTGCCAGCCACTGAGAATCCTAGACCAGTGGGATTCACAGATGTGGACTGGGCAGAAGACATTGTTGATCGCAAGTCCACCAGTGGATATGTGTTTTTCTATGGGGGTGGAGCAGTAAGCTGGGGTAGCCGCAAACAAGGCACAGTTGCTCAGTCATCCACTGAGGCAGAATATGTTGCAGCCACTGAAACATGCAACGAGGTAAAATGGCTCAAGCTTCTGCTTGCAGACATGGGGATAGAGAAACCAGTCCCTATCCAAATCTTTGAGGATAATCAGCGTTGCATTAGACTCTCACAGTCAGAGAAGATTGGTGGGATGACCAAGCACATTGATGTAAAGCATCATGTGGTGAGAGAGCTGCAACACCAAGGGTTAGTCAAACTAGACTACTGTCCCACAGGGAACATGATAACGGACATCTTCACGAAGCCGTTATCTAGAATCAGTTACCAAGAACTGAGAGGGAAATTAAATCTTGTGGGACATTGAGACATGCATAGGTTGAAAAGAAGGGGATGTTAGAGATATCGGGTTTCAACCGAGCACGTCTCACACAAGCTTGGAGGAGGAGGCAACCTCTGCTCTAACCTAATCTTACTTGCTTTGTGTGGGAGGGGCTGAATCCCGGTTTCCTGTTTCCTGTTCCCTTCTCTTCTCCCCTTTTCTGCTCGAATCTCCTACCAAGGAGGACGGCAGCTATGGCTGCTGTCCCATGTTTCTCATACTTCCATCCAGGTGGGCCACATTAAGGAAGCATGTGGGTCACGTCAGAACCAATTGCTCGCACGCATGGACTGTTTCTACTAAGGAACTGTCAGTTACAATAAAATTGTAAACTCTTTTTTATGTAACTTTACATTAACGTGTGAAGTGTGTTTATTTTGTGTTTTGAACTGATTAAGCCTTGTGCAAGTTTATGGGAACGCTTCTACTCTGCTACATACTAATAAGCTGCGTGGAGTTCTGGTACTGCCATCCCAGAATTCCTACAGAAAAGAGGAAAAAATCCTAGAATTCACTACATAGTGGCACATGCATGACTTAGATACAGAAGGTAGAAAGAGAAAGGAAAAGTGTGTAGGGGGTGTTATATTTCAGATACTGCAGGACGTGCTTCTGGAGAGGACATCAACCGGTTGGAGTGGAGTGGAGTGAAGAAACCCAGCCTGCCATATCTGGAGATTCCAGACCTGTTGTTTGTATGATGAATCAAATGGTGAACAATGGGAGGTTGTGTCAGCCCTTCAAGGTAGGCCAGACTAGGAAACCAAAACCATGCAGGCCAAGACTACTTTTATTTATAAGGTTATGGGAACAGGATCTGGCAAGTCTGAATGTGCTTTCTCCCTTCCTCCATTCTAGTCGTGTAGCACCATTGCTACGGGAACCCCACTGGTGCCCATTTGATGCCCAGTGTAATTTAAGCGGCTGGTTACTACCAATAAGGCCATGTAAGGCTTGGACCTGGGTAATACCAGGAAGATCTGTTCAGGAAAATACTGCTACTCAGTGTATGAAAGAACGGGGTGCCTGCTTGGGGGGGGGGGTCTCTCCTAGGCAACAACCTCCCCCCAGAGACACAATACCCCCCCTTCCCACGGTGGTTATTCAGACGGCCTTTGGAGACCACTGAATGAATGTTAATATATGATTATTATATTGTATTATTTTGATTATGTTCTATTAGGATGATGTTTTAGACTTTGGATTTTTATGCTGCATGATTTTGAATGGAAAACCACTTAGAGTTGTCTCTGATTGCACAGAAACAATCTGCAGAGACCACTGGCTAAATGTGAGCTCAGCCCCAGAGAATGCAACAGCGTGAGAAAGAAACTCAAGATGCCCCGCTTTGATTTTCTTTGGTATAAGAGGAAGGGATGGGGAAACACTCTCAGGCTTTCAAGATTCTGTTATTGCAGCCTAGACTAGCCTTTTTCAACCTTTTGACCCTGGAGGAACCCTTGAAATATTTTTCAGGCCTTGGGAAACCCCTGCACGTTCAGGCTCAAATATCAGCCAGACGTTACAACATTATTATATTCGTTTCACAGGTAGGCCTGTAGATATGCATTAACTGTGTTCTTAAACTAAAAATAAAGAATGAAACTTACCTCTTTCCTGTGAAGTTGCCCAAATTTGAAATATTTTTTAAATGAATTGTGATCTCCCAGGGAACCCCTAGTGACCTCTTGTGGAACCCTGGCTGAGAAACCCTAGCCTAGAGCAATAAAGTAGAGTTCTGGTGTTTTGGTGGTGTCTGTTGCCCAATCTGACCAACCTCAAAGAGCTGAGAGGGATTGAGGTGGTGTAAAGCAACAGAGCGAACCACTTCCTGCCCTCGCTATTGCAGCAAAGAGGGCTTGTCCATCGGAGGGTAGCAGCCTTGAGGAATAACTCAAGGTGAGGAGTGAGGATCCTTCTGACGGCTTTTCCCACAGCTCAGTTGAAACACTTCCCACTCATTCAGAACTGGCAGGAAACTGTATGGGCATGAAATTTTTTATTCACCTTGCCAGTCTCTAACCTACCTTGTTCATCTCTGTTCCCTGTCCTTGAGTCCTGTAACGTCCCACCAACGGAATGGGACGAACCACCACCAGCTGACTTTACCCACCTTGAGGTTGCCCTTATGGAATAAGAGAGGAAAGGCGACATGAACACCGAGACAGCCCAGGGAGATGGAAGCCTGCCTCATTCCTGGGTTGGGGATGAGATGAAGGCAACCTCAAAGGGAGATGGTGGAGAAGGAGATCGTGCCACGGTGAGGTCCAAGGGTGGGCCGCCCTTCACCAGAGCATCACCAGAAGCACTGAAGCTGCTGTCCAAAATGCAAGGAACAGGTGTCCACGTGTTCTTTTCCTTGATGCACCCCAAGGCCCACACCAAGCCAGGGACCACCGTTGACCCCCCAACCTCAGCGCTCTGATGCTCTCCCTGGCTGTGCCTGCTTGTTCAACTGGCCACTCCAGGAGGGGCCAGTGGAAGAAGTCTTTACCCCAAAGGATCCAACATCCGGGGCTGGCCCTTGCCGGGGAATCTGCCAATCTCCCTGCTCAGAGCAGCGGAGCACGTCTTCCCTTCATATCCGTCTTCCAGCGAGAAATCTGAGCAATAACACTAGCCTGATTCCAGATGTGGACACTCACCCAGGTCCTGCACAAGGAGCAGGAGCGGCAGCTGAAGGGGACCAGGGATCCCCAAGAAGGACCTCGAGGCAGCCATGCCGAGAGCAGCGGGAGAGACATCTGGGGCTACTTCATCTCTTGCCCCTCCCAAGGCATTTCCTTCTGAGAAGGAGCAAAAGAGGAACTCTTGTTTCCTGCTTCTCAACTTGAACCAATTGCCCAGTTTTGGACTGTTGTCACATAGGAGAGTGACTAAAGAAGAATACACAGAGAGCGTCTGGAATTCTAAATTTATAGTAATGTCCAAAAGTAGAAGGTACAGATGGGGATTGTTCAAGAAGGGGCTGGAATCAACCAAGAAGACCTCAACGGTCATTTTTGGGTTGGCTTCACCTCTCTCCAATCTTAATCTTTCCTTCTGCAGAAGGAGTGAAAGAGGAATTCTCACTTCATCTTCCAAGGTGGGACCAAGAGTCTTCCTTGCAGTTCTACATCTTTGTGACCTGTGAAATAGCATCTTCCCAGGTACCTAGAGCCAGTCTGGTCTAGTAGTTAAGGTGCTGGGCTAGAAACCAGGAGACTGAGAGTTCTAGTCCCGCCTTAGGCAGGAAAGCTGACTGGGTGACCTCAGGCTGGTCCCTGTCTCTCAGCCCTAGGAAGGAGACAATGGCAAACCAGGAGACTGAGAATTCTAGTCCCACCTTAGGCACGAAAGCCGGCTGGGTGACCTTGGGCCAGTCCCTGTCTCTCAGCCCTAGGAAGGACCCAATAGGAAACCAGGAGACTGAGAGTTCTAGTCCCGCCTTAGGCACGAAAGCCGGCTGGGTGACCTTGGGCCAGTCCCTGTCTCTCAGCCCTAGGAAGGAGCCAATAGGAAACCAGGAGACTGAGAGTTCTAGTCCCGCCTTAGGCATGAAAGCCGGCTGGGTGATCTTGGGGCAGTCCCTCTCTCTCAGCCCAACTCACCTCACAGGGTTGTTGTTGTGGGGAAAAGAGGAGGAGGAAGGAGTATTAGGTATGTTCGCCGCCTTGAGTTATTTATAAAAATAATAAAGGCGGGATAGAAAGGTAGGTAAAGAGTTAGGAGTACGACAAGGCTGTATATTATCACCCTGCTTATTTAACTTATATGCAGAGTACATCATGAGAAATGCTGGGCTGGATGAATCACAAGCCGGAGTTAAGATTGCCGGGAGAAATATCAACAACCTCAGATATGCAGACGATACCACCCTAATGGCAGAAAGTGAAGAGGAACTAAAGAGCCTCTTGATGAGGGTGAAAGAGGAGAGTGCAAAAGGCTTGAAACTCAACATTAAAAAAAACCCAGATCATGGCATCTGGTCCCAACACTTCCTGGCAAATAGAAGGGGAAGAAATGGAAGCAGTGACAGATTTTATTTTCCTGGGCTCCAAGATCACCGAAGATGGTGACTGCAGCCATGAAATTAAAAGATGCTTGCTCCTTGGGAGGAAAGCTATGGCAAACCTAGACAGCATATTAAAAAGCAGAGACATCACCTTGCCGACAAAGGTCCGTATAGTTAAAGCTATGGTTTTCCCAGTAGTAATGTATGGCTGTGAGAGTTGGACCATAAGGAAGGCTGAGCGCCGAAGAATTGATGCTTTCGAACTGTGGTGCTGGAGAAGACTCTTGAGAGTCCCTTGGACTGCAAGGAGGTCAAATCAGTCAATCCTAAAGGAAATCAACCCTGACTGCTCATTGGAAGGACAGCTACTGAAGCTGAAGCTCAAATACTTTGGCCACCTAATGCGAAGAGAGGACTCACTGGAAAAGACCCTGATGCTGGGAAAGACTGAAGGCAAAAGGAGAAGGGGACGGCAGAGGATGAGATGGTTAGATAGCATCACCGATGTAATGAACATGAATTTGAGTAAACTCCGAGAGACAGTAGAGGACAGGAAGGCCTGGCGTTCTATGGTCCATGAGGTCACGAAGAGTCGGACACGACTAAACGACTGAACAACAACAACAAACTTTTGTAAGCAAATGCTTTTTATTTTTATTTTTTCCTAATCATTTAAATACACATCAAAATAACAATTACTTCAGTTTTCTTGGTTTGTTTTTTTAAATAAAGAATCAGAATTTACATTTTAACGTAGATTCATCTGAGTCATAGATATGGCAACACAAGGTGAGGTTGATTTTATATCTCAGTGTTGGTTTTATACGGTTATAATGTTATATGGTCAGGAGAATGAAGCATTATATGAGCATTTTAATAACATTGTCCTTAATTCCCTGGCCAGATCCTTTCCCCTCCTGAAAATTGTCAGGAATAAGGGGTTCCTAAATTGAATTTTCAGCCTGTCTCACTTCCTGGGAAGATCCGGAGAAATGTCTGGCAGTGCTGCATCTGCACTACTTTATTTGGAAAAGGCAAAAGAGGAAAAGGAGGATTGCTACTTTGTTCAGGAAAAGCCCCAAACAGAGACCAAAGACGAGTAGTTGCGGTGAGCCTGTGGAGAAAAGAGAGTGGATTTTTTGGATTTAGTCATAATAAAGCCTGGTCCATCATAACCCAGCCATCTTCATTCAACCTGTTACCTCATTCTTTCTCTTTGTGAGGGTCGTAGTTCTTGAAATCCCAAAACCAGCAAGTTCACCCACAAGTCGTTTAGAACAGGGGTACCCAACCTTTTTGGCACCAGGGACCGGTTGTGGAAGACAATTATTCCACGGACAGGGGGGCGGGATTTGCACGCAGGAGCCAATCACGCGGACCGGGGGGCGGGGTTTGGAGACACGCATGGCGGCCTGGTTCATAACAGGCCGTGGCCCGGTAGCGGTCTGCGGACCGGGGGTTGGGGACCCCTGGTTTAGAATATGGGAAAGTTCTTTATTAGGATAAGCAACTAGGTCCAGATTGAAGCCACGAATGGCTGTTCCCACTCAAAGCAGTCAGTAAAAGCATCTACTCCCCCGCTGTGCCACCCCCTTACTTTTCCCGCATTTGAAAAAGAAACAATGAAACAATTCACATTCCCTTCTCATTCCCTCCAGTACCTTTCTCAGAGTTTCCCAGATGGCTCCAATGCGGGTGACCTTGGTTGTAAATCACCCAAACAACTTCTAACACTCTCTCTGGAATGTGGGTTCTCTCCTTCCCCCCTCCTCCTGACATCCTGGCGTCTCTTCATGCCTTACACTCATCTTAGGAAAGGTAAAGTTTCCCCCCGCACATTTGTGCAGTCGTGTCCAACTCTAGGGGCCGGTGCTCATCTCTGTTTCTTAGCCGAAGAGCCAGCGCTGTCCGAAGACGCGTCCACGGTCATGTGGCCGGCATGACGCACGCGGAACGCTGTTACCTTCCCACCGAAGTGGTACCTATTCATCTACTTGCATTTGCATGCTTTCGAATTGCTAGGTTGGCAAGAGCTGGGGCTAGTGCGGGAGCTCACTCCGTCATGCGGGGCTAGGGATTCGAACCTCCGAACTTGCGATCTTCCGATCGACAAGGCTGGCGTCTTACCCGCTGAGCCATCGCGCCCCTAACACTCACACTCATCAAAAACCCATGGCAGGATTTTACCTTTCACCACCCTTAACTAATGTGGCTAAAGGCTTAATCCTGACACTTTCTTTCACAGATGTGCAATATACTGATTTTCTTCTCTCTTTTTTTAAAAAAATTGTTCATTAATCGATACTCTTTAAATTTTACTCCATTCCAAGGCTCAACTGGGCATCTTGCAAGCCTTGCCTGCATCCCACCTGAAACCTATTTTTGCCTGTGTCCCACCAACTCAGAGGTACATGAAATAGCAGAGGAGAGAATTACCTGGTGCTCATGATCTTTACCTAGTCTGGGGGAGTTTGGGGATCGGTTGCCGCTTGGGGAGTTTTGAGATCCTATTGTGAGCGCTTCCACAAAATGGCAGTCACAGTGGGCGTGGCCCATAATGACTAGGGAGGGTCCCGTCTGAGCCTCTTGCCCCGCCCACTATCCAGCTGCAGGCTATGCTGTCTTTTATCTGACTGTGACTTATCTGACTTATCTGACCCTAGGCAGCGTCTCTGGGCCCAGTCTCCCAAGGTCTTTTCCACATACCATCACAATTTAGAAGAGGGAAATAATGATGCCTAATTTCATATAGTGTAAAAAAAAATATCTGAAAAACAAAGGAACAACCTGCAGGGTGTGTGCCAGCAAATACTCAGAAGAAATGTTCTGAAGGTCCACACTAACTTGCTGGATCATTGCCCAAACTTGTGTTGTCTTCAAGTTGCATCGTAATGAACAGTGTCGTTGTTACATTGACCACAGGCTGGGAATTCTAACGGCTGACTAGGGCGGATCTCCCTCCATCCGTGGAAATCAAATTGGGCTGCCACTTACCGGTCACAGAGACCACAGTGCCTTTTCCCTTAGCCACCTCTCTCTCTGGGTTCCCTGCCCTGAACTTCACGCAGTAATAGGTCCCGGCATCTTCAGGGAGGATGTTTCGGATGTCGATGCTGAAGTCTGTGTTTGATCCTGGGACGACCCTCACCCCCCGGGAGGAAGATCCTTCTTTATCACTGTAAATAGGGGGTTGGCTTCTGTCCAGGCCTTTGAACCATCGCACTCCTCCTGGCAGATTCCCCGCAGTTTGAGTGAGGGTACACGTTAGAGTGAGGGTCTCTCCGGCTTTCAGCGACACGGATTCCGGATCTTGCATTATCTCCACGTTCTGTCCTCCAACAACTGAAACAAAAAGAGACACTTCTATATTAGGTTTTCTCTAGAAAGTGGCCACCACCCTTCTTGAGACAGAGAGCAACTGGTGGTGCCACTTCGGTGGGCAGCACCATTTGCAATTCATGAATGCAAACCTTCTGGACTCTAGGATCAATTCTCTAGGATTCCTGGCCATTTTTGATCAGGATCGCCTTGCAGGAATTATTGTAAACCGCCCAGAGTCTACTGCTGTAGAGATGGGCGGTGATAAATTTGAAAAATAAATAAATAAATAAATAAATAACCAACCAACCAACCAATAAACCGCCCAGAGTCTACTGCTGTAGAGATGGGCGGTGATAAATTTGAAAAATAATAAATAAATAAATAAATAAATAAATAATAAATAAATAATAACCAACCAACCAACCAACCAACCAACCAACCAATAAACCGCCCAGAGTCTACTGCTGTAGAGATGGGCGGTGATAAATCTGAAAAATAAATAAATAAATAAATAAATAAATAAATAAATAAATAAATAATAAATAAATAAATAACCAACCAACCAACCAACCAACCAACCAACCAACCAATAAACCGCCCAGAGTCTACTGCTGTAGAGATGGGCGGTGATAAATTTGAAATAAAATAAATAAATAAATAAATAAATAAATAAATAACCAACCAACCAACCAACCAACCAACCAACCAACCAACCAACCAACCAACCAATAAACCGCCCAGAGTCTACTGCTGTAGAGATGGGCGGTGATAAATTTGAAATAAAATAAATAAATAAATAAATAAATAAATAAATAAATAAATAACCAACCAACCAACCAACCAACCAACCAACCAACCAGGAATGACCAGGAATGACTGCCTTGTAGCCGCCTAGTTTATATATTGTATTAGTTGTGCATTTTATTTGCTTTTATTCATCTTGTACCTTTTTAGTGTGTTTTACTGAAAACTGCCCCGAGAGCTTCAGCTACTGAGCAGTTTAAAAATGTTAATAAAGAAACAAGAGAAATAATAATAGGAACCCTTTACTTATGTCTGAGCCACCCAACCCTGCTCTTGGCAACTCTATGTACGGTAGCTATGAATGTTGATGTGTGGAACTGTTAAGATGGTTTTTGCATTTTCTCAGAGCTGAGCTCTCTAACTGGACTTTGGCAGACATTTATATTAATCTTAGATTATCTTGCTTTCCAGATTTTCCTTTTTTCGGTTTAGGGGCCTTAGCCATAAGTGATAGCTGATTATCATGGGCCAACTGCTGTTGGTCCTGGGGATCCATGGCTCTCAGCCTTGTTGGCGGTGGGAGTGTCATCTGCTGGGAGGCCAGTGGGCTTCCTTGGGCAGGCGGTGGGCCACTGGGAGAACAGGCTGCTGGGGGGAGGGTTGTGATCCAGCAGGGCACGGGTTATGTTCTTATCTCCCTTTCCTGCACCACTTCCCAAGTCTCCATGGATAGGGTGACCATACGTCCCGTTTTGAACGGGACAGTCCCGTTATTTTAGCATTTTTCAACCGTCCCGTCGTTTTGATCAAAATCTCAATTTTGTCCCTTTTTTAAACCCGGCGGGAAGGAGGACAGGAAGACAGGAAGGAGGACTGGAGCCAGACTTGCCATTGGAGGCAGCCCGGAAGAGGCCCTATCAGCGCGGCAACTGGAAGCCCAGTTGCCACGTGCGAGCCCAGCAGCAGAAGCAGCACCACAGTCCAGGTTCCTGCCTCCTTACCTGATCCTGAGATTGTTTGCCCAGCAGTGGTGAGGCCAGGGAAAGCAGGCACGGGAAGGTTGTGGGAAGAGGGTGCGTGCGTGTGTGTGTGTGTGTGTGCGCGCGCGCAGATTACTTGCTCAGCGTAATCGTGCACACACACACACACACACACCCCACACCCTCTTTCTCCAGCCTCCCTGCAACAGGTGCGGGTGCGTTTGGTCATGGGGAGGCTGGAGAAAGAGGGTGTGGGGTGCGTGTGTGTGTATGTGTGCGCATCTGATCGGGCTTGGCCGAGGGAGGAGAGTTGTTGGGGCACCGAGCAGGAGAAACAGGAGCCGGCCACCCTGGGGAGCTTCAGCGGGCAGCAAGGGGTGGAGTAGTGTGGCTGAAGCAGCCGAGCGCAGCCGGCTCCTCCTGCTTCTCCTGCTCTGCGGCGGTGGCAGCAGCAGCGACTCTCTTCCCTCCCTCAGCCAAGCCCGAGGGGGATGGGGCAGTGGTGGGCCTCCATCCCCTCCATCCCCATCCCACCTTTTGCGGGCGGGAGCCAATTGCGTGGAAGGGGTGAGGTTTGTGGGCGGGAGCCCCACGGGCCTTAGGCGGGAGCCCCGCGGGCCTTATATGGCCCACAGGCCTTACGTTGCCCACCCCTGGCATAGGCCATCGGCTGGCCTTAATCTGGCCCTGGCAGGGACTAGTGCTGGATCTGGGCTGTCCGCAAGCTTTTAGTGCTCTTTTGAATAAATTAATCAGATTAATTTTGAATAAATTAATCTGAACCAGAGTGCTCTCTCTCTCTCTTTCAAGACAGGGGGTAACTCTGCTCACCTGAACCCCGAAAGCCAGCCCTCTTCTGCCCGCTGTGTGTTGCTGGATCGGCCACCCGTTGGTCACCATCTCACGTTTTGGCCACCAAAGGATTCCATGAGGTTCATTTTTTACTCCTTTTGTTCCCTGTTTTGCTGGGGCGGGGGAAGCCAAGCTGCTGACGCCAGAACCGTTGTGGGTACTCCATGGGTGACTTCTGGGTGTGACAGCCGTGGCCGCTTGGTGCCAGGGCTGCCCGTGTGAAAGGTTGTGGGGTCTGGGGAAGGAATGGAGGGGAGGGGAGAGGAGAGGAGAGATCAACAAGCAAGATGTAGAGGGCGAGTCGACTGACATCTTCTCTCATAAAGGGCAACTTTTAGTTCAGTATAAGAAATTACATCAAGGAATAAACTCAGCACAGGGGAACAAAGATGGGATCTTCTTTAAATCTTTCCTTTTCCACGCAAATGGTTAAGCTGACAGCATTGATAAGAGAGAATACTGCGGCTGGATTTGTTTCTACTTGGAAACCGCTTTTGGACTATTGGCTTGTATCTGAAAAAAAATGAAGTTCTGATCTTGGGTTTTGACGATTAAACGGTTTGATTTTATAGAAATAATGTTACTAAAAGTTTCAGTAATGGTAAGAGATTAACTTTGTATAATATGCCTATGAAGGTTCTCAGTCATCCAGGTGGAATTGTCTGTAGCTTGAATCATGTCAGCTGGATTTCTATTTTCTCAGTGGAAACGTTTCGCTCCTTATCCAAGGAGCTTCTTCAGTCTGAGCAAAGTTGGTAAGGGAATCCTAAATATGTTTCTAGGTAGCTGTGTGACCTTACACCTGGGGCTAGGTCATGGTTATATTGAGATGTTATTTTTAAGTCCTTTTATCATCTAAAGGAGGATCGTTAAGATCACCATGCTGCTGTTGAGCTTGTGAAATGGTCTTAATCTTCCTAGGCACAGAAGACAGAAGAATTTGTATAATATGCATTTATATCTGTGTTGGAGAGGGCCGGAAGTCACTTTTTCTTTATGCTTTCTATCTATTTCTGCACTCTTATAGTTTTTCTTTAGTCATGTACTCTATCTTTCCTGTATTCTGTATTCTGACTATATTTTGAAAAATTAATAAAGGTCTAAATAAATTTTAAAAAATCTTTCCCTTTCCCTCAGGTCTTCAGCTCTTGTAGCCAATCTCCGTCCATTTGCATGTGAAAACCCTTTTCACTCCTTTAAAGGTAAAGGTCCCCCCCCCCCCACATTTATGCAGTCGTGTCCGACTCTAGGGGCCGGTGCTCATCTTTATTTTCTTTATTTTATTTTCACTCCTTTAGAGCAGAGCTTTCCAAACTTTTCATTTGGTGACACACTTTTTAGACATGCATCATTTCGCGACACACTCTTACAGCAGGGCACAAGGCAGGCACTAGGACCTGCACGGAATCCTGGCAGGGCAGGTTTGGAGGCAGCCAGCCACAAGGCAGGCACTAGGACCTGCCTGGAATCACAGCAGGTTTGGAGGCAGCAAGGCACAACGCAGGCACTAGGACCTGTGCGGAATCCTGGCAGGGCAGGTTTGGAGGCAGCAAGGCACAAGGCAGGCATAGAATCTGCGTGGAAGCCAGGTGGCGGCAGCAGCCGCGACACACCCAGACACTGCAGCCGACACACTAACATGTCCCGACACACATTTTGGAAAGCTCTGCTTTAGAGTCTTGCAAATGGGCTCTTCCCCCCCACCCCCCAGCGCTCACAGTCCTCTGTTTCTGGAGCTGGTTTGCAGAGCTCTGCACACAGGTTGCTGCACGCAATGCGCCTGGTTCGGTTTGCAGGCTTGCGTGGGTCTGCAGCTGGACGGTGCATTGTTCCAAGAATGGAAGTTTTCTCTTGCTGTCTGAAGACTACTGCTCAGCTGCTGGCCTTCGGGGTCGCACTGTCTCTTTCCCACGTCTCTGCTGTCCTCTGGGCGTGACTCTTTTCCGCCACACTCCCATGCACATGCATGTTTTCAGCTCCCTTTTTTATAAAACTAATTCTCCAATTAAGGAGAGGGTGGATTGTTTTAATCCTTCTTCCCAGGGAGCACCGAAACTCTGGATCCCAGGAAGAAAAAGAGCCTGCTCACTCCAGGTGGTGAGTTCCCATCCCATTCCACCTCAAACCAGGTGGCCCCAGTTGATCTCCAGAACCTCAGAGCAATGACGCTCTTCCTCGCTTGTTCACCTCCTAGCCACTTGGGGTGGGAGGCAGTGGAAGAAATCTCTCCAAATCCAATATCCAAATCCAAATCCAATATCTGGGACTGGCCTTTGCTGGGAAATCCACTCACAGAATCATAGAATCCTAGGCTTGGAAGGGACCTGGGAGGTCTTCTAGTCCACCCCCCTGCCCAAGGCAGGAGTCCTCAGACCATCTCGGACCGATGGTTGTCCAGTCTTTCTTGAAACCTCCAGCGGTGGAGCACCCACCACTCCGGGAGGCCAGCCGTCCCACTGCTTCACAGTTCTCGCTGTCAGGAGATTCCTCCTCGTTGTGCCAACCAAGGTGTGTAGTGTGCATCAAAGGCAAAGCCACCAGACCAGCCATGCCCAAGCAACGGGAAAGACGGGCAACCAAGCCACTTGAGCTTATCCACACTGATTTGTGTGGACCCCTTCAAACATCAGCTGGTGGAAGTAGATACATAATGTGTTTTATAGATGATTTTTCCAGGTACTGTGTGACATACCTACTGAAGGAAAAATCCCAGGCATCTGACATGTTGAAGGCGTATGTAGCCATGGTGACCAACAAGTTCAACAGGACCCTTCAGGCCCTCGAGAGCGATCAGGGAGGTGAGTTCCTATCTAACACCATGCAAACATACCTGACACAATGTCTGTGTCCTAGTTTGGAATGGAAGATAAAAGGGGACATGAGGGAGGTGTAGAAGATCATGGATGACATGCAAATTGAGAACAGAGAGAAGCTGTTTTCCTCTCCCACACAATGATTGCGCAAGTTTAACGCTCTTCTAGCATTTCCACTCTTGTCACTTGTGGTAGGATGACGTACCAAGCTGGAGCAAAGCCGCTGGGTCTGGTCCAAGGCCACAGATTGTTTTGTTAGCGAAGGCAGATGACTCAGCACGAGATCAAAATCATGTAGACAGAAAATGTTAGAGACCGGGTTTCAACCAACCAAACTGGTGGAAGTAGATACATAATGTGTTTTGTAGATGATTTTTCCAGGTACTGTGTGACATACCTACTGAAGGAAAAATCCCAGGCATCTGACATGTTGAAGGCATATGTAGCCATGGTGACCAACAAGTTCAACAGGACCCTTCAGGCCCTCCAGAGCGATCAGGGAGGTGAGTTCCTATCTAACACCATGCAAACATACCTGACACAATTAGGGATAGAACACATGCTGACCACTCCTTATACACCAGAAAGCAATGGGGTGGCAGAATGCAAGAATCGCTCACTAATGGACATGGTAAGGTGTATGCTGTTAGAGGCAGATATACCCGAGGAATACTGGGCAGATGCTGTCATGACAGCTACCTACTTGCAAAACAGACTGCCAACCAGAGCCAATAAGGTAACACCTTTTGAGCTATGGCATGGGCGCAAACCAAGCGTCAAACATTTGAGAGTGTTTGGATCAAAGGCTTATGCCCACATTCCAAAAGAGAAAAGATCCAAACTAGATCCCAGAGCTGAAGAAGGGGTCATGATTGGCTACGTTCCAGGGAGCAAGGGATACAGAATCCTGAACCGAAAGACAGGAATAGTAAAAGTATGCAGAGTGGCGTACTTTGATGAGAGAGAGAGAGAGGCTGCCACACTCAAGCGGATGACGACGGCGTACCAACCAGCATTAGCAGTTACCAGCCTGAGATGCTCAGCCTGATGCCAGATGACATCATCGCCACATCGACCAAGAGGGAGATGGAGGGCCAGACGGAGACTCCACCAGAGTCAGATGATGAGGCCGAGGATGCAGAAGGGGGTGAACCACCAGATGCTGCTCCTGAACCTGCTCTGAGACGCTCATCACGACCCAACAGGGCAGTTCCAGCCCAAAGACTGTCCTACCTCGCAAGGTCATCGCAACCACAAGAACCTGCATCGTGGAACGAGGTGCTGCACATGCCTGCAGATGAAGGAAGGAAGTGGAAGGAAGCAGCACAGGAGGAGCTAGATGCTCTACACAAGAACAAAACATGGACTTTAACTAAACTACCTAAAGGCAAGAAAGCCATAGGTTGTAAGTGGGTGCTCAAAGCAAAACAGGATGAGAATGGCGAAGTAGCAGAAGGCCAGATTGGTAGCAAAAGGCCACTCGCAGAAATATGGAGAGGACTATGATGAATGTTTTGCTCCCGTTGTGAAACACACCACAATTAGAACGCTCCTAAGCCTAGCAGCTTCTAGGAACATGGACGTTGAACATTTAGGTATTAAGACCGCATTTTTGCATGGGGAGATACAGGAAGAGTTATATATGACTCAGTGTCATGATCCCTGTTGCAAAGCTGCATACCTTTGCAACAGGGATCATGCATCAAAGGAGTTAAAGGGGAAGAGGCCGGACCCGCATTCCTCGGCAGTGATCTGTCAGCCGGTGGACCAAGGTCGCGAGGAGGTGTGAGAAGAGCAGAGCACTCAAGATCTCAAGTGGCCTGAACAGGAGGGAGGGGTTGTGGGGGATATTATCAAGGGAGAAAGCCCACACTTTCTTCAGATGCAACTTTCTCTGTATACAGTAATCTAGCAGTAAAATAGTTTTCCAAGAATACCTTGTGAGACTCAGTTGTTGCTAACAGGGTTCTGTAGTCATTACACTCAGCCACCAGGCTTCACTAATCCCAATACCAAACATCT
This sequence comes from Charina bottae, assembly GCA_023362775.1. Taxonomy (NCBI): domain Eukaryota; kingdom Metazoa; phylum Chordata; class Lepidosauria; order Squamata; family Charinaidae; genus Charina; species Charina bottae. The sequence continues at coordinate 6,287,356 of JALMGJ010000034.1, forward strand.
TGGTTGCAAACTACAGAATGGGATTTATGGCCTGAAGCAGGCAGCCAGAGCATGGAACAAGAAGTTAAACCAAATACTTCTTGACCAGGGTTTTGCTCAAGGAAAGGCTGACCCCTGCCTGTACACAAGACACAGAAATGGCAGGGATGTGTACATACTGTGTTATGTGGATGATTTAATGATCTGCCACAGTAACAAAAGAGACCTTGATGATGTTGTTTCCCAACTAAATAAAGAAGTAGAAGTGAAGCATCTGGGCAATGCCAGCTACTACTTAGGGATACAGATTGAGAGAGAAGAAGATGGGATCTTTCTTCTAAGTCAAAAACAAAAGATATTAGAACTGTTGGAGAGCCTAGGACTGCAAAATGCTAATCCTATGCCTACACCAATGGAAACAGCTTTCCACAAACAACATGAACCCAGTGATCTCGTACCAGAGAACAATGACTACAGGAGTCCCATAGGCAAGCTGTTGTATCTAGCCACCAACGCTAGGCCGGACATAGCTGCTGCAGTGGGCATTCTGTGTAGGAAAACCAGTACACCCACACAAAGAGACTGGACTGGTGTCAAGCGGGTGGGAAGGTACCTCAAGGGGACCATGCACCTAAAACTAAAACTGCCAGCCACTGAGAATCCTAGACTAGTGGGATTCACAGATGCGGACTGGGCAGAAGACATTGTTGATCGCAAGTCCACCAGTGGATATGTGTTTTTCTATGGGGGTGGAGCAGTAAGCTGGGGTAGCCGCAAACAAGGCGCAGTTGCTCAGTCATCCACTGAGGCAGAATATGTTGCAGCCACTGAAACATGCAACGAGGTAAAATGGCTCAAGCTTCTGCTTGCAGACATGGGGATAGAGAAACCAGTCCCTATCCAAATCTTTGAGGATAATCAGAGTTGCATTAGACTCTCACAGTCAGAGAAGATTGGTGGGAGGACCAAGCACATTGATGTAAAGCATCATGTGGTGAGAGAGCTGCAACACCAAGGGTTAGTCAAACTAGACTACTGTCCCACAGGGAGCATGATAACGGACATCTTCACGAAGCCGTTATCTAGAATCAGTTACCAAGAACTGAGAGGGAAATTAAATCTTGTGGGACATTGAGACATGCATAGGTTGAAAAGAAGGGGATGTTAGAGATATCGGGTTTCAACCGAGCACGTCTCACACAAGCTTGGAGGAGGAGGCAACCTCTGCTGTAACCTAATCTTACTTGCTTTGTGTGGGAGGGGCTGAATCCCGATTTCCTGTTCCTTTTCCCTTCTCTTCTCCCCTTTTCTGTTCAAATCTCCTACCAAGGAGGATGGCAGCTATGGCTGTTGTCCCATGTTTCTCATACTTCCATCCAGGTGGGCCACATTAAGGAAGCATGTGGGTCACGTCAGAACCAATTGCTCACACGCATGGACCGTTTCTACTAAGGAACTGTCAGTTACAATAAAATTGTAAACTCTTTTTTATGTAACTTTACATTAACGTGTGAAGTGTGTTTATTTTGTGTTTTGAACTGATTAAGCCTTGTGCAAGTTTATGGGAACGCTTCTACTCTGCTACATACTAATAAGCTGCGTGGAGTTCTGGTACTGCCATCCCAGAATTCCTACACTTTTCTCCTTTGGTTCTGCTGTTCTTTGTTCAAAGGGATCCCCACTCCCATTCTCTAGTCCAGAGGCAAGGGGGTCAGGGAGTGAATTCCTCTAGCTAACTTACTAAAGTTCGTATCTGGGAGAAGATGCTGGTCTGAATGTCTCAACTAGCAGCTGGCCATCTGGCCCTCTGGCTCTGAGAGGGAATGCGGGGATGGGTCTTGCCCGCCCATGTGTGAGAATAGAGTGGCTTTTTCGGCCTGTTCTGGCCATCCAGAACAGGGATGTTCTTTAGGGATTCCTAAACCAGACCTGCTGTCCTCCTTCCCATTCCCCAAATTTATTTGGTTGACGTAGGGGAAAAGCTGCAGTGGAGGCAAGGATTTTCTAGAAATTTCTAGGCCTCCTTCTTGGCTCCTAAATGGCTGGAATGGCCCCGGCGTTAGCTAGCTGAATCAGCGGGGCCTCAACCTTGACCCGAGCCCTTGTGTCCTACATTCATCTGAACACATACTTTATTTGACAATGCGGTCCCAGGCAATGATAAACAAAGCAGACAGTGGACTGACTGGGGAGGCAAGAGACTTTATAGGATTAAGGATGATGGCACATATCACATTAGAGCAGAGCTTTCCAAACTGTGTGTCGGGACACGTTAGTGTGTCGGCTGCAGTGTCTGGGTGTGTCGCGGCTGCTGCTGCCTCCGAGCCCTGCCAGGATTCCGCGCAGGTCCTAGTGCCTGCCTTGTGCCCTGCTGCCTCCAAACCTGCCCTGCCAGGATTCCACGCAGGTCCTAGTGCCTGCCTTGTGCCCTGCTGCCTCCAAACCTGCCCTGCCAGGATTCCACGCAGGTCCTAGTGCCTGCCTTGTGCCCTGCTGCCTCCAAACCTGCCCTGCCAGGATTCCGCGCAGGTCCTAGTGCCTGCCTTGTGCCTTGCTGCCTCAAAACCTGCTGTGATTCTGCGCAGGTCCTAGTGCCTGCCTTGTGCCCTGCTGCCTCCAAACCTGCCCTGCCAGGATTCCGCGCAGGTCCTAGTGCCTGCCTTTTGCCTTGCTGCCTCCAAACCTGCTGTGATTCTGCGCAGGTCCTAGTGCCTGCCTTGTGCCCTGCTGCCTCCAAACCTGCCCTGCCAGGATTCCATGCAGGTCCTAGTGCCAGCCTTGTGCTGTGCTGCCTCCAAACCTGCCCTGCCAGGATTCCATGCAGGTCCTAGTGCCTGCCTTGTGCCCTGCTGCCTCCAAACCTGCTGTGATTCCACGCAGGTCCTAGTGCCTGCCTTGTGCCCTGCTGCCTCCAAACCTGCCCTGCCAGGATTCCACGCAGGTCCTAGTGCCAGCCTTGTGCTGTGCTGCCTCCAAACCTGCTGTGATTCTGCACAGGTCCTAGTGCCTGCCTTGTGCCCTGCTGTAAGAGTGTGTTGGGAAATGATGCATGTCTAAAAAGTATCACCAACATGAAAAGTTTGGAAAGCTCTGCATTAGAGGAAGAACAAGCAAAGGGGCCTCTAATCTTGTGTGTGTGCTTGTTGGAGGCCGTGATGGTGCTGTTGGCGCAGATGTAGGGGTAATGGAGACATCTGGATTTGTTGCTGGGTCTGGCATCATGTTGGCATCATTGTCCTGTTGTTTGGATGGAATGGTGATTTTAGGGTTCATCTGAAGGACCCATTTGCTTTGAACATTTGAAAAGCTAATAGATAAGACTGGATCCTTATCAGCTAGGTGCAAGCAGAGAAAGGCAGTAAGTCTCCCCAGAAGGAGGAAGGGAGGAGGAAGTGGTCAGTTGTGCACTGTTGTTGTGCAATGGGAACAGATAGATAACAGCTAGCTCATCTTTCACCCCAGCTACAGTGAAAGTGCCCACCTTCTGGCAGTGTTTTGCCCACCCAGGGACGTGAATAATTATTGTTTGCCAATAATCATGTACCTCTTTGTTCTAAACACCTATGAAAGTTGTGTTGATTTGCAAGCTCGGCGCACCTATGGAACTAAAGCCACGGGTGCCCTTTCTTCTGCAGAATAAAGCTATAAAAGAGATTTCTGACTTGCGTGTTAATTGGCAAAGCATGCCAGGTTTTAAAGAACCCAGAGTTCCTGGGACAACAGTTTCTTCTCGTATGTGAGAATTTGCTTCAGGTTGGGTGGCGGTCTCTCTGCCACTATGGTCACGCCGCCAGCATCTGGGCCGTTTCTCGATGCAACTCATTGAAATGCAGATTAAGCTTTTATTCAGGACACATGTAAATTGAAGCACTCCTAGAGATCTGAATGCGGATTCCCGCCAAACCTTGCTAACTTAACTCTCCCCCTTGCGCGCCAATTTCGCAGACGCAATGATGTCAATGTCCAGAACTTTCGCTCCCCGTTCCCCGCCTCCATCTCCTGCAGGTGGTTGACCTTGACGACGCATTCTCCAGTCTCCAACAGAAGCCACAATACTCCGTACACATCCCCCCTCCCTGCAGTTCACACACTTAACTACCTCTCTACTCCTAATGGCAGGATTCAGCTATGAACCCTGACACCGTTGTCCAGGATGGGCTGCAGCTTATTAATAATTGAGCTGTAGGTGAAAGTTATCTCTGAAGTTCATTTCCCTTCCTGAAAGGTTGTCCAGAATAGGAGTTCCTAAATTGAACTTTCAGCCTGTCTCACTTCCTGGGAAGATCGGGTGAAATGTCTGGCAATGCTGCATCCGCGCTCCTTTATTCGGAAAAGGCCGAGGAAGAAAACAGCCATTGCTACTTTGTTCAGGAAAAGCCCCATCCAGAGACCAAGCGTGGACTGTCGCTGTGAGCCTGTGGAGAAAAGACAGTGGATCATTTTGATTTATTTGTAATGAAGCCAGAGGACTCCACACAAGGGTTTTAGCTCCCTCCAACTCAGTGTTTCTCAGCCTTGGGAAATTTAAGACGTGTGGACTTCAACTCCCAGAATTCCCCAGCCAGCAACACTGCTCTAGCCCATTCTTCCCTCCCCAAGTTTCCATGAACAGGTTGTGTCCCTGGGGAGATATGACCATCCATTGGACGTACTTGCAGAAGAGTGGTAGAAGCTTGGACCACAGGGCAGTGCTCCTGGAGGCCCCAAGTGCGTTGGGGTATGGGGAGGCCCACAGTGGGCAGACGTCTGCCTGCAGTCCCCAAATCTGGAGCCAGGCGCGGCTGCAGCACTAACCCACAAGCCCCCAGGCCCAGAAGCCAAATAAATGAAATTCTCCCATAGATTTTCACACTGACCTGTCACAACCACCAGTGTCCCACATCCTTTGAGCCAGTCGTCACTTTGCCCCGCGCTTCTCTTCTCCTTCACACAGTAATATGTCCCTGCATCTTCCAGAGTAACGTTTTGGATGACGATAGTGAAATCTGTCTGGGAACCTGGAAAACTCCTCTTTATTCTTTTATCGTTTTGAGGAGTGTCCTTGTCTGCGTAGATGAGCTTCCACAGGGGAACTTTTTCCATGTACCATTTCACAGGACCTGGTGGGAGTGAGTCAGGCAGCCGGCACTCCAGGCGGAGGTCTTCTCCTATTTGCACCCAAAGGTTCTCCTGGGGTTGCTGCACCTGTGCGCCCTGGGCCTTAACACCTGAGAAAGAGGAACCCAGGCTGCCGTTACAGGTAGTCCTCGCTTAACAACCACAATTGGGACCGGAATTTTGGTTGCTAAGTGAAGTGGTCATTAAGCGAATCCGACCCAATTTGACGACCCTTTTTGCAGCGGTTGTTAAATGGATCATTGTGGGCGTTAAGCTAACCACGTGGTCATTAAGCAAATCACTCAGTTCCCCATTGATTTTGCTTGCCAGAAGCCGGCCAACAAGGTTGAAAATGGCGATCACGTGACCATGTGACGCTGCAACGGTCATAAATGCAAACCGGTTTCCAAGCACCCAAATCGTGATCACATGACCGCAGGGATGCTGCGACGGTCATACGTGTGAGAACCGGTCATAAGTTGTTTTTTCCAACACCGTTGTAAGTCTGAACCATCACTAAATGAATGGTTGTTAAGTGAGGACTGACTGTACAGCTCTTTCAAGCCATCCCAGCACTTCTTCAGACAATGCGTCCTGTGTTGAACGTGGATGCCTTGCCAAGAAATGTGACCACATCCAACCCCATCAAGGAAACCTCAAAACACTGTTCTGGGGCAGTGACCAAGACAGGAGTGTTTGACGGACCTGGATTCTTATGGAATCTGCCCCACTTATAGCTACAGTGGATATAAAAGGTCTACATACCCCTGTTAAAATGCCAGGTTTTTGAGATGTAAAAAAATCAAACCAAGATAAATGACTTCAGAATTTTTTCCACCTTTAATATAACATATAAGCTGTACATTGTGGGAGTTTGTGCGGATCCAGAATTGGCCTTTACAGCCACTTACGGATCCACTGTTAAGATTTTACCCCTGGAAGACAATCTTACTCAGCTACGAGTGATCACCAAGAAGAAGCTGTACAATTCAATTGAAAGACAAACTGAAATCTTTTAGGGCGAAAAAATAAAAATAAAAAACTAGAATAACGTGGTTGCATAAGTGTGCACTCCTAAAGGAAATCAACCCTGACTGCTCATTGGAAGGACAGATACTGAAGCTGAAGCTCAAATACTTTGGCCACCTAATGCGAAGAGAGGACTCACTGGAAAAGACCCTGATGCTGGGAAAGACTGAAGGCAAAGGGAGAAGGGGACGGCAGAGGATGAGATGGTTAGATAGCATCACCGATGCAATGAACATGAATTTGAGTAAACTCCGGGAGACAGTGGAGGACAGGAAGGCCTGGCGTGCTATGGTCCATGAGGTCACGAAGAGTCGGACACGAGTAAACGAGTGAACAACAACAACAAATAAGTGTGCACACCCTCTTATAAGTGGGGATGTGGCTGTGTTCAGAATTAACCAATCAGATTTAAACTGATGTTAAATAGTAGTCAGTACACACCTGCCATCAATTAAAGTGACTCTGAACAAGCCCATATAAAGTTGCGCTGTTCTAGTAGGATTTTTCTGACATTTACTCAGTTGCCTCTTACAGCAAAAGCCACGGTCTGCAAAGAGCTTACATAGCATCCAGGGATCTCATTCTTGGAAGGTATCAGTCAGGAGAAGGGTACAAATTTTTTTCCAAGGCATTGGATATACCATGGGACACAGTGAAGACAGTCGTCACAAGTGGAGAAAATATGGCACAACAGTGACATTAACAAGAACTGGATGTCCCTCCAAAATGGATGAAAAAACAAGAAAACTGGTCCGAGAGGCTGCCAAGAGGCCTACAGCAACATTAAAGGAGCTGCAGGAATTTCTGGCAAGTACTGGTTGTGTACTACATGTGACAACAATCTCCCATATTCTTCCTATGTCTGGGCTGTGGGGTAGGGTGGCAAGACGGAAGCCTTTTCTTACAAAGAAAGAGATCCGAGCCCGGCTACATTTTGCAAAAACCTACATCAAGTCTGACAAAAGCATGTTGGAAAATGTGTTATGGTCTGATGAGACCAAGGTTGAACTTTTTGGCCATCATTCCAAAAAGGATGTTTGGCGCAAAAATAACACTGTGCATCACCAAAAGTGCACCATACCCACAGTGAAGCATGGCGGTGGCAGCATTATGCTTGGGGGCTGCTTTTCTTCAGCTGGAACTGGGGTTCCAACTTTAGTCAAGGTGGAGGGAATTATGAACAGTTCCAAATATCAGCCAATTTTGGCACAAAACCTTCAGGCCTCTGCTAAAATGCTGAAGATGGAGAGGAATTTCACCTTTCAACACGACAATGACCCAAAGCATACCTCCAAATCAACAAAAAATGGCTTCACCAGAAGCCAAGTTGCTGACTGCAAAACCATTGTGGGTACTCCATGGGTGACTTCTGGGTGTGACAACCATGGCCGCTTGGCACCAGGGCTGCCTGTGTGAAAGGTTGTGGGGTCTGGGGAAGGAATGGAGGGGAGAGGAGAGATCAACAATCAAGAGGTAGAGGGAGTTGGAATTATCAGGGGTCAACTCAGCATTGTCTGTCTATATAAGCATAAGTGGGGTCTTTCTAGTAAATGCATCTCTATTGTGCTTGTGGGATGTCACATGGGTCACCTGATTTCCACTTCCTCCTCCTCCTAGACTTTGGGGGATTATCAATCTCCATTACTCTTTGGGCACACCTGCAAGCAGGAGGTGCTGCAGAATGCAGCTCTCATCCTTTCATCTCGCTTGCACACAGATCTACTATGAATCTACATGTATCCAGATCTACTGAATAAATGTAAGCTATCTCTATTTTTCTTCATCTAACTATGGTGTGAAGACTGAATTTATTTCTGAATGTAATTAAGCTTAATGTGCAAGTCCCTTCTGGTTCATGCTTCTACTTTGCAAGATTGTCGTTAGCTGCTTGGAGTTCTCTTATTAACCTTCAAAACTCCATCACTGACTGCAGGGGCAGCACCACTTGCAAACGTATTACTAAAGCAGATTGGAACAGCAGACTGAAGTTTAGCTGATTAACACAGCCGTGAAGGAGTCAGATTCTACCTGAGGTCCTTTCCCCACTGCTGAGTTGAGGGGCCATCCATGGCAGACAGTTAGATTGGCATGAAATGGGCAGCCCCCTTGCTGATTCTTCTCCTGGTTTTATTGCTTCTGTCCCCAGTCATTGCAGTCCCCAAACTTCACTCTGACCAGCCAATTTTATCCACCTTGAGGCTGCCTTAGATGGTGTTGGAATAAGAGAGGAAATGCTACATGAACACCGAGACAGCCCAGGGAGATGGAAGCCTGCCTCATTCCTGGGTTGGGGATGAGATGAAGGCAACCTCAAAGGGAGATGGTGGAGAAGGAGATCGTGCCACGGTGAGGTCCAAGGGTGGGCAGCCCTTCAACAGAGCATCACCAGAAGCACTGAAGCTGCTGTCCAAAATGCAAGGAACAAGTGTCCACGTGTTCTTTTCCCTGATGCACCCCAAGGCCCACACCAAGCCAGGGACCACCGTTGACCCCCCAACCTCAGCGCTCTGATGCTCTCCCTGGCTGTGCCTGCTTGTTCAACTGGCCACTCCAGGAGGGGCCAGTGGAAGAAGTCTTTACCCCAAAGGATCCAACATCCGGGGCTGGCCCTTGCCGGGGAATCTGCCAATCTCCCTGCTCAGAGCAGTGGAGCACGTCTTCCCTTCATATCCGTCTTCCAGCGAGAAATCTGAGCAATAACACTAGCCTGATTCCAGATGTGGACACTCACCCAGGTCCTGCACAAGGAGCAGGAGCGGCAGCTGAAGGGGACCAGGGATCCCCAAGAAGGACCTCGAGGCAGCCATGCCGAGAGCAGCGGGAGAGACATCTGGGGCTACTTCATCTCTTGCCCCTCCCAAGGCATTTCCTTCTGAGAAGGAGCAAAAGAGGAAATTTCAGTTCCTCCTTCTAAATTTGAACCAATTGCCCAATTTTGGATTAAGACGTGTATGAAAAATGCAAAAATTCAAACCAAGGGGAAGAGAAAAGAAATGCAATACCAGCTGCTTAGGGAAAAGTCAACATGGAAACTGGTGGCAAATAAATGACAAATGGACACAACTCTTATTTTGGCATTATTAAAAAAGGAGAGGAGGGATTCTCTCCATGCTGAGAGAAGTGAGTTGGGAACTCCTTCTTTGACTGGGCATCCCATAACCTGTGGGATATTGCTGGCTTTATGGGGTTCCAGGCGCAGAGTAATCCAAACAACGTGTAGGGCTCAGAATATTTTATTGTAGCATAAGGCAATAATGGATATATAGTACATTATTGCAAAAGGAAAAAACAACAAAGCATAAGCAGAGTTTCATCAGCAGATGTGAAGAAAAATCATGGCTCATACAAAGGCCAGGCATAGTTACAGTTCAGGAACAAAGTACATGGCAACATGACAGATAGAAGTCAAGAAGAAGAAGGATACATAGACCCATAGTTCATAGCTGAGATATACACTTGTTTCAGCATTTTGATTGGCTATATGTGGGTCAGGACATTTCCAAACTGACAATGCATTAAAAGTTGTACTTACTATAAACCGCCATGAGATGGCAGTGTTGCACATTGTCTCCCCTCCGGGACATCGTTCCCATGAGATAGGGTATTTTGGACTGATATCGCCACCTCACGTGATACCATGTTTTGGCTATGGAATGTCACACACCTGGTGTTTACTGGTGGAATGTTTTGGGAACACTTACAGCAGAGGGGTATGGAAAAATACTGGTTTTACAAGCTAGTGAAGGAATCCATTCGCATGAATTCTACATAGAATAACTCTAACATTATTGGCAGCAGAGGACCCATGGGGAGAAGAGGAAGTGGGTCTACCACTGGCCCTTCTCGGATCCCATGGAGCAATTTCTCTGTGGGTTTGGAGAATGGGAAGCAAAGGAGTTCTTATTCTTTCCTCTCCCCCATCTTTCCCTCCCACCCATGGATGGTGGAGAAACACGGGTGGGGTACAGGCCGAGAGTTGTAAGAGGACACATGCATTCACACTGTCAATGGGGCAGAGATCCTCAAGACAGATTAAAGGTTCTTTAGATAAAGATATGCAGGAGCTGAGTGAAATCAGAGCAGCAACAAAGCTGTATCGATTTTCTTAAGCAAAGCTAGCTCCCCACGCATTCCCACCTGCGCTTTCTTACCACTCAGCTGGTTCCCACACAATCAGGCTGGGCCAAGGCACCGGCAAAGGGCGAGGGGAGAATCCGGTCCAGCACAGGGGCAACTCCATTCCTTTCTTTGCTTCACTTTGTTTTATGCCAAGACTTGTTGCTGAGCAGATTCAGACAAGTGTCTTTTCTACTTGAGCTTCGATACTAGAAAATTAGTCCTTTCCTCCTGCGCTCTGCTGCAGTTACCAGGATCTTTCAGTTTAACTCGCTTGCCTCCCCTCGTGGTTTCTTGCTTCCTCTTCGCATCTCTGGCCTTGTTTTCAATTTATATACATAACAGATAATTTTTAAGGTCACAAAGATGGCTTTGCTTTTGCCTGGGGTACAACATAGCCCATAGCTTCAGGTCTGTGAAGCTGAAGCCATGGGGATGTTTTTCATGCATGCGTCCAGTGATCTCCCAGAAGACCATGAGACCTGCATCACCTTGACACGTGTCACCGGTCTTCCCAAAGGCTGCTGGGCCCACATCAAGAACATTCCAATGACTTCATCATCACAGCTGCTTCAAAACTGCAGCTAGGGTTGGACAGCTGCGCCATAAGGTCCTTCCCTGCATGCCACAGCTCCCCCCACGCCATGGTTTGGGCAGTGTAGCATCAGAGGTGGCATTCTTGACATGCACATAAAAAGTCTCTGCCATGGCTTAGGCCAGGGGTGGGGAACCCTTTTTCTGCCAAGGGCCATTTGGATATTTATAACATCATTCGTGGACCGGGGGCGGGGCTTGCGGGCGGGAGCCAATCATGTGGAATGGGGTGGGGCTTGTGGGAGGGAGCCAATCACAAGCACTGGGGGCGGGGTTTGTGTGCAGGAGCCAATCACACACACGGGGGGCGGGGTTTGTGGGCGGGAGCTCCTAGATTTATTGAATTTTGAGTGCCGCCTGCGGTTGCCTTGGCAGGGCCAGACCAAATGATTTGGTGGGCCGGACCTTCCCCACCCCTGGCATAGGCACTGTAGGACCAGCTGTGCCACAGGGGCAGGAAGCTTTGGAGGCATCCCCCCTGTGGTAAACTGGGTCTGCCCTGGGGGGGATGACAGATTAACCCATGGGTTTGCAGGGAAGTAGAATAGGTGGCTTTGTAGCACCATGGGAGACCCATGAGCCACGACAAGGAAATGGCCCTGAAAATCAGTAGTTAAGGATCAGGAGGGATTATGCCTCCAAGAGCCTCAGCTGGACAGCAGGAGAAGGCCCCACAACTAATTGTACCTCTGGACAATTTGCCACAAACATAACAGCGTGGTCAGAAGTTGAAAAGCTTTGAAGTAGAGTAAGGAAAGATGGGTAGAGATTGCCTTCATGGTGGGCCAGACATTATTTGAAGAGGAATATACTGCTGTAGGCTTTCACAGCCAATATCTGTTGGGGAGGGTTGGGTTTCAGGGTTTGGTGGCTGGGGAATTCTGGGAGTTGAAGTCCACACATCTTAAAGTGGCCAAGGTTGAGAAACACTGCTCTAGAGAACAGATCTCCCGATGTTTTGCAGGCAACTGTGGCTGGCATCTTCAGAGGCAAAGTGGTCTGCTTTGCAAGCCACAGGCAACTGAGCTGGGACGGTGCTTAGTGATATCTTCTTGAGTCACGTTTTGTGGACCACGGGGAGCTGACGATGATACACGCTTCTGCTCTCTGTTTTCAACAGAGCAGCAAGAAACCTGGGATCAAAATCATCAGGAATCTTCATCAAATTGGGAGTTGCCCTATTTCAGGAAACAACGGTACAATGTCCTCATTCCGAGTGGTTCCAGATGGAGATCACCAATTTGCAGGAGTTTGGCTCTTAACGCTTAAGACATTATTTTCACTGCATTGTAATGTGTGGAGAGAGATGCAGGTGCCATGAGATGCCCTGCCTACAAGAGATGTTACATTTCAATCCTTACTTTGTAGGATCAATTTGTATGGCTTATTTAGAGAAATGTTTCAGTCTAGGTTCTGGCCTCTTCTCTCCGTCGAAAACCCAAGGGCAGCAGAGGAGAAGAAGGCAGGTTCTAGGCCAGTGACGGCGAACCTTTTGGGCTCAAATTTGGAAAATGCCTAACTTGACTCTGCTGGAGTGTCACACTCCCCCCCAAAACAAAAGAGAAACAATTCTTTACATATTCATTTATTTTTTAAAAAATACAGTCCAATTTTGGGCGGCCAAGAGGGCAGAGATGGGGGGGAGGAGTTGCAGTGCCTTTTGTTCGTTCAGTTTCTTTGGTAACTCAAACAGGGAGAATAGTTGTTGGGTGTTGGTGAACGCTGGCCTGTCACCCAAAACGTCATGGCATGTCACCTCTGACACGCACGTCGTAGGTTCGCCATCACTGTTCTAGGCCGTCGTGTGTCTCAGACCTACCCTGTCGTTTTCCTTCCTTAGAAAAAGATACAGAAGAATAAAAGCAGCTGCAACTTTCGCCATGACAATTCCGATCCAGAGTCCAGAGCTGGACAATCGCCACATAGCTGCAGAGAAAAGGAACACGGGAGACCAATCAGTATGGGGGAAGGATCCGGAGCGGTTTCGTCACGGCCAAAACCAAGCCAATCTGTCCACCGACTGAAGCACTGTCCAAAGAACAGAGCTTGGCCCTCAGAGTTTTAGGAATGACTTTCCCCTTTCAACATGGAAGAAGGTTCTACATGAACCTTCCTTCATAGGACTCTGCGGATTAACTGTGGCTGGAGACGATGGGAGATGCAGTTCTGTGCTCTCTCTTTGCATACGGTTACCGTCTCCATTGCCCCAGCCACTAAAGGCATTGTATGCCAGGGTTTCATCCTTCCTCCCCTTAACAAACGTTGGGTGGTAAGAAAAGAGAAGGAAGAGAAGAGAAAAATACTTCTAAATGGAGGTGAATGGCATTGTGTCAGCCCTTCAAGGTAGACCAGACTAGGAAACTAATGTCTTGTAGGTCAGCACTTGTTGTTTATTTGTTCAGTCGCTTCCGACTCTTCGTGACTTCAGGGACCAGCCCACGCCAGAGCTTCCTGTTGGCCGTCACCATCCCCAGATCCCCCATGGTTGAGTCTGTCACCTCCAGAATATCATCCATCCATATTGCCCTTGGTCGGCCCCTCTTCCTTTTGCCTTCCACCTTCCCCAGCATCAGCATCTTCTCCAGGGTATCCTGTCTTCTCATTATGTGGCCAAAGTACTTCAGTTTTGCCTTTAATATCATTCCCTCAAGTGAGCAGTCTGGCTTTATTTCCTGGAGTATGGACTGGTTTGGTCTTCTTGCAGCCCAAGGCACTGAAGGCTAATACTACTTTTATTAAAAGATTACAGGAACAGAATCTGGCAATATGTCTATGAAGGTTCTCAGTCATCCAGGTGGAATTGTCTGTAGCTTGAATCATGTCAACTGGATTTCTACTTTCTCAGTGGAAACGTTTCGCTCCTTATCCAAGGAGCTTCTTCAGTCTGAACAAAGTTAGTAAGGGAATCCTTAAATATGTTTCTAGGTGGCTGTGTGACCTTGCACCTGAGGCTAGGTCATGGTTATTTCTAGGTCCTGTGGTGTTACTTCTCCTGTGTTGGGCCATCCTCCTGTACAAAGGTTGTTTGGTTTCCTTTGTACAGGAGGATGGCCCAACACAGGAGAAGTAACAGCACAGGACCAGAGTCAGCAGTTTATCTTCATCTAAAGGAAAAAGGACACTCATTTGAGGACATTAATGTTCACATTTTAGACAGAGAAGATAGGTGGTTTGAGAGAGGGGTCAAGGAATCCATTTATGCCAACTTGGAAAATCCTTCCTTGAATAGAGGTGGGGGCCTCAGGCACAACCTCTCCCCCATCTTCCTCCCTGCTTTGTCTTCTGTGCCTAGGAAGATTAAGACCATTTCGCAAGCTCAACAGCAGCATGGTGATCTTAACGATCCTCCTTTAGATGATAAAGGGACTTAGAAATAACATCTCAAAAAAACATAACCATGACCTAGCCCCAGGTGTAAGGTCACACAGCAACATATTTAAGGATTCCCTTACTAACTTTGCTCAGACTGAAGAAGCTCCTTGGATAAAGAGCGAAACGTTTCCACTGAGAAAATAGAAATCCAGTTGACATGATTCAAGCTACAGAGAATCTGGCAATGTGAATGTGCTTCCCCCCTCCCTCCCTTTATCTTCGTGGGAACTAGGGAGGGTCAAGTCTGTGACACTTTCTCAAATTACATCTCTGCTTTGGACTCCAATGTCTGTTATCTGATTGTTGTCTTGTTTGCTGTTCTTCTTCCTGTTTCTCAAGGTTATTCTTACAGCCCATTACACATTGCGGGGATCACTCCTTACCCCAAATTCTATGAATGTGGCAGGACATCTGCACCATAAATGTTTGATCTGCAAGGACTGTCGTGTCCTTGTTCCCCTTTAATGCCTGCAGACCCTTCATCGAGTTGGGATGTGGTCCCACCATCATCACCAAGACTCCCCTTGATTTTTCCCCCTTTATTTATTTTGTTTCCCCTAAAATCAGAACATTTGTAAACCGCCCAGAGTCGTTGCTATACGAGATGGGCGGTGCAGAAATATGTTTGATAAATATATAAATAAATTTCTATCCCACTTTTCTCAACAAGGTTCAAGAGGGCTAAAATAATTTTAGAACCTGTGAAACAGCAGCAAGATACGAACCGCAGAAGTGGAACCCAGAACACTCAGCAAGTAAATAATGCAATCTTCAAACATTTCATTTTTAATGACTTCAATTTAGTGTGAAGTGAACCATTTGTGGGGTCAGGAGCTTCCCGAGAAGAAGACACTTTCTCCAGAGAAGATCCATCCACTGGATCCATCAGATCAGTCCTTCCCCCAGTTAGGAATGTGTATGTTAACAGCTCATTTTGCAAAATAGATTTCCACTCTAGCCTATTCAGGCGAGGATTTTTAATAAATATGTAGACATACATTTGCTGGACTATTTCAGGGTGGAAGAGGATTTACTTAGTTCTAAAAAGGACAGATGCTGAAGCTGAAGCTCAAATACTTTGGCCACCTAATGTGAAGAGAGGACTCACTGGAAAAGACCCTGATGCTGGGAAAGACTGAAGGCAAAAGGAGAAGGGGACGGCAGAGGATGAGATGGTTAGATAGCATCACCGATGTAACGAACATGAATTTGAGTAAACTCCAGGAGACAGTGGAGGACAGGAAGGCCTGGCGTGCTATGGTCCATGAGGTCACGAAGAGTCGGACACGACTAAACGACTGAACAACAACAACAACAACAAATGTACAAAGTGGCCAGAAATTTTGGTTTTTCCCTTCCTTTATTTTCATAGTCTCATAGTCTATGAGAGCCAGTTTTGTGTAGCGGTTAAAGCACCAGGCTAGAAACCAGGAGACCATGAGTTCTAGTTCCGCCTTAGGCACAAAGCCAGCTAAGTGACCTTGGGCCAGTCACTCTCTCTCAGCCCTGGGAAAGAGGCAATGGCAAACCACTTCTGAAAAACCTTGCCAAGAAAACTGCAGGGACTCATCCATACAGTCTCCGAGAATCAAACACAATTGAACGGATTAAAAAAAAATCATAGTCTAAACACCGTACAGGCTCTAATAAGCGGAGTTGGCTTATTTCAAAGACTGCTTCTCAAGTGCAGTCTTTGTGGGACTGACCATGTGACTATGTAACAAGGACTCCTTTCACACAACAGACTGAACCAGGTTGTGGTTCCTAATATAGGCACTTTTGCCTGTCTTCAGCCAGGCTACTTCCTAAATATTAGAAGGAGTCTGCTAGCACTTTTTCTGACATACACGTTTTATTAAATGGCAGAAGCTTTTTAATAAAGATGACTTTGGATGAACTGAACTGCAGCGCGTGAAAGCTTAGGCTTTTTAATAAAAGGCATAAGTCAAAAAAGGCACTGCCAGACTCCTGATTTTTTGCCACCATAGATAAAGACAGTTCTCTTTCTCCTTCTTAAGGAACTGAATGCTTTTTGCTCAGCTGGGGAGGACCTGCTACGAAACTTCTAATTTCACAGGAACTGATGACCTTGTGCCTCAGCCTGGAGACCATCCGTTTTTTCCCCTTGATTACCTTATACCCAGGGGGCGTGGCGGCTCAGCAGGTAAGACGCCAGGCTTGTCGATCGGAAGATCGCAAGTTCGGAGGTTCGAATCCCTAGTCCCGCATGACGGAGTGAGCTCCCGCACTCGCCCCAGCTCTTGCCAACCTAGCAATTCGAAAGCATGCAAATGCAAGGAGATTAATAGGTGCCACTTCGGTGGGTAGGTAACAGCGTTCCACGTACGTCATGCTGGCCACATGACCATGGAAGCGTCTTCGGACAACACTGGCTCTTCGGCTAACAAACGGAGATGAGCACTGGCCCCTAGAGTCGGACACGACTGCAGAACTGTGCGGGGGGAACCTTTACCTTTTTTTTTTACCTTATACCCAAGCACACACACACACACACACACACACCTGTTCTGATAGCACGTCTGTGCCACCAGCAAGCATTCCAGATCACACTCCCCTTTCGTCCGTTGAAGTAGGTCCTGTGCAGATATTCCACAACCAGAGCAGGATTCAGCTTCTGCTTCTTACTAAAACTCAGAAAGAAGAAGTACGTAAAGCCATAAATTTCTCTCTCTGCTTGAAACTCAGCAGATGATTCCAAGTTGTTATAGCCTGGTCTATGGAAGTGATGTTGGGAAAAACTCCTGATAGCCAAGAAAATAAACCAATGGATCGTCAGAAACACATCAACTCAGAGTTCTTACTAATGGCACAAATGACCAGGCTCAAATTATCCAACTTCGGACACATTATGCGAAGACCCAGCGGGCTGGAGAAGCTCTAATGCTGGGAAAGGTGGAAGGAAAGAGGAGAAGAGGATGACCAGAAGCAAGGGGGATGGACTCAGTTACAGTGGCGATGGGGGGCACCATTGGAAAAGCTGAAGGACCAGGTGGGGACAGATTCTCCTGGAGAAAATCTAGCTGTGTAGTCGCTAAGAGTCAACACCAACTTGATGGCACATAATCAATCATAGAAAGGAAAAGACAGGGAAGGGGGGATAGGAAAGGATGAGAAGGGAAGGAGCGTAGAGAACAGGAAAAGTCTGCTGAGGTTTTCATGACTCAGTCAAGCTGAGATTAAGTATTTCTCCCCGTCCATGGTTGATCTGTTCAGAGATGGGTTAGATGAAGCAGGAAGAGGTTGGTAAGAAGAAACAGAAACACAGGGAGAAGCGGCTAGATCTTCTTTCTCCCCTTCACAATGTCTTCTCTTTCTTTGGAAGCTCAAAACGTCTTTGAGTGTGATGTTCTCTCTCCTTCTGCTAATTGGTCCTTTCACCCCAATTCTCCATATATGGCAAATAACCTTCAATGTTTATATGAACCCGTGACTGGTGGAGCTATTTTTTTTCTGCGACAGACCATGCGTTGTTGAGCCTGAATGAGCAGGGGTTCCCCGAGGCCTGAAAAATATTTCAAGGGTTCCTCCAGGGTCAAAAGGTTGAGAAAGGCTGGTTTAGCCTGTTCTGTCAACACAACCATGGAGTCACATTAAGGTCTTTTCTCTCTATTGGGAGAAGACAGACCTCACTGCATTTATTCATCTGGTGGAAAATGCTGCCACCTACTGGTGATCAAAATACATGACATCCATTTTGTTCCAATAACTCTGGATCCTAGCACTTTTCTGCTCCGGCTTTAAAATTGTGTGTTACCCGCAGACCAGAGGTCAAACAATTCCCTTCAGAAGGAAGCGGACATCAAAATAAAAATTTCGCTATAATATAAAGAGTTTCTTTTTCATATTCCCAGGGATTATTTTTACTCTTACTCTCAGTTGCTCTATCTTCGTCCCTATCTCATAGAATCAAAGAATGGTGGAAGGCATCCCAAGGGTCATCTTGTCCAACCCTTTGCAGTGTGCAGGAAAGCCAATTCAACCATCCTTGAGAGGTGCCTGTCCAGCCTCTCCTTTAAAATCTCCAGAGTGGGAGAGTTTACAAATTCCATAGTTAAACTGTTGCCCTGTTAAACAGATTTTTACCATCAGGAAATGAAATCTAAGTAGCTGCATCCTGTTATTTCACTCCTAAGTTGGTTCTTGAAGGCAATAGCTGCTGTGCGGGATTCAGTTTCCCTGGCAGGGGTGGCTGAGACTTACCCACAATTATTTTCTGGGTAAACTCATTCCCTTGTGGAGCCCTTGGTGCTCTCTGAGCTTGGTTGTTGGCTTGCAGACGTTTCGTTGCCCGACTAGGCAACATCCTCAGTGTGAAAACACCACTCCTTTTTCGCACTGAGAATGTTGCCTAGCCTGGCAATGAAACATCTGCAAGAAAACAACAAGGCTCAGAGAGCACCAAGGACTCCATAATATGAATGTGCTTCCCCCCTCCCTCCCTTTATCTTCGTGGGAACTAGGGAGGGTCAAGTCTGTGACACTTTCTCAAATTACATCTCTGCTTTGGACTCCAATGTCTGTTATCTGATTGTTGTCTTGTTTGCTGTTCTTCTTCCTGTTTCTCAAGGTTATTCTTACAGCCCATTACACATTGCGGGGATCACTCCTTACCCCAAATTCTATGAATGTGGCAGGACATCTGCACCATAAATGTTTGATCTGCAAGGACTGTCGTGTCCTTGTTCCCCTTTAATGCCTGCAGACCCTTCATCGAGTTGGGATGTGGTCCCACCATCATTGCACGCCCACCAACTGTCAGAGCAAGCTACTGTATATAAACCAGGAGCAAACCCCACTCCAGACTCAGAGCAATGAGCAATCATTCCAGACTCAGAGCAAACCACTGTCAGCCCTTCGAGGTAGTCCAGACCAGGAAACCAAAGTTAGGAATGCTAAGACTAATTTATTATAAGGTTACAGTAACAGAATCATGCTAGTCTGAATGTGCCTCTCCCCTCCCTGCCTTTACATTCAAAAGAACTTAGGGAGGGTCAATTCGGAGGCGCTTTCTCAAATTACATTCCTGCTTTGGACTCCGATTTCTCTTATCTGACCGCTGTCTTGGTCGCAGCTCTTCTTCCTGTTCCTCGGGGTTATTCTCACAGCCCATTACATCCATTCAAGGGTATCTGCAGGGTTTGGTCCAAAAAGTCAGGCTGGTGGTTGCAATGGTGCAGTCAAAGCTCTGCCTGGTTTTTATAGGCATCACTCATAAAAAACAAGAGGAACTTCAATCACACCATCGTAGCCACCATCTTGACTTCATTGACCACACCCTGCAGGTACGCCAATATTACTTAAAGCTCTACATAGTTTGGGATCTGTGTTTATAGGGCTTGATTACCCTGGTTATGGAATTAACACGTCTTCTGGGTCTGCACAATACACCGAGCCACAGAAAGCCTAGCCACGGTTAATCTTAACCCAATTTACGATGCTGGACAAATGCATTTGCTAGGGGCTTCACTGAGCTGCTAAATACGTTGTGTGAATACCACCAACTCGAAGTTGTTTGAAAGATCTCTCCTACTTCCCCATACAGGCCTGTCCCAGACACAGAGACTTTCTCCAGCATACTTACAGGCCAGCAAGATGCCAATGGATCATTATACTCTTTCACCCGCAGCTTTGTCCAACGTATAACTCAGAGCTTCCCAAACTGTGTGTCGCGACACAAAAGTGTGTCGCCACACACAGTCTGGTGTGTCGCCACACAACCCGGAAACAATGATCATCATCAGCGCTTCCGCGTGGCGACACACCAACTGCAGCGCGCAAAACCCGAAAGTAGCGGCAGCGCTTCCGAGTTTTTGCGCGCTGCCGCACTTCCGGGTTTTCCCGCAGTGACACACCAACACCGGTTGGTGTGTCGCCGCGGGAAAAACTTTGGAAAGCCCTGGTATAACTAAACCACTAGGGGCACGATGGCTCAGCGGGTAAGAGGCCAGGCTTGTCGATCGGAAGATCGCAAGTTCGGAGGTTCGAATCCCTAGCCCCGCGTGACGGAGTGAGCTCCCGCACTCGCCCCAGCTCTTGCCAACCTAGCAATTCGAAAGCATGCAAATGCAAGTAGATGAATAGGTACCACTTCGGTGGGTAGGTAACAGCGTTCCGCGCGCGTCATGCCGGCCACATGACCATGGAAGCGTCTTCGGACAACGCTGGCTCTTTGGCTAACAAACGGAGATGAGCACTGGCCCCTAGAGTCGGACACGACTGTGCAGGGGAAACTTTTACCTTTTATAACTAAACCAAGTTGGACAATTTCCAATCCCTTTCTGCACCTACCGGTCACAGAGACCACCGTGCCTTTTCCCTTAGCCACCTCTCTCTCTGGGTTCCCTGCCCCGAACTTCACGCAGTAATAGGTCCCGGCATCATCAGGGAGGATGTTTCGGATGTTGATGCTGAAGTCTGTGTTTGATCCTGGGACGACCCTCACCCCCCGGGAGGAAGATCCTTCTTTATCACTGTAAATAGGGGGTTGGCTTCTGTCCAGGCCTTTGTACCATCGCACTCCTCCTGGCAGATTCTCCCCAGTCAGTGTACAGTTCAGGGTGAGGGTCTCTCCAGCTGCCACCAACACGGATTCTGGAATCTGCACCAACTTCAGGTTCTGGCCTCTGACCGCTGAAACAAAAATAGCTCCTGTTTATTCTGGAGAGGAGAAATTGCTGCAGTTTGGACAGAGGTGAAGGCAGCTGCAGGATTGGTTCACCTCCTGATATCTCTATTGCAGAGTAAGATTAATTAAACCCCATGCTAGTGTGTTGTTCCTTCGAATTCTACTCACTTTTTTTTTCATTTGGATAGGAAATCATCTCCAAATCAGAGGTTCACCATGTCTGGATGGTCTTCCTGAGCCACCCCCAAAGTCATGGACAGCTGCCCAGCTCAACGGCCAACTGCCAAGAGGCTTTTGTCAAGAGGGGAGGTCTATATGAGGGTGTCTGTGTGTTTGTGTGCACATAGGTATGGATGCACTCTTGAGCGCCGCTGCATGAAATAACGGTGGAAAGCAAAACCCTGAATGAAAAGCAGACACCAGGAGGGAGGTATTTGTGGGGTATTGCTTTCCAAAGCAACCTTTGGGCGCTTTCCCCAATGTTCCTGACCCTTTCTTAACAATCGAAGAGAATATTTGTAGCTCAGGGTTGAACTGTGGAGTCCATGGTGCTCTCTGAGCCTTGTTTTCTTGCAGACGTCTCATTGCCAGACTAGGCAACATCCTCAGTGTGAAAAGGTAGTGGGACTTGCTCTCTGTTTATATCCCATGGCTTGTCTTGCTTGTGTTGGTGGGGGTGTTGTACTCTCCTTGGTAGTTCCTTGATTGGGCTGTTGTTTGCTGCTTGGTTGATTGACTGAGTTAATAGTTCCTTTGCATATGCAAAGATTAACACCTGGATTAGCACCAGAGGACAATCAAACAGCACAATATACCCTAATCAAGGAACTATTAACTCAGACAATCAACCAAGCAGCAAACAACAGCCCATTCAAGGAACTACCAAGGACAGTACAACACCCCCACCAACACAGGCAGGACAAGCCATGGGATATAAACAGAGAGCAAGTCCCACTCCCTTTTCACACTGAAGATGTTGCCTAGCCTGGCAATGAAACATCTGCAAGAAAACAACAAGGCTCAGAGAGCACCAAGGACTCCTTTCTTAACAGGAAGACCAGGAAGAAAACAGGTGGTTGAATATCCTTGCCTGAAGTCACCCACTTCACTTTTCTTTTCACCAGTGGAGTGATATTGTCCTCAGGGCTACTACAAAACTCCCTTGCTGATTTCTCCCCTACAGTTAATGGGGAGGTCGTCAGAAGCTTTGGAGAACAGATTACTCTGGATTGAAAGGAAAGCAAGGGTCGGGCTCAGGACAGATCTTCTGCTTGGCCCATTGATGGTAGGGGCTCCCCGCCACTTCCTGAATGCAGAAACAGTCCTCCTCCTCTTCCTCCTTCCCGCCCCACAAGGCAGTGCAGGGCTTCCAAAAGGGCAGAGATGGGGGGAGATAGGTGGGTGGGGGGAGTTGAAGGCAGTGTTCGGTGCTGGGAGGAGCCAAGCCTGGAATGGCTTGGATTGGGGAGGGTGCTCAGGCTAACAATGGGTAAAATTCCCTTTATTTTATTTTTATTTATCATATTTATATTACCGCCCATCTCCCTCACAAGGATGGCAAGGGGAATTGCCAGGATTGCTGTCACTAAGCGATGCCATCTCGCTTTACAACCGCATGGCTTAGCGACGGAAATTCCGGGCTCAATTACCGTTGTTAAGTGAAGACTACTTGTAATCCAGTTTCTGAGTTTACACAAAGTATTAAACAATCGACTAACCAAAGGGGCTACATTTGCAAAACATGGTGGGCCACGCACGTACAGAGGGTTCAAAACAACCGGCTTTAGCCTGCAAATGCAGCCACTAGGCCAGAGCTTTCCAAACTGTGTGTCGGGACATGTTAGTGTGTCGGCTGCAGTGTCTGGGTGTGTTACAGCTGCTGCTGCATCTGAGCCCTGCCAGGATTCCGCGCAGGTCCTAGTGCCTGCCTTGTGCCCTGCTGCCTCCAAACCTGCTGTGATTCCACACAGGTCCTAGTGCCTGCCTTGTGCCTGGCTGCCTCCAAACCTGCTGTGATTCCGCGTGGGTCCTAGTGCCTGCCTTGTGCCTGGCTGCCTCCAAACCTGCTGTGATTCCGCGTGGGTCCTAGTGCCTGCCTTGTGCCTGGCTGCCTCCAAACCTGCTGTGATTCCGCGTGGGTCCTAGTGCCTG
This sequence comes from Charina bottae, assembly GCA_023362775.1. Taxonomy (NCBI): domain Eukaryota; kingdom Metazoa; phylum Chordata; class Lepidosauria; order Squamata; family Charinaidae; genus Charina; species Charina bottae. The sequence goes on from JALMGJ010000034.1 coordinate 6,310,340, forward strand.
CCTTGTGCCTGGCTGCCTCCAAACCTGCCCTGCCAGGATTCCACGCAGGTCCCAGTGCCTGCCTTGTGCCTTGCTGCCTCCAAACCTGCCCTGCCAGGATTCCACTCAGGTCCTAGTGCCTGCCTTGTGCCTTGCTGCCTCCAAACCTGCCCTGCCAGGATTCCGCGCAGGTCCTAGTGCCTGCCTGGTGCCTTGCTGCCTCCAAACCTCCTGTGATTCCGCGCAGGTCCTAGTGCCTGCCTTGTGCCCTGCTGTAAGAGTGTGTTGCGAAATGATGCATGTCTAAAAAGTGTGTCACTAACATGAAAAGTTTGGAAAGCTGTGCACTCGGCTTTCACCTGAGGTGAGTGAGGGCATTGGGTGAACCCACCAACCTGTGCCATCACGCAGAAGGAGAGGACCCGGGTGATGCGAACCTCACTCTGGCTGGGGCCGGCGTGCTCTGAAGCGACAGGTGAACGGGCAGCGCTGGCAAGGGCCACAGTGCAGCTAGGAAGCTGTGGAGGTCAGGCCAGGGCCCCAGGCAAGGGGGCGAGGTTTGGCTGTGGACAGGGGAACGTGCCTTCACACGAACGTTGGCTTTTCAAACACTCGGTCCCTCTGGGCCAAGACGTGGGACCATTCTACCCACGTATTATTAAGATTATTATACGTTATTAAGTTTCAATTCTAAGCAAGCTTAGGCTGCTTGTCTCCCAGCCATTTCCTGAGCCAACTTCAGAAATTCCAGTCCGGTTTGCGATGAAGACTCTGGAAGACCTGATGGGTTGTTTCCTTGCTGCAGCTGTCATAATTTCGGGCACAGGTCGTAAGTCCATTTTTTCAGTGCCGTCGTAATTTCGAACGGTCGCTGAACGAATGGTCGTTAAGTGAAGACTACCTGTAATCCAGTAACCTAGAATGTGCATCGTGCCAACACAGCCACTGGATGCATCCCCACACCACAGTGCTTTCCAAACTGCCGCCGTTGGCGACACACCAACAGTGGCAGCGGTGGGGGCGCGCACGGTGGTGGGGACATGCATGGCGGTGGCGCGGGGGGGTGCGCGGCGGTGTTGTGCATGGCGGCGGCAGCAGCGGTGGCGGGCTTGCTAAAACGCGGAAGCGCTGATGGCGCGCCGCTGCCATCGTCGCTGCCGCCGCTGCACACACCACCACTGCTGCGTGCGCCCCCGCGCCGCCGCCATGCACGCCCCCACCGCCGCTTCGCGACACACTAAGCTGTGTGTTGCAACACACTAAAGTGTCACGACACACAGTTTGGAAAGCTATGCCATACCATGTTAGGCCTGGGTTAAAAAAACTACAATTCCTTTGTTTACGTAATGTTATTCACACACATGCACACACAATGTCAAATACATTCTGTCTTAGCTTGATGCCCTTGTACACCTACCATGGTAAACAAGGGACACAGCATGCTGATCCACAAACTAGCTGGCCCCATTTTAGCTCAGCGTGGAGACAGTGTAAACCAGCCATAAGATGGGGGGGGGGGCACAAATGAATGGGCTGAAGGGAGGTGGAAGAACCCCCCCCCCTTGGGGAGGAGGCTCATGAAAGACGTTTCAACCCAAGAATGAGCACCACATGGACACCTGTTAATGCCGCCGTTCAGAGCAGCCGTTCTGGTGTTCATGTTCATCTTGCCACAACTGGGAATCAATGCCGCGTATCTATTTCCTCATCTCAACACTCACCCAGGAGTCGCAAAAGAAGGAGCAAAGGACCAGTGATTCCCAAGGAGGACCTCAAGGCAGCCATGCCGATTGCAGCGGGAGAGACGTCTGGCGTTACTTCCTCTTTTGCCCCTCCCCAGGCATTTCCTTCTTCGGAAGGAGCAAAAGAGGAACTCTCGTTTCCTCCTTCTACATTTAGACCAATAGTCCTGCTTTAGGATTCCCCCAAATGCCAACATCTCTAAAACATTATGTATCTTCCAAAACAGGTTCATGGAAGGTCTGTTTTCATGTAGACCCCCCCACCCCACCCAAATCATTGCAAGTTCATTTCTGTAATTTCATGGAGTGACCAAGCAAGACCATAATCTTTTAGTTATTGAGATGCACTTAACAGTATTGCATTGGTTTCCCTGATCTGGGGTGTCTGCAGAGTATGGTCAAAAAAGTCAAGATGGCAGCCATGATGATGATGAATTCAGGCGCTTGGCAACTGGCGCATATTTACGACTGGTATCATGATTTGTAACATTTTTTGCCGGTTTCCGGCAAAAAAACAGCAAAAAAACATCCATTGGGGAAGCTGGATTCGCTTAACAACCATGGCGATTTGCTTAATGACATGTGATTTGCTTAACAACTGCCATAAAACGGTCATAAAATCGGGTCCAGTCATGTGGTGACTTGACTTATGACCACAACAACTTACGACAGAAATTCCGGTCCCAATTGTGGTCATAAGTCAAGGACTACCTGTAGTTCTTTCTTGAACTGTTTTCTTGCTATTCCTCCATGCTCACCTTTAACAACAGGGCTGGGCTAAGTCTCACTTCAGGAACATTTCAATCCCATCTCCAAATCAATCCACTTCCCAACAGGATTGTCAATCTGGAGCAAAGCACTGCCTTGGATCAGTTGCCTCCAAGTGATTCGATGATTTGGTGGCCATTGACATGCATGTAAAGGCCTTTTTCATCAACCAAACTGACTTTCATCCAATCAGATAATTTGCTATCGCAGTGTGAATTGATGCAAAGATCCAAACCGACGATTTGAATAGATGGTTTGATGATTGGGATCACACTGAATCTAGTCCATGTGCACGTACTTTCCCAGTCTTTGGCATATGATCTACAGCTCTCCTATTTGGTTCTTCATTCACTGATCTGGCCAAATTCTAAATAGCTTCTTGTTATCATTTGGGTTTGCTCAGCCAACCAGTTCTGGTAAAGACCTAGGAAGTACATTTGCGCTACACGTTAAGGCTGGTTACTTAACTTTGGTTAAGCGGTGTTTGACATCGGCTTACTTTATAATTTATAATTTATTTATTATTTGTTAACTAGGTTTATTTTTAAATTTTTTTAAAAAATAAATGTTATTAAGTTTGAAGAGAAGAGTAAAAACTACAAAAAGACAAAAAACTACAAAGAAGGAAAAAAGAACTCAAAAGGTGCGAAAACACAAGAGAATTTTTTTTCAAATTTACAAAAAGAGGTGGCTTCCGACTTTTAACAGCAAGGATATACAAAAATTTCCATAATCAATCTCTTACTCTATATTAAACCAAAACAACATTATTTCTATGTCATTCCACTTTCGCACATAATAAAAATCACTAAGTACACTCCTCCCCCTTATATTAAAATAATTTTTAAAAATCATATAAACCTCCTAAACATCTTTCTCCCTTCCAAAAGATAACACATATTTAATTATTCCCTTCCTACCACTATTCTATATATTTCTGTCTACTAAAATAAGAATCAAATTAAAAAGCACATAGATTGTCTGCTATTATACTTGATAATACAACAGTTTTAATAATCTTAATCTTAATAAACCAAAAAAACAAAGACAATTCAAAACAGTAATTCCATATCTTTAAAAGCAAATAATATCAATCAAATCCTTAAAGCAAACCAGATAAACATTCTTCAACCCTTATCCCACTTCAAAATAAACCAGAGCATTTACATATCCCCACAATGTACCCAGAGCTTTTCTCTTGAAAGAATCAAACAGCCCAACTGCCCCCTCAAAGATTCCAGGTTCTTTTCATGGCATTCCACCAGGAGATTGATTTTACTTATGGCTTGCAGATCACTCTCCCTTAGATTTCTCCAAGTCCACTATCTGATCTTCATCCAGCATCTCAATAAAAATCCCAATCTCACTCTGAAAAGAAACATTTCTATTGCTGTTGAATTCTTCAATTTCATCCACCACATCCCCAACCTGATGGCACATTTTAGATCTCATATTTTCCACAATGTCCTGAATATCTTGCATAAAAGCTTGGTAAAAGTCAGAAGAAATCTGTTTAAAATCTTGGTGGAAGTCAGAAAAAATCTGTTTAAAATCCTCCATGTCTCATGCAGTAGATTATGGTGCTCCCTAGGAACTTAACCAGCGAAAGTCGAGGATATGAAAAGGTTCCGAAACGTATTTACACAAGTGAAAATGAGATAAGCAGAGAGTTCCCAAGGGAAAGTGAAAACAGAAAGCTGAAGGTTCAAATCATCTGATTCAACATGTAGGAAAATGCTAATATTTTCAAATTTAATACAAAAATAATAACAGGAAGACAACTGTTTACTCTCAATCCTCCTTTATATTTAGAAGAACAAAATCCAAAACTTAAAAAATTTTTTTAAGAAGTAATCCCAAAAATAACGATAAGCACCAAGAGAACCAGCTTCTCCTTGCTGTAGAAAGCCACTCTTGGGGTATATATACTTTAAAAAAATACAAATTTGGTGATCTAGAAATGGGGTGGCCGGTCTTAAAGCATTCCTTTAAGGCTACAGCGCAGCTTGGAAATGGTGACGTCCCAGCCTCCTGGCTAGCTCTTACCAGTCGAACGCGAAACACTGTTTGCGATCTTCTGGCTGCAAGCAGCCGTCCGGAGGACAGATGGGGTGATTCCAGGTGTTTTCCTTTATCCGGAGAACATTTCTGGGCTTCAGGAGAATCTGCCAGAGCCCAAAAAAAGTTACTGTGTTATCAGCTCCGCCAGCTAAGCTCGCAGGCACAGCCGCTCAGTCCGCCATTCCCCACCGGAAGCCCTGTTAACTAGGTTTATAAGGCTGCCCAACTCAAGCAATGTGACTCTGGGCGGCATACACCATGAATTTATTTATTTATTTATTATTTAAATTTATATGACCGCCCATCTCCCCCAACGGGGGACTCTGAATCCCAAACCATATAATATTAATAAATGTACGATAGATAAATAAATATAAAATCCAAAATATAAAATGGCGACCAAGCACCATAACATAACAGCCAAAAGAAGACTCCACTCACCTGTCCCCTAATGCCTGGGGAAAAATCTAGGATTTAACAGTTCAGTATCTTGTGCAAATTGAGACAACGGGTCTAGATACAGGCAGTCCTCGCGTAACGACCACAATTGGGACCAGAATTTTGGTTGCTAAGTGAAGCGGTCATTAAGCAAATCCGACCCAATTTTGTGACCTTTCTTGCGGCAGCCATTAAGCAAACCATGTGGTCGTTAAGTGAATCACACAGTTCCCCATTGATTTGGCTTGCCAGAAGCCAGCTGGGAAAGTCAAAAATGGTGATTGCATGACCATGGGACACTGCAACAGACATAAATGTGAACCAGTTCCCAAATCATGATCATGTGACTGCGGGGATGCTGCAACGGTCGTAAGTGTGAGCACCGGTTGTAAGTCGGTTTTTTCAGCACCATCATAAATCTGAACCATCACTAAACAAATGGTCATTTAGTGAGGACTAACTGCAACCACTACGCTAAGTATGTTGTGTGAACAAGGCCTACTGTATATGAGTTGTGTTGGGGTTTGTATATACCCAGGAATTTACAGATAGCTAAATTATACTGGAGAGGCTTGATGTATCTAGGTGAGAAGTGAATTATTCTGCAAGACATCCAATTAGTAGCCATTGTTGAAGGTATGATGTGGCAGTAATTACTCATACTTCAGGTGCTATAGTTTAGTTGGGTGTGGCAGATGATGAGAGTGACCTATAATGTGATAGGTCAGTATTTGTATAAAGGAAGAGAAGTTCTTGTGTTCTTTCTTCTCGTTGCTGTTAAACTTCTCATCGCTGTATTCCATCTCGTTGCTGTTATCATTTGTTACTGCTGTTGGATGTATTTTGGACTACGTATGTATATAAAGTAAAGAGGCTATTTTATCTAATCTCTGCTTGAGTGTCTATTTACTGCATAGAACGTGGATCACTGGAGTCTTGGAAATAGGCCGCAGGCCGCCCCACGGTGCGCACTCTGACAAGTTGAGATGCACTTTCCATCATTTTTGCTTCTCCGTCTTCCCCAGTAGAGAAATAGATGGATGGTCAGCAGGTGGCGAACATAAGCCACTACAATCTCTTTTCTGTTTTTTTTTACTGGAGATGGTTATCGCTTTTGTCAGTTGCAAGACCCAAAGTAGCCGATAAGTAACAAGGACAATTATTGATCGGTTGGCTTAGTTGGAAAACATCCTGTTATTGCACACTTAGCAAAAGGAATGGTTTTATGTGTAGTAGAATTGCAACCGCATTAAACACATCGTCATGCTAATCTGCCTGCATTTTAACCCACATTCCCAAGGCTTTAATCACTGTAGGAGCTGATTTTCTAAAACAGGGGTCCCCAACCTGTTAGGAAGTGGGCCGTGGGGCTCCTGCTTGCAAACCCCGCCCCCAGGTACGTGCGATTATCCCGCCCCCTGTGCGTGCAATTGGCTCCCACCTGCAAACCCCGCCCCCCGGTGTGCACGATTGGCTCCCACCTGCAAACCCCGCCCCCTGGTGCGTGTGATTGGCTCCCGCCTGCAAACCCGCCCCTCCGGTCTGTGGAAAAATTGTCTTCCTTTTTTTTTTGGTCCCTGGTGCCAAAAAGATTGGGGACTGCTCTTCTAAAAGGCATCCCAACAGAGATAATTGTTTGACTCTTAAAGAATTATTAAATAAATAAAGTTCCTACTCAGCCCAGAACAGATTAAAAAACAACATTCAACTTAAGTTCTCCTGAACATCTGAGGATACTTCCTACACAGCACCCTTGTGCTTGGTCAGATTGGTTCTGCACCCTTGTGATCCCACATGATGAATTATGGGAGTTGAAGTCCACACATCTTAAAGTTGTCAAGGTTGAGAGACCCTGGTTTAGACCATCTTCCCTTTGCTTCTCCCATCCCCACTCGCACCCAACCATGATACAATCACATCCCTGGCAACATTTATTTCATTTATGGATCATAACATTTATGGATCCGGTATGTAGATGTCACCTTCATCATAATAAAAAAGGATCAACTGGAGGAAACACATGAAGCCATCAACAACATCTTCAAAGGAATAAAATTCACAAGGGAAGAAGAAAACAACAACACACTACCCTTCTTGGACATCCTCATCAGTAGAGGAAATGATGGCATTCTAGAAACACAAGTCTACCGGAAATCTACCCACACTAACCAAGTGCTCCACTACCAAAGCAATAACCCTACCTCCCACAAGAGGAGCTGTGTAAGAACACTATTCAGATGAGCACAAACGCACTGCAGCAACCCAGAACACCAGAAAAAGGAAATAGACCACTTATATAGCATCTTCCAGCAAAATGGATACCCACGCAACTTTATCAAAACGTGCCTGACCACTCAACCCACCACAGCAAAACCAACAGAAGCTATGAAAAGGATTACACTGCCATACATCAGAAACATCTCAAAAACTACTAATAGACTGTTACAGCCACACAGTATCACCGTAGCACACAAACCAACCAAAACCCTTCAGAACATCGTAAGTAAACCAAAAGACCCAGTAGCCCAAGAAGAAAAAACAGGAGTTATCTACAACATACAGTGCAAGGACTGTAACAGCTGCTATGTAGGAGAGACTGGCAGAAGAGTAGCAGAACGCATCCACGAACACCAACTAGCAGTCAGAAGACACGATGAAAACTCCCTAATCTCACAACACATGGACAGACTTAACCATACTTTCAACTGGGAAACTGTGAGCATCTTAAACCAAGCCAAATCCAAAAATGCTAGAGAATTCCTGGAAGATTGGCACTCAGACAAAGCAGCCATCAATAGACACATAGAGGTAAACAACATTTACATACCATTCATAAGAGACAATAGAAAAGCCAGAAGACCAGAAGACCTCTTGGCCAGCAATCAACAAGATAGGCAAAGATTAACAGCAAGATTAGCACCAGAGGAGCAAACAACACAATAGACCCTAATCAAGGAACTCAGTCAATCAACCAAGCAACGTCTGCAAGAAAACAACAAGGCTCAGAGAGCACCAAGGACTCCACAACATCTATTTCCTCCCTTGTCCCACTGATGTTGCTTCAGGTCATCCCCAACCCAGAAGTGAGTCAGATTTGAGTCATTTTTGGTTGTACAGGGTTTAAAATAGCACTTTTCCCCTTGAGAGCATCTAAGGCCGTGTTTCTCAAACTTGGCAACTTTACAATGTGTGGACTTCAACTCCCAGAATTCTCATCCCCAACAATGCAATACACAATTGAGTTTTTCTGTAGGAATCTGAATCACAGTGACAATGTAGTAGTTTATGGCACAACAATAAGGAGGAGGAGAAAGAACAGGCGGTGTGTCACTAATCAAGTGGCAGGTCTGATCTGGTAGTGTCAGGGTCTAGCAGTGAAATTTTGTGGAATGCTGGCTGGGGAATTCTGGGAGTTGAAGTCTACACATCTTAAAGTTGTATGGACTTCAACTGGGTTAGATGGTCAAAGGCAGTGGAAGATGGTTCCACAAAATGTAACTGCTAGTTTGTGAGTGTGCGTATTGTGTTGCTGTATTATTTTCGTTAGGTTTGTTGCTTACTTGGGGGGGGTAAGCTCTCCAGAGTCACCTCGGTTGAGTTGGGGGGCCTTAGAAATGTTTTAACTAACTAAATAAACTCCACCTCTCCAAGGGTTCTCCAAGTCCAAACACTTTCTGAAAATTGTCCATTAGACCTTTCGACTCCCATCTGCTCCAAAGAGACCCGTGCAAAACATACAGTATTTTGCTCAGTGAAACTTGGGTCAGAAATTGTCAAACTTTTTTACACCATGGAACCTGTTATTAAAAAGGAACATTCCCAGAACTCTTGATCAGGAGGCAAAGCTGCAGTAATAAAAAAGTTCAAGTGATTTTTTTTCTCTCTCTTAGTCTCCCCGGAAACTCCTTGAAAAAACCTCATCTATGTTAATCAGTGTGTGCCTTTTATGGAGGAATTTTTCCCCCCTACAGTATTCTTGTCTAAAATGTAAGGAACACAGAACACATCTGACTTAATGTCAAATCAGTTTCCTGTTGTCACTTCCCATTTGCGGAGTTGGCAAATCTGCAGCAAAGCACGACGCAGAACCATCTGATTGTGTGGGCAACGATCCATACCAGTTTATGCCATGATCAAGTAGACATGAGACTTGTCGCCGTTTTAGCTAAACCAGCTTCTCCAATGGCTCCTGGGGTCTTCCTTTTCAGTATCTTTTTCAGTGCCCTTCTGAGTCTGCCTTCAGCAACAAACGGAGGTGAGTGATCAGGACGAACGGCTTTAGACAGAAGATACTGACACGTTAAATTAAACAAGTTGGACTCATCGCAGAATGTGCAGAGTTTCAGCTAATTAGTCATGCCCTCTCCTAGGATACTCTGTTGGGTTCACTCCTCTTTGGTTTTCTATCTCCTCCCTTTAAAAATAACAACATGGATGGCTACTGCTTTAGGCTGTCTGGAGGGAGGGAGGGTTAAAGAGTTGATCGGCTTCAAAAAAAAACCTTGATTCTCCCATGGTCATTCTTTCTCTTGTTTCTGAATGCCTTGTCTTTCTTTTTTTGGGGGGAGATTCATAGGAATCACTCCTAATCATAATTCATAGGAATCATTCATGCCCATAATCAACGTAACTGTCTCGCTTTCCATTTTTAAGACATGAAAGCTGTCTTGGAGGAGGAAGAGGAAGGTCTGCTCAAGGGGGTCGTAGATATTTTCTATTGCTTAGTGGTGCTTTAGTGCAAACATTCGAGCTGTGGATGTAAGCTATGGACCTTCCCATCCCTAACCTCCTGGCTATGGTCTCCCACAGTCCCTTTTGACGGGTGTTTGTAGAGGTTGGAGGAGTGAAGGAGCCCACCTCACTTCCCCTCAGATGGTGAGATGGAGCACCTTGTTTTCTCAAGTTGTGGTCCTCCTGTGAAGCAGACTACTCTGCCAATCAGAATCAAGATTGCTCCAAGAAAGCAACACTGCTTCACACCAACCTTGTCACTCTAAAATTAAGCCACTAGATGGCAGGAATTTAAACCCAATCACAGCCATTAATTCTGAATTTCTTGTTGATTACTCGGGAATCAGCACCTGCTTTGTGGGTGCATTTACTTTGAAAGGAACATCTGTGCTTGTCTATGTATGCCCCAAGCGACCCCCAATTAGGGTAATTTAAAAGAGGAGACAAGGACGCGGCACTGAGCAGAATCAGCCTCCTTGTGCTCCACCAGGCTTGTTTCGACCCAGTCTAGGCCACTTGCCCCTTGAATTGCCCCACTGATTTTGGGTTCTCCCTCCCTCACTGCCCCAGAACAGTGTTTTGAGGTTTCCTTGATGGGGTTGGATATGGTCACATTTCTTGGCAAGGCATCCACGTTCAGCACAGGACGCATTGTCTGAAGAAGCGCTGGGATGGCTTGAAAGAGCTGTACAGTCAGTCCTCACTTAACAACCATTCATTTAGTGATGGTTCAGACTTACAACGGTGTTGGAAAAAACAACTTATGACCGGTTCTCACACGTATGACCGTCGCAGCATCCCTGCGGTCATGTGATCACGATTTGGGTGCTTGGAAACCGGTTTGCATTTATGACCGTTGCAGCGTCACATGGTCACGTGAGCGCCATTTTCAACCTTGCTGGCCGGCTTCTGGCAAGCAAAATCAATGGGGAACTGAGTGATTTGCTTAATGACCACGTGGTTAGCTTAACGCCCACAATAATCCATTTAACAACCGCTGCAAAAAGGGTCGTCAAATTGGGTCAGATTCGCTTAATGACCACTTCACTTAGCAACCAAAATTCCGGTCCCAATTGTGGTCGTTAAGCGAGGACTACCTGTAACGGCAGCCTGGGTTCCTCTTTCTCAGGTGTTAAGGCCCAGGGCGCACAGGTGCAGCAACCCCAGGAGAACCTTTGGGTGCAAATAGGAGAAGACCTCCGCCTGGAGTGCCGGGTGCCTGACAAACTCCCACCAGGTCCTGTGAAATGGTACTTGGGAGAAGGTCCCGTGCGGAAGCTCATCTACGCAGACAAGGACACTCCTCAAAACGATAAAAGAATAAAGAGGAATTTCTTAAGTTCCAACACAGATTTCACTATCGTCATCAACAACGTTACTCTGGAAGATGCAGGGACATATTACTGTGTGAAGGAGAAGAAAAGTGAGGGGCACAGTGGGGACTGGCTCAAAGGACGTGGGACACTGGTGGTTGTGACAGGTCAGTGCGAAAATCTATGGGAGAATTTCATTTATTTGGCTCCTGGGCCTGGGGGCTTGTGGGTTAGTGCTGCAGCCGCGCCTGGCTCCAGATTTGGGGACTGCAGGCAGACGTCTGCCCACTGTGGGCCTCCCCATACCCCAACACACTTGGGGCCTTCAGGAGCACTGCCCTGTGGTCCAAGCTTCTGTGGGATAATGCTGGTTTATGGGGTTTTAGGCGCAGAGTAAACAGAACAGACAGAGTGCAGCGTGTATGGCTAAAAGTGTTTACTTGTAGCATAAGGCAATAAATGCATATATAGTTACATTATTGCAAAAAGGAAAAACAAACCTATAAGCAGAGTTTTGTTCCTTGGTTCCATTGACAGACATGAAGGATGCCATGGCCTACAGACACAGCCATGGCATGCAGTCCTCAGAAGCAGAACACATATAGGAACATGGCTAAAAGACCAGACAGAAGTCAAGAAGCATAGACCCATAATTCACAGCTGTGATATACACTTGTTTCAGCTTTCTGATTGGAGGGATCTTAGGATCAGAGGGTCACAAGGCATTTTCAGATTAACAAAGCCTTAAGCGTTTAGACTTGCACATACTATAAACCGCCACGAGATGGCAGTGTTGCACATTGTCCCCCCCCCCCCCCCCCCCCGGGAATGTGAGCTTTGGTTCCCATGGGAGTTATTTCGGACAAGACATAACACACCATCACGTGGTATATTGGCTGCACCTGCTTTATCAGTGGATTGTTATGAGAACAGAGCAGCGTAATAGTAAACAGAAAGTACACAGTAAAGACAGTGATTTATTTTTGCACAGAAACCCTGACAGCTTCTTCCATTCTTCTGCAAGTACGTCCAATGGATGGTTGTGGCTCTGCAGGGCCATTACATGTTCATGGAAACTTGGAAAGTGAAGGCTGTGCAAGGCAACGGGGTCCTGCTGGAGGTGGGAGGATTCTGTGTAACAGCCTACTGTTATGCGTGCAAGCATTACATATGGTTGCCATGCCAGGAACATCAAACCACCAAGTGGACTTGATCCTCCTCATTTTATATATCTCTATGTCTCTCACTCCTGAAAGGCCTAGAAAGGTTCTTTCCATTTCAAGGAGGATAGACTTTTGAAGAGATGCACACATAGTGGTTAAAAGATGTTTCATCCAGGAAGGTGAAAGAACTATAGAAACATAGACAGGAAGGTTTGGGACTGAACAAAGAGAGCCAGTTTGGTCTAGTGGTTAAGGCAACGGGCTAGAAACCAGGAGACTGAGAGTTCTAGTCCCGCCTTAGGCATGAAAGCCAGCTGGGTGACCTTGGGCCAGTCCCTGTCTCTCAGCCCTAGGAAGGAGCCAACAGGAAACCAGGAGACTGAGAGTTCTAGTCCCGCCTTAGGCACGAAAGCCGGCTGGGTGACCTTGGGCCAGTCCCTGTCTCTCAGCCTTGGGAAGGAGCCAATAGAAACCAGGAGACTGAGAGTTCTAGTCCCACCTTAGGCACAAAAGCCGGCTGGGTGACCCTGAGCCAATCACATTCTCTCAGGCCTAGGAAGGAGCCAATGGCAAACCAGGAGACTGAGAGTTCTAGTCCCGCCTTAGGCAGGAAAGGCGGCTGGGTGACCTTGGGCCAGTCCCTCTCTCTCAGCCCTAGGAAGGAGCCAATGGCAAACCAGGAGACTGAGAGTTCTAGTCCCGCCTTAGGCAGGAAAGCCAGCTGGGTGACCCTGGGCCAGTCACTCTCTCAGACCAACCCACCTCACAGGGTTGTTGTTGTGGGGAAAATAGGAGGAGGAAGGAGTAATAGGTATGTTCCTCACGTTGAGTTATTTATAAAAATAATAAAGGAATAAAATAAAAATAAATAAATAAAAATAAAATAAAATAAAATAAAATAAAAAAATAAAAAAATAAATAAAATAAAATAAAATAATAAAATGAAATGAAATGAAATAATGAAATGAAATGAAATGAAATGAAATGAAATAATAAAATAATAAAATAATAAAATAAAATAAAATAATAAAATAATAAAATAATAAAATAAAATAAAATATCTAGTCCAGCCCACTGCCCAGGGCAGGAATCCACTACCACAGTATCCTTGATAGATGACCACCCAGCTTTTGTTTAAATACCTCCAACGGAGGAGAGTATCTTCGATTGTTGAACAGTTCTTAGTATTACAAAATCTTTTCTGATGACCCACTGAAGTCTTTCTCCTTGTAATGTGACTCCCTTGTTTTTTGCCCTGTTTCCTGGAACAACTTAGAACAATTCTGCCCTTTCTTCTTCATGACTGCCCTTCAGATACTTGAGGTCAGCTATCAGGTCTCTCTGCAGACTTCTCCAGGCTGAACACACCCCATGCCTCCAAGAGTTCCTTGTAATTTTTTTCTTCCAACACTTCGTCTTCATTGTTCTTCTCTGGACATACAGGTAGTCCTCCACTTATGACCACAATTGGGACCAGAATTTCCATCATAAGTTGTTGTAGTCGTAAGTCGACTCACCATGTGACTGGACCCGATTTTATGACCATTTTTACGATGGCCATTAAGTGAATCATGGGTCGTTAAGCAAATCACCACGGTCGTTAACCAAATCCAGCTTCCCCAATGAGGTTGCAAATCGTGATCACATGACCGCAGGACGCTGCAACCGGTCGTAAATGCGAGCCGGTTGCCAAGTGCCCAAATTGCAATCACGTGACCGCGGGGGTGGTACGATGGTCGTAAGTGCAAGTACAGGTCATAAAGCACTTTTTCCGAGGCCGTCGTAACTTTGAACCGTCGTTAAACGAACGGTCGTAAGTCGAGGACTGCCCTGAACTGGACTCCGTATGCTCGGTGTGGATCAGATTAATGTAGAATAGAGAGGAACAATGACTTCTCTTGGTTTTGACGCAATGAAGCATCGTAGGCAAGGATGTGTTTCTCCCTACACCATCGCTGCAATCCTCAAGTGCTTTATTTTCACTCAAAGGATCCAGGATGGGTACCCCCTCCAAATTTTCCCTAAGCAAAATATCTTCTCCAGCACAGACAGTCCTACGCCCCCCCCCCCCCCCCCGCTTCCCCACCAAGTCATTCTCAGAGCTTTAGGAATGGAGCTGGGGAAAAGCAAATGTTTCGGATCTGTATTTTCTTACCAACCAACCTGTTCTGCACTTCCCGGACGAATACACAAACCAATTATTTTCTGGCATTCTCATTCCTTGGAATTTTCCAGTGCCATTTGGACATAAGCATAAACGGACATTAGGTCAAATTGCACACTGGTGGGGTTTTTGTTCAATGTGTCATGTAAACCGAGACAATGAGTTATTTCTGCAACCAGGATTGGAAATCCATCGTACCCATGTTCATGCATACCAAAAGGAACAAACCTATCCCTTGGCCGAACGTCTCTTTTTTAAAAATTATATTCACTGCATTTTTTTCATATAATAACAACAAAGCAAAAGGAAAAAGAAAAAAGCAGAAACCGCCCCCCTCCAGTTAAGAAACATATAGATGACTTCCAACCTTCTTTTCAACAGATAATTACATTCTTATTGGCTCTCCTCCCTCTTAAATATTTTACAAGTCCCTTCACCCCTTCATTCAGTCCTCATCTTTCTTAGTCTTCAAATCCACAAATCATCCATTCATATTTTTTTCTTTCAGCAAAAAGTCCATACAAAGTTTCCAGTCTTTCAAAAATGTTTTTGTTGCTTGTTCTCTGACCAAACAGGTCAGTTTCACCATTTCTGCAAATTCTGACATTTTCACAAGCCATTCCTCCATGGTGGGGATTTCATTGTTCTTCCATCATTGTGCATATTACAATCTTGCTGCAGTTACCATGTACAGCAGTGTTTTCCAAACTGTGTGTCACGACATAATACTTTGTTGCCTGCGGGGCCCAGGTGTATCACGTCAAAACCTGGAAGTGCTGATGGCGCGCCGCCGCTGCCGAGCACGACTGCGCGCACGGCGGTGGCGGGCCATCAGCGCTTCTGGGTTTTCGCACAGCACACTAGGACACCGCTGCCGCCTCTGCTGTGGCACACGAAAATCCAAAAGCACTGCAGCGGCGCGCAAAATCCCAGAAGCGCCGCCGCCACTGCAGGGGCGGCGCTTCCGCGGTTTTGCGTGCCGCTGCAGTGGCGGCACTTCCAGGGTTTCTCACGCGCCGCTGTTGGTGTGTCGCCATGGGAAAAGTTTGGAAAGCCCTGATGTAGAGTATCAATTTACCACAAATTTTTTCTAATTCATTATCCATAAGTCCCAATAAAAAGAGTTCTGGTTTCTTAGCGATTATAATCCTTAGTATCCTTTGCATCATTATATGAATTTGTCCCCAGAACCTTTTAGCTTTCTCACAAGTCCATCATGCAGGATAAAAGTTCGGCTAAACTTCTCGAAGCTGAGAGTGGCTGTGTTCACCCAAATTGCTCAGTCTTGGCTAGAGAAATTACCCCTTGTCTGGGTTTACATGACACATAGAAGAAAAACCTTGCCATCATACAGGTAGTCCTCGCTTAAAATCATTCGTTTAGTGATGGTTCGGATTTACGACAGTGCTGAAAAAACCCACTTGCGACTGGTCCTCACACTTACGACCATCATGGCATTCCCCCCAGTCACGTGATCACAATTTGGGCGCTTGGCAACTGCTTCGCATTTATGACTGTTGCAGCGTCCCGTGGTCACGTGATTACCATTTTCAACCTTCCCGGCCGGCTTCTGCCAAGCAAAATCAATGGGGAACTGCGTGATTTGCTTAACAACCATGTGGTTTGCTTGATGCCCGCGGTGATTGGCTTAACAACTGCCGCAAAAAAGGTCGTAAACTTGGGTCAGATTCGCCTAATGACCGCTTTGCTTAGTACCAAAATTCTGGTCCCAACTGTGGTTGTTAAGTGAGGACTACCTGTAGTAAGTCCAAAACTCCACAACAAGACAGCTAACCAGCGCTAAGACTAACCAAACTTAACATGTTCTGAAAATATGGTTAGTAGACTTATACCTGGAACAAAGCTGTGGTTGGATTTTTTGCTTTCAGCATGACAATGCAGTGTTTCTCTTTAGGTTCTCAAGGTACCTCGTTCACCCCAGTTGCTGTTGGGGTGTCTGTCCTCATCGTGGTTGGTTTGTTCTGCCTAGCGCTTTGCTTCTACATATGGAAGAAAAGAAGTGAGTGATGTTGGTCCTGTCTTTGCTGCAAGTCGGGGATGAACAATTAGGGAAGAGCTTTCCAAACTGTGTGTCGTGACACGTTAGTGTGTCGGCTGCAGTGTCTGGGTGTGTCGCGGCTGCTGCTGCCTCCGAGCCCTGCCAGGATTCCGCGCAGGTCCTAGTGCCTGCCTTGTGCCTCCAAACCTGCCCTGTCAGGATTCCGCGCAGGTCCTAGTGCCTGCCTTGTGCCTGGCTGCCTCCAAACCTGCTGTGATTCCGCGCAGGTCCTAGTGCCTGCCTTGTGCCTTGCTGCCTCCAAACCTGCTGTGATTCCGCGCAGGTCCTAGTGCCTGCCTTGTGCCTTGCTGCCTCCAAACCTGCTGTGATTCTACGCAGGTCCTAGTGCCTGCCTTGTGCCCTGCTGCCTCCAAACCTGCCCTGCCAGGATTCCGCGCAGGTCCTAGTGCCTGCCTTGTGCCTGGCTGCCTCCAAACCTGCTGTGATTCCGCGCAGGTCCTAGTGCCTGCCTTGTGCCTTGCTGCCTCCAAACCTGCTGTGATTCTACGCAGGTCCTAGTGCCTGCCTTGTGCCTTGCTGCCTCCAAACCTGCTGTGATTCTACGCAGGTCCTAGTGCCTGCCTTGTGCCCTGCTGCCTCCAAACCTGCCCTGCCAGGATTCCGCGCAGGTCCTAGTGCCTGCCTTGTGCCTTGCTGCCTCCAAACCTGCTGTGATTCCGCGCAGGTCCTAGTGCCTGCCTTGTGCCTTGCTGCCTCCAAACCTGCTGTGATTCTACGCAGGTCCTAGTGCCTGCCTTGTGCCTTGCTGCCTCCAAACCTGCTGTGACTCCTCGCAGGTCCTAGTGCCTACCTTGTGCCCTGCTGCCTCCAAACCTGCCCTGCCAGGATTCCGTGCAGGTCCTAGTGCCTGCCTTGTGCCTTGCTGCCTCCAAACCTGCTGTGATTCTACGCAGGTCCTAGTGCCTGCCTTGTGCCTTGTTGCCTCCAAACCTGCTGTGATTCCACGCAGGTCCTAGTGCCTGCCTTGTGCCTTGCTGTCTCCAAACCTGCTGTGATTCCATGCAGGTCCTAGCGCCTGCCTTGTGCCCTGCTGCCTCCAAACCTGCCCTGCCAGGATTCCGCGCAGGTCCTAGTGCCTGCCTTGTGCCCTGCTGCCTCCAAACCTGCTGTGATTCCGCGCAGGTCCTAGTGCCTGCCTTGTGCCCTGCTGTAAGAGTGTGTCGCGAAATGATGCCCTGCTGTAAGAGTGTGTTGCAAAATGATGCATGTCTAAGAAGTGTGTCACTAACATGAAAAGTTTGGAAAGCTCTGAATTAGGGGGTTAGTTTAGGACAGTGTTTTCAGACTTGGCAACCTTAAGATGGGTGGACTTCAACTCCCAGAATTCCCCAGCCAGCATGGGAAAGTCTGGGAGTTGAAGTCCACCCATCTTAAGGTTGCCAAGTTTGAAAAACACTGGTTTAGGCAACAGATGTACTGTAGCAAGCTACAGAGATGACTTTGAAGGAACTATGCAGAGACAGTTACAGAAACAAAAGCAGGTGTTAAGAAACAGGAAGCGTGAGAAAGAAACTCATGCTGGCTCCCCTCTACTGGGGTATAAAAGGGAGGGGAGGGAAAACACAATTAGGCTTTCAAGACTGATATCAGCCCTTCGAGGAAGGCCAGGTCAGGAAACTCCACTCCACAAGTTTGACTGGAACGGTACTTTATCAATAAAAGAATCCTGACCTTCAAATAGAGATTGAGGGAACGTGGGAGAAGAAATACGTTGCAATTCATTTTTGCAAGCCGCTGTGCTAATTCTCTCCGGTTTTCTCTTGTGTCCAGGTCTACGGAGCAGCAATTCAAGGTCTGTAGAAGTTGGAGATTATTTATTTATTTGTTTGTTTGTTTATACTTCAAATTTAGTCACCGCCCATCTCACTCAAAGAGCGACTCTGGGCGGTTTTCAATAAAACAAGAATAAGTGCTAATTAAAATGCAATAAAACCATGTTCTTCAATACGTAATATATTCCAAGGCATAGATGGTAAATAAGAAGTTCTTGGAGCATCTTCAGGGAGCTAAGTACCCCCAGGGTTGGTTACCCCCCCCCATGCAAGATGGCAGAGCCAGGTCTTCCCCCCCCCATTCCGAAAAAATCGTCACTCTCTCATGGGCGGGGTCCGAAACATGCCTTCTCTGCCTGACCAGGTGGCACGGGTCGATGTAATGGGGGTGAGGCGGTCCCTCAGGTACCCTGGACCGATGCCATGAAGGGCTTTCAAGGTGACGACCAACACCTTGAATTGGACCCGGAAGCAAACTGGCACCCAGTGCAGCTCCCGCAGCAACGGTGTTACGTGTGCCACCCTTGGGGAACCCAAAGATCATTCCATTAGCTTGATGCAACGGGGGCAAGGGGGGGGGGCTTCTGCCATCTGGGCTGAAGGAATCACATATACCAGTGCCCGGGCACACACACACACACGCAAACACGCCCATGGAGTTCCCCTGGATTTATGTTTCTCTGCCAATGCAAAACGTGCCAAGCCATTTGCGATGGAGAAATCCGGCCGCTGTGTCACTTCTCTCTTTGGACACCCCAGCTGACGTTCGATAGAAAAATCAAAGTCCTGGGCACAGCCAGGAGCCAGCTGTCTACCCTACCTCACTGGCAAACCCTTTGCTCACTGCAGGACCTTCCCTTACCGCAGGGGTGGGCAACGTCAGGCCCGTGGGCCGTATACGGCCCATGGGGCTCCCGCCCGCAAACCCCGCCCCTTCCATGCGATTGGCTCCTGCCCGCAAACCCCGCCCCCCAGTGCTTGTGATTGGCTCCCGCCCGCAAACTCCGGCCCCTGGTCCGCAGAAATCCCAGAACCCCGCCCCCCCCGGTCCCCGGTTATAAATATCCAAATGGCCCTTGGCAGAAAAAAGGTTCCCCACCCCTGCCTTACAGCCAAACCAGGTGTCTGATGCAAATCTCAGATCCCAGATCTCTTTCGCTGGCTGTTTTTATTTGTGTTTCCAAAGCACGTGGTGTGTGTGTGTGTGCAGAATTTGATTGCAACCGTGGAGCTTGGAGGAGGATGGCGTGGTATGGAGCTGCCTCCTTCTACACTGCCCCTTTCTCCATCCCTGTGCCCCCCCCCCAATGCTGTCCTTTTCCTTCCCTTTGGGGTTAATGGCAACATCATGGGGGACTTCCATCAAGAAGATGGCAGGCGGGGGGGGGGGGAATTAAGCTTCAGCTCCTGCAGCGCTGCTCTGCCCATCAAATTCAAAGAGCACCCCCTGACTTTTGCGTTAAAGTAAAAGACAGATGGATTCCAGATCTGTAATCTGGCTTTAATTGGGGCGGAGGGGCAGAGATAAAAAGCTGTGAAAGAGCCTGCTGCAGCTGGAAATCGTGCTAATCTAATCCACCACATCCATCCATCCATCCATCCATCCATGCCACCCTCCCACCCACCCACCCACCTTCCCTTCCCTTCCCTTCCCTTCCCCTTCCCCTTCCCCTTCCCCTTCCCCTTCCCCTTCCCCTTCCTCCCTTCTGATTTCATCAAGCATTACCTTTCCACTTTCAAACTTTCTCTAACACCCCTAAGGTAGCCACTGAGACCCAGAAATTTGTGCCGCTTAAATTTAGCTGCAGAGCCCCAGAGTAACAATATAGGGACAATATTCCGCGTTTTTCTCTAGGCAGAAATGAAATAGGCACATTAAACGCATCATAGACTTAAATGGATGATAGGGATAATGCACCTATTTTATTATATTTTTTAAAATCCAAACCTTCTCCAAAGAGGCGGGGGGGAAGAAACTGCAATTGGAATCCCAATCTCTCCAGGGATGTGTTTTGCCCTTTATAGCCCTCAATCACTAAAAACAAAACAAAACAGGAAAACGGACCCCCTATGGTCAAAAGGTTGCCCCCCCCTGTTGTTAAGGTCTAGATCAGAGCTTTCCAAACTG
This sequence comes from Charina bottae, assembly GCA_023362775.1. NCBI lineage: Eukaryota > Metazoa > Chordata > Lepidosauria > Squamata > Charinaidae > Charina > Charina bottae. The sequence continues at coordinate 6,330,679 of JALMGJ010000034.1, forward strand.
TGTGTGGCGACACAAAAGTGTGTCGCCACACACAGTCTGGTGTGTCGCCACACAACCCGGAAGCGCTGATCATAATCAGCGCTTCCGGGTTTTCCCGCGGCGACACAGCAACGGCGGCGCGCAAAAACTGAAAGCGGCAGCAGCGCTTCCGGGTTTTTGTGCGCTGCCGCAACGGTGGCACTTCCGGGTTTTCCCGCGGGGACACACCAACGGCGGTTGGTGTGTCGCCGCGGGAAAACTTTGGAAAGCCCTGGTCTAGATATTTGCTAATTTAGATAGTTCATCTGCCTGATCATTGCAAGGTTCCAGGAAATGTTAAATATTCCTGCAGTTTATCTGGAGAATAGCCCACTAAACATAGAAGGGCTATTCTTAGTAGACAGACATAGGCTGAATTCACACAACTTGCTTAACCAGATCAGTACAAAAATCAGCAGATGCTCGCCTGCTAAGCTTGATCATTTTTGTATCTTAACCAAGCGGAGCTGATCTTGGCTTGACGTATTGTGCGAACCCACCTACCTGGTTAGCATATGGTTCTGCTTATTCTGCAAACCCAGAACATGCTTTAATTCTATAACCAGGTTACATGTGTTTTTTAACAGCAGGACGGGGCCTGCAGGGTGTGATCAAAGAAGATGCACATAAAAAATGGTCAGAGCTTCGATGAAACCATTGGGGCCACGAACTTCACTTTTTTGACCACGCCTCGCCAACATTGCTGGACCCTGCTACAGGATTGTTCCCACTTAGCTTGTGCAAAATAGCAACTGCAGATTTTGTTATGCAGTTCCATACCTGGCTGCAGATGCAGAACTGGAATCTCAGTTTATGTTGGGGCGAGCGGATGGAGCGGCCTGCTTCTTCTCCTAGACATCAGTGATCCTTAGGCTGTATAGTAAATAGACACTCACACAGAGATTATATAAAATAGCCTATTTACTTATATACATACGTATTTACAGATCACTTCCACAGGTAACAAATGATAAACCAACGATATAGCATACACGAGGTAAAATGGGAATAAATGAGAAGAAGGAATACAGGACATCTCTGTATTTATATATAAACTGACCAATCACCTTATAGGTCACTCTCATTATCCACCACACCCAACTTAACTCTTAGCACCTGTTGTATGAGTCACACACTGACACATCATCACAACAATGGCTGCTAATTGGGTGACTCTGCAGAATATTTCCCCTTTCACCTAAATATCAAGCCTCTCAATATAATTTATATCTAGCTGTAAATTCCTGGGTATATCAAACCCCAACAGTTTAGAAAGCATGTTTCCAGCCCTCATGAAGGTGAAGATACCTGGCGCGTTGGCAAGTGTCCTCAAAAGAGTCCAGAGTTCAGGAAGACACAATTTAGCTTTTAGAATACAATTTAGAATACATATTTTCTCTTCTATTGGAGACACAGTTTAGCTTATCGTCTCTTACAACATTAAGGCCATACGAGACCCAGAATAAGAAAATAAGAAATCTTTTTCTTATTCTTTCCTACGCTGCCATAACTTTGTGGAAACATTGATTTCTAGTTCATCAACAAGGTCATAAAGCAGTAACTGAAATATTCAACATGGTTTTTTGTTGTTGTTAACATTATTGATCTTTTGAGCCAATAAATAGAATTTGATACAAGGGAGTTGGGGGAGACAGCTCAGCTACCAAGCAAGTCCTGATAATCGAGAAAACGTGGCATGAGCCACGGGGGTCTCCTAACCTGTCTGCATTTCCTGTCCAGGTCTGACACCTCTTTCCCAGAAAAACAACAACCTTCTAAGCAGGTAAGAGTAACCTCAGTATTCATTCTGCTCTGAAACAGGAAATCATGAAGGACGGTCTTTTATGCTGACCCCGTTTCAGACGAGAAAATAGTTTTGCAGCTATTTGCCGTGCATTCACAACACCCTTAACTACGTTAGGTGAACCCCTAGGACAGAGCTTTCCAAACTGTGTGTCAGGACACGTTAGTGTGTCGGCTGCAGTGTCTGGGTGTGTCACGCTGCCTCCTGGCTTCTGCGCAGGTCCTAGTGCCTGCCTTGTGCCCTGCTGTAAGAGTGTGTCACGAAATGATGCATGTCTAAAAAGTGTGTCACCAGCATGAAAAGTTTGGAAAGCTCTGCCCTAGGACATAGCTTTCCAAACTGTGTGTCATGACACTTTAATGTGTCACAACACACAGTCTAGTGTGTCATGAAGCGGTGCCGCGCGTGGTGGTGGCAGTGTGCACGGCGGTGGTAGCAGCGATGGCAGTGGCGCGCCATCAGCGCTTCCGCGTTTTAGCGAGGTTGCCTCCGCTGCCACCGCCGTGCACACCGCCACCACGCGCCACCACGCACCGCCGCTGTGCATGCATGTGCCCCCCGCGCAGCCACCGCTGCCGCCGTTGGTGTGTCGCCAACGGCGGCAGTTTGGAAAGCACTGCCCTAGGTGATGGGATATACGCTGGCTTAAAGGGGAAAAACCGAGGCTTGAGAATAAACAGACAAGAATGCAGCTTGTTAGGGCTAACAGTGTTTACTGGTAGCATAAGGCAATAATGCAGATACAATCACATTATCGCAACAATGAAAAAGATGAATATACAAGATACATCATTGTAAAAGGAAAAACAAAACAAACTTATAAGCAGAGTTCCGTGTATTGATCCCAGGGCCAGAGTTCCTGCCATGGCCTATACCCAAAGCCAGGCATAGCTCACTCTGCCCAGTCCACGGGAAGTGAACACGTGAAGAACTACATGGCTAAAAGACACTAGAAATCAAGAAGCATAGAACACCATTTTGCATGGTTGTATATTCAGTTCTTCTAGCTTTCTGATTGGCTGGATGTTAGCTGTGACACACACACTAGGCCCAAAGCATTAGGCCTAAAGCACATAGCATGACCTGCTGCATCTAAGCACTGAGTTCCCCCCCTCCTTGCTCGGGGGGCCTGGGCAAGGCTTCCCACAGAAGGAAATCAGGAGGATTTGCTCTCATGGGAAGATTTCCATTGCTAGCCATAACATGGTACCTTCTCGCTCCCTATCTCATGAGGATGTAAACAAAGCCAAGGCTTCTCTGTTATCCAGCCACCTGGCATTCACGTCACCATGAGAACGCTTTGCTTTGTACAGGAATAATTCGCCAGGTCAACACAAGAACTCTAACACTAGGAGATGCATTCACATGTGCTAAGCTTAATTAGTGTTTACCTGGGTTAATAGTTGGTTTTTATCTTGGTTGATGTGTTTTGGGGTGGAGGAGGAGGTGGCCTTGTTAATTTACAGTTCAGTGCATTGTGAGTCCCCAACGGTGGGTTAACTTTGTACCCATTAATGCAACCACTGGGTTTAAAATCCAGAGCAAGCAGATCATTGTTGCTTTTATTCCAGATTTCTGGGGATAAAGAGATCGTTTATGCTGACTTGAAGGGCCCAACTGGATTACAGCTTCCTGGGAAAATCAATTTGGAAGAGCGCTCAGAATATGCTACCGTCAAAGGAGCGTCAACTGGGACCACAGGGAAAGGACCTTTCTCAGCTTGATTCTGTGAAATTAGAGAAGAAGTTGAAATGGGGAAGAAATCTTGGCTACTTTACCTATAAAAGCAAAATCGCTTTGTTTTCCATTTCGGAGCACAAACTGAAATGTACTCATTTCGTACCACAAACTGAAACGCACTCATCCTTTGAAATTTCACACAATTCTAAATATTGGCGCTTGTCAGTTGAAAAACAAGCACATCAGGAAAATGTCTGCACAAAATCTGTATTGTCATAAAATAATGGACAAAATTGCACTATTATAATCTACGTACGGGGGGGTGGGGGTGGGGGAAGATACAACCCCAAATGTGGATGTTTGCAGAAACGGGCATCAAATCACACCCCGATCTTAATAGGGATATATATTTCCCCTTCCAAAAAACTACACGGATGTGTCGCTGAAGTCACCGAGGAGACTTTATCTATACTTTGAAAAGATGCTCAAAATTTAATGAGCAGAAGTTGACTGAGGTGCCAGATTATGAAATGAAGAGAGACAGGAATTGGTGTTCATTTCTAGAAGGAAACAGTCCTGCTCATTATAAAAGGCAAGGGACTGCAGAAAAATTCCTTGCATTATTTCTTTGCTTTGCTGCAAAATGGCGGTCTTCCATTTTCCATTATATTTGGAAACTTGAAAGGAAGAAGGAAGGAGGGGGTGGGCACGGAGGCATCAGGGAATGTCTGAATGCTGTTTGTTTTCCTCTTTTGCCCTGCGGCCAGCTTCTGCTGCTAAGCTATTATATGGCTTTTACCCACTTACAGAACAGACATGCCACTAAGATTATGTTTTGATAGCAAAACAGAGCATCTGCATTAAACTAAACACACAGGCTAGGCAAAACACTCCTCAGCTAATTAATTTGTTTCCTAGTCAAGCAAAGCCAAAAAGAAGATGCTGGCTTAGAACAGTGTTTCTCAACCTTGGCAACTTTAAGATACGTGGACTTCAACTCCCAGAATTCCCCAGCCAGCATATGCTGGCTGGGGAATTCTGGGAGTTGAAGTCCACGTATCTTAAAGTTGCCAAGGTTGAGAAACACTGCCTTAGAAGGCTGACAAAGGGATGGCTATGCTGAATGCCATGGCTGCAAACTGAAATAACATGTTTTTTGCAGAATTTTTGGCAATGCTGGGTTAGCCCCTTTTCTGTGGGTGTCCAAGACATTAAATCATAAAATAACCAAGAAAAGCAGGGTTCACAGAACACACTAGATCAGTGTTCCTCAAAGTGTGGTCCGAGGACCCCTGGGGGTCCCTCAAGATCCTCTCAGAGGTCCGCAAAATCAGAATTATTTGCCAGCCTATGCTGAAAAATAATACAATAGTAAAACCCCATCAAAACACTTATGAGAAGCCGTCGCAGCAACAAATCAATGTTGATTTTTTAATATTGATCAATGTAACCCATGCAAACAAAAGCTTCATGGGCGTCCTCCATGATTTTTAAAATCATGGAGGAAAGGGTGCTGAGAGAAAAAAGTTTAGGAAACACTGCACTAGACCACACATACCCCCCAAAGTAACCAAGACTAGCCAGGATTCTGTGTATTAACCCCTTACGTTCTTGAGAATAAACCCAGCTAATCACACTCGCCCTGAATCTTACTTTCTAGGTTTTTAGGATTTGACATTCATCTCCGAAACTGAATGCAGGTAGTCCTCGCTTAACGACCACAATTGGGACTGGGATTTTGGTTGCTAAATGAAGCGGTCATTAAGCAAAACTGACCCGATTTTATGACCCTTTTTGCGACAGTCATTAAGTGAATTGCCATGGCTGTTAAGCGAACCACGTGGTTGTTAAGCGAATCATGCAGTTCCCCATTGATTTTTCTTGCCAGAAGCTGGCTGGGAAGGTCGAAAATGGCGACATGACGCTGTGACGGTCATAAGTGTGAAGCAGTTACCAAGTGCCCAAATCTTGATCACGGGACTGCGGGGACCCTGCAACTGTTGTAAGTGTGAGGACAGGTTGTAAGTCGGTTTTCCCAGCACTGTCGTAAATTCAAACCGTCACTAAACGAATGGTTGTTAAGCGAGGACTACCTGTAAGCCCACACTCTAATATTCACGGATTAGTTTACTAATGAAGGCAGAGTCCTTGAGAGCTATTTCAAGCTCTTTTTCCCCAGAACGTAAGACCAAGGGGCTAACTGTCCTTTCTCCAGATCAGACTGACCTTGAAATATTCACCTGATTGTTGTTATTAATGGCATTTTGTGATACTCTTATTTCTTTCTCAGCCTCAGAGATGTCTCTAACCCCAACAAGACAGGCAAAATCATTTTATTTCTTTATTTCTTTGAATTTATTAGCCGCCCAACTCCAATGGACTCTGAGCACTGTACAAAACTAGAAAAAAAACATAAAAACAGATAAAAGCATCAAATCAGATGGACGGCACCTTAGATTCGGGGTAAATGGCCCCTGGAATTGGAATTCAACATCTCTTTCGGAATGGGAAACAGAAGCTTCTCAGCTCCAACCCACTTTTCTTGGACTAGATAAGTTGGCATCTATATCTATATCTATATCTATATCTATATCTATATCTATATCTATATCTATATCTATATCTATATCTATATCTATATCTATATCTATATCTATATCTATATCTATGCCCCTGTGGTGATTCACTTAATGACTGCTGCAAAAAAGGTAGTGAAATCAGGTTGGATTCGCTTAATAACTGCTTTGCTTAGCAACCAAAATTCCAGTCCCAATTGTGGTCGTTAAGCAAGGACTACCTGTATGGTACGTATGTATGTAAGAAATATTTCTTTTCTAAGTCCACGTCCATAAATTGGCTCATTTGATGCCTCATTTCCTTTCTCATCTCTCAGTGGCACCCAGTTCTTTTTTTGGGGGGGGGGGAAGTGCAGGAACTTAAACTGGAAATGCCCAATATGTCTGGCGCAGAGATATTGAGTAGATGAGTTGCTAAGCTTGCTGGTGGCTTGTAAAGCATGCGCTTCATATTTTTGGGTAGGGAAGAAAGTGGCAGAGGCGATGCCTGCATTATTTCCATTTGCCTAGCCTAGCGCGTGGCAAGGATGCAAGACCACTGTGGCTTCGTCACTCAGATGCTGGAGGCTCAGATGATTCTCCTTTTTCTCCAGTATTGCTTGAAGTGGATTGCTTTCGATATAAACCCATGTACAGGTAGTCCTCGCTTAATGACCACAATTGGGACTGGAATTTTGGTTGCTAAGCGAAGCAGTCATTAAGCAAATCCGACCCGATTTTACGACCTTTTTTGTGGTAGTCATTAAGCGAATCACCGTGGACATTAAGCAAACCACGTGGTCGTTAAGCAAATCACAAAGTACCCCATTGATTTTGCTTGCCAGGAGCTGGCCAGGAAGGTCGAAAATGGCGATCAGGTGACCCCAGGATGCTGCGACAGTCATAAATGCGAACTGGTTGCCAAGCACCCAAATTGTGATCATGTGACTGCGGGGATGCTGTGACAGTCATAAGTGTGAGGATAGTCAGTTTTTTCAGCATCATTGTAAGTCCGAACTGTCACTAAATGAATGTGTTTTAAGCGAGGACTACCTGTAAAGCTTATTCGGGGGTTTAGGTTTTATGGGTCCTCTGTTTTCAGAATTTCAGAATGGGGGGAACCTGGCCTGCCTGTTTTAGGCAATGCCACCCCTGGACTTTGCAGAAGGGTTCCTTCCGGTTTGCATTTCATTAGTTTTATCATTGCATAAGCCTTGTGTAAAAGTGGGAGATCATAAATGGAGATGCTTGAAATAAGATATAGAGTAATAAAAAAATACATTGTAAAAAGAAGCATTCGATATACACTCTCTCCCTTCATTTTTTTTCTCCAGCCACTGCCTGCGACTTAGATATTTATATTTTGCTTTAAATTTTTGCAATTATGTTGTCGTTTTTCACTTGTTTTTTAATCTACTTCTCTGTTTTCCTCAAAAGCCATGTTCTAAATAGCTCAGCTTACCTTGCTGTGTTGTATGTTGTATATATATATATGTAGTCAATTTCCCCATCGGCACAATTCTCCAGTTTTGGTCTCCCAATCCTGTATCACCGGAACGTTTCTCTTTCCCAAATTGGGCCAAATTGATTCTTGCCGCCGTCCCCATATATCTCAATAAATTGTGATACGTTTCATTGATACTCTCTGGAATCATGCAGACGGCTTCCCACCGTTTCTGCGGATGAAAGCACAGCCTTTCTAGGCCTCAGGTGTTGTACAGATCTTAGAAAACTCACTGCCAACAGAAAAGAGAAATGTGGTCTCCAAGCACATGTGAACCAATTGATGAAATTTAAAATACTTTCTCCGATCTACCCTCAGTTTGAATACCCAGAAAGGTGACCTGGTGAAGCCCACCTTTGATGGGCAGGGAAGAACTCAATGAATCTCAACGTTTGGCAGAAACATGCAGTCAGGGATGTCTGCAGGGAGGTGGGTCAAAAAAGTCAGGATGGCAGCCACAACCATGCATTCAGAGCCTGCCCCTTTTTTACATGCGTTGCATCTGATTGCATAGCTGTGGCTGCATCTTGACTTTTTTGACCCACCTCCCTGCAGAGAAAGTAAATCTTACTTTTTGGACACCCCTACATGCAGTCCAGCCTTGAGGCTTGCTCCCCTCATGCATCTAACACTACGCCAAACCCCATTGTCTACATTTCGGAAATTCTTTCCTTCCTTAGAAGGAAGGATGTTTTTTTCAAGCCTCTTCCACCAGGATGGAGTCTGCTGGACACAATCAGTGTTCATTTTCTGAAATTTATTTATTTATTTATAATTGTATTGTCGAAGGCTTTCACTCTAGCTGGGCACAGAGATTTCGCTTCTGTCTGTGCTCCTGCCCTCTGAAGGTGCTGGCCACAGATGCTGGTGAAACGTTAGGAACCACAACTTCCAGAACACGGCCACACAGCCTGGAAGACCCACAACAGCCATTTATTTTATTTGTTTGTTTGTTTGTTTGTTTATTTATTTATATACCGCCTTTATTATTTTTATAAATAACTCAAGGCGGCAAACATACCTAATACTCTTTCTCTTCGATTTCTCTTCGATTGGTACTCTTTCCTCCTCCTATTTTCCCCACAACAACAACCCTGTGAGGTGAGTTGGGCTGAGAGAAAGCGACTGGCCCAAGGTCACCCAGCTGGCTTTCGTGCCTAAGGCGGGACTAGAACGCACAGACTCCTGGTTTGCCATTGGCTCCTTCCTAGGGCTGAGAGACAGGGACTGGCCCAAGGTCACCCAGCCGGCTTTCATGCCTAAGGCGGGACTAGAACTCTCAGTCTCCTGGTTTGTCATTGGCTCCTTCCTGAGAGACAGGGACTGGCCCAGGGTCACCCAGCCGGCTTTCCTGCCTATGGCGGGACTAGAACTCTCAGTCTCCTGGTTTGCCATTGGCTCATTCCTAGGGCTGAGAGAAAAAGACTGGCCCAAGGTCACCCAGCCGGCTTTCATGCCTAAGGCGGGACTAGAACTCTCAGTCTCCTGGTTTGCCATTGGCTCATTCCTAGGGCTGAGAGAAAGCGACTGGCCCAAGGTCACCCAGCCGGCTTTCGTGCCTAAGGCGGGACTAGAACTCTCAGTCTCCTGGTTTGCCATTGGCTCCTTCCTAGGGCTGAGAGACAGGGACTGGCCCAAGGTCACCCAGCTGGCTTTCGTGCCTAAGGCGGGACTAGAACGCACAGACTCCTGGTTTGCCATTGGCTCCTTCCTAGGGCTGAGAGACAGGGACTGGCCCAAGGTCACCCAGCCGGCTTTCATGCCTCAGGCGGGACTAGAACTCTCAGTCTCCTGGTTTGTCATTGGCTCCTTCCTGAGAGACAGGGACTGGCCCAGGGTCACCCAGCCGGCTTTCCTGCCTATGGCGGGACTAGAACTCTCAGTCTCCTGGTTTGCCATTGGCTCATTCCTAGGGCTGAGAGAAAAAGACTGGCCCAAGGTCACCCAGCCGGCTTTCATGCCTAAGGCGGGACTAGAACTCTCAGTCTCCTGGTTTGCCATTGGCTCCTTCCTAGGGCTGAGAGAGAAAGCGACTGGCCCAAGGTCACCCAGCCGGCTTTCGTGCCTAAGGCGGGACTAGAACTCTCAGTCTCCTGGTTTGCCATTGGCTCCTTCATAGGGTTGAGAGACAGGGACTGGCCCAAGGTCACCCAGCCGGCTTTCCTGCCTAAGGCGGGACTAGAACTCTCAGTCTCCTGGTTTGCCATTGGCTCATTCCTAGGGCTGAGAGAAAGTGACTGGCCCAAGGTCACCCAGCCAGCTTTCCTGCCTAAGGCGGGACTAGAACTCTGAGTCTCCTGGTTTGCCATTGGCTCCTTCCTAGGGCTGAGAGGCAGGGACTGGCCCAAGGTCACCCAGCCGGCTTTCCTGCCTAAGGCGGGACTAGAACTCTCAGTCTCCTGGTTTGCCATTGGCTCATTCCTAGGGCTGAGAGAAAGCAACTGGCCCAAGGTCACCCAGCCGGCTTTCGTGCCTAAGGCGGGACTAGAACTCTCAGTCTCCTGGTTTGCCATTGGCTCCTTCCTAGGGCTGAGAGAAAGCGACTGGCCCAAGGTCACCCAGCTATCTTTCCTGCCTAAGGTGGGACTAGAACTCTCTGTCTCCTGGTGTGCCATTGGCTCCTTCCTAGGGCTGAGAGAGGGGGACTGGCTCAAGGTCACCCAGCCGGCTTTCCTGCCTAAGGCGGGACTAGAACTCTCAGTCTCCTGGTTTCTAGCCCGTTGCCTTAACCACTAGACCAAACTGGCAATGGATGAAACACAACCTAGAGGAGATGGAGGGCAGAATGACCACCCATGAGTACAACGATGGTAAACTTGGGTGGAGAAAGGACAAGATTTTCAGGCCCAAGCTTTAGATTACTAGTTTGTCTAACCCAGTTGTGGCTAATCGACATAACATTGTTTGATTGCTCAGATTGCTAAAAGACAAATTAATTGGCAATTCTCTGCCTACTGCAAGTTGGCAACCACTTTTTAAGAACTGCCTACTCTTCTATCAAAATAGGAGTTAAAAAGAGACCCAGGATAGGAGAATGAACTAGGGTGACACCAAGCCACAGACTAACATTCGTATTTTGGAATGCTCCATTATCAACCACGTTCCAAGCTAGCAGAAAAGCAGTCCAAGGAGATAATATAATTTTGGACCCGTAGGATCTACATTCTTACTACTGGTAGTCCTGAGCGACTGCCTCAGTCAGCGACCATTCACAGTTTTGACGGTGATGAAAAAGTAACTTTACAACTAATGCCCGCATCAACGACCCTCTCTCTCAGTCACCAGTTCACCATTACAGTCAGTTGGTGTGCGTCGTTCTGTGTCTGACCTGTTTTTTTCCCTCCTCGCAGAGCGGAGAGATTGCTTAAGCAAGTGATCTCTTCCTGAGCTGCTTTTTTCCCAGGTGCAGGGTGTCCCTAAAAACTGCTAACCCCAAGTTAACAAGCTCAGCTCAGTGACCTTAATTAGTTGAGCTCACAGCTGCTGCCTGAAACTGACAAGACCATAATCAGTTTCACACTAAAGACTTTTGTTTGCCTCCTAAGCAGCTGGTGGCTGGCGGGAATGTGCTAGGCAAACAGCTGGCACTAGGGCATCCATATCAATGTGTATTCCCCATTGTGTGTCTGCTTACTCTCTTGTAATCCCTTCCTTTCCGATGAATGTAAATACAAACATCAATTCTCTTCCTGCTAAGTATCCCAGCGCTGGGGTGAGCGTTCCAAAGGGTGGGGGAGTGGGGAAAAAGGGCTATTTGTCCTGGTTCAGCCTCTGCCCCAGGGCCTCAGCGAGGAGTCAGAAGACGAGCTGCCCCTGGCAAACCTCCAGGGGATTGAGCCAGGCGAGGCCCCAGACGCAGGCACGGTCCCAGACAATGACCCAGCACCGCAGGAGTTGGCAATACCTGAGGATACAGGGGAGCAAGCTGGGAATGGTGGTTTGTCCCCACCCTCTAGCCAGCAGCCAGCAACCGAGACTACAGGGGAGCAAGCTGGGGATTGCGGTTTGTCCCCACCCTCTAGCCAGCAGCCAGCTGGATCCCATCAGCCTCCCAGCTCTCCTGAATCCCCCAAAGGGCAGAGGTGGAGGCGTGTGCGCCTCGCCTTAAAGGACAGGAGGAAAAGTGCTCGGCTGGCTGCTAGGGAGTTACGCAGAGGGCAGGGAGAGTCTTTGCAGGACCCAGAGGACAGCTCCTGAGCTCCTGATAAATTACCAACGAAGCAGTGAGGGAGTTGTGGGAGCAACGTTGCATTTTGGCTTCGCGACCATTCTGGTATCCTGTCTTGTTGCCTGCGTTCCTGACCCTGTTTGGATTATCGTTACCCGGACTTCTGGACTCCTTGACCCGGTTTGGATTACTGACTACTCTTTGGTTCACTCCTTTGACTATCGGCGCACAGATTACTGGTTTGTCTCTCTCTTGGCTCTCATTGCAAAGTGACTCTGGGCTGCATTCCTTACCTCTGGCTGACTGCCAAGACTCTCCAATCTGTTCTGGAGGCGAGCCAGCACACTATTAGATTTGCCCTTTTACCCAGCTTCCTTGTGAGTTTCCCCACCCGGCTGGTTGTGGTCATATCCTTCTGATGCTATAAACCAAAGGAAAGCTGAAGCAAAATCGTAAGCCCAGTTGCGGTCACGTAATTTTTCCCTTAGCCTCTGCGTCGTTTAATGACTGAGTTGCCAGTCCCAATTGTGGCTGTTAAACGAGGACTACCTGTATTATCATTTTCTTGCTTTAAAAGTTGTAAGCTTTCCAGCATTGGGCAGCCTTTCAATTGTACCAATGAATGAATGAATGAATGAATGAATGAAATGTTTTCTCTGAAGTTCTCATTTTTTATTTGTGGATAGATAAAGGTAGAAGAAAGATGACAGACAGACAGATTCAAAACTGTGTTTGCTCCAATTATGTTCTGAAAGAATAAAACCCAGGATTTTACTACCTCATTCTGGGCAATGGAACAATGGGGCTCTATTAATATTATGAATGTTATGTAATAAATTAATAACAAGAAACAGTGAGTAAAAAACTATTAGCAAGAACTAAGCCGGGGAGCGGAAGACACTTACCGCGTGCCTCTTCAGTTAAGAGAGCTTTCAGTTCCAGTTGCTTTAATGAAGCAGAAAATAGAGTAGTAAAAGAAGCGGGATTTGGAGCACAAAACAAACTGCCATAAAGAAGTCTGCCAAGATGGAGCATCTGAAATCCATACAGAAATTAAAGGTTCTTAGGAAACGCTGCACAAGAACCTTGGGAGAAATCCAGAATTACGACAAGGAGCGATGCAGAGGGCTGGAACTTTTAAATTCCAAAGCCATGAATAATTTTTAATCTCAAAGGCAAACTTTGACGGTTTATGTCGGAAAGTGCATTGACACACACGTGTGTGTGTGTCTAAAGTCTATGTATATTTTATGTTTTTCGTTTTTATTATTTTGTTGTAAACCGCCCAGAGTCCCTCCAGTGGAGGGAGATGGGCAGTGATATTAAATAAATAAATAAATAAATAAATAAATAGCACAATCAAAGCCTTTTTCACTTGCACCATGACACATGTAAAACAGAGGGTGGGGCTTCTATCATGCAGTCACAACTGCCATCTTGACTTTTTTGACCCTCTTTCCCCCTCCCCCTCCCCAACAGATATATTGGCTAAAGGACATGTTGAGAAGATCTGTGCTCTCCAAGATGACTTAGAGAGAAAGCAAATCCTTTAAGGGATTTTTGGGAAGCTAACGCTGTAACTGCAGGCAGTTAAGAAATGCCACCATTCTCTAAAAATAAAAATCAGATGGTGTTTGGCATCAGAGATCCAAAGCCACCAAGAAGATCTTCTCCAACATCTGTTTCAAGTGCGCTGGTAGAGACCCCATGGAGATCAAACCCAAGATGCATTGCCATAAACCTAGAATGAACTAGAGCAGTACAATGTGTTTGCTTTAACTTGTCAGATTTCTCATATGAAATTAGCAAATTGTTTTCTATACAAAGCACAGCTTTCTCACAATGATGTGACGTGCAGGTGGCCAGATAACAACAAAGCCTTCCCATAGCTTTGGATGGCTTTGCTTATATCTTCATTAGATATGAAGCTAGAAGGTACCATGTGATGTATTGTTTACGTCTAGTCTCTAAACCTTCCCATGGGAACAGTTTGCCATGATGCTTCTGTGGGAAGCCTTGCTCTGTGTAGAGCAAGGGAGGAGGGGGGGGATCACATGCTTGCTTAGATGCAGCACTGCCACCCAATAGCAGGTGCTATGGCCTATGCTTTAGGCCTGGTGTGTGTCACACCTAACTTCCAGCCAATCAGAAAGCTGGAAGAACTGAATATCTAACCAGGCAAAATGGTGTTCTATGCTTCTTGACTTCTGTCCGGTCTTTTAGCCATGTTCGTGGGTGTGTTCTGCTTCTGAAGACTGGGAAGTGCGTAGCTATGCGTGGCTGTGTGTGTAGGCCATGGCATGAGCAATGGAAACAATACATGAAACTCTGCTTGTAAGTTTTGTTTTCAAGTAAAGATTTTATAGCTTTTACAAGCTGCACTCTGTCTGTTTACTCTCAAGCCTTGGTTTTTCCCTATAAGCCAGCGTACATCCTATCATAACTCCCCAAAGGAACCTTGGACCACATGGGGACCCGAATGTCTGCATTCTTTTAAAGCAGCTGTGGCTTTTCCCAGGATAATAATAACAGTTTAATCATAATTTATTAGACTTACCTGGCTGCCAAATTGCCGAGTCTCAACATTACAAACTCAATATAAACAGTGCAAAAAGAACCAAAACATTAAATGACACTATGGGGAAGTGTGTTTAAAAAACAACAACAACAAGGCAGGTTCAACCGTGCCCTATCTTTGGTCACTCGGCAGGACCGCACAAAAGCTTGGCCCATTCAGAAAGCCGAGTTTTGAGCGTCTTTCTAAAGAAGATAAAAGATGGAGCCGAATGGAGCTTCGGTGGAATGCTGTTGCAGAGTCAAGAACAGGAATAAGGAGGGACATTTCCAGGGTCCCACAAAAGGGCAGGGTTTAACTGGAGGGGCCCGGAACATGCCCCCACTGCCAGGTCTTATAGCAGAGGCAGAGAGAGTTGTAGAAAAGCAGTCCCATCAACCACCATGAAGGACTTTATAACCAGCTCCTTCAATTGCAACTGGAAACCCACTGCTAACCAGTGCAGCTCCTGTGGCAGAGGTCTTTCAGGGATGTACTGAGATGCCCCCATAACTGCTCTCACACCTGTACTGTGGATCCTGCAGGGGCTTCCTACATGGCATAGTGTGTTATTTATTTATTTATTTATTTATTTATTTATTTATTACATTTATATCCCGCCCATCTCCCCCACAAGGAGGGACCCTGGGCGGTTCACAACAATTTAAAAGAATTAAAACAATAAATATCAATAATAACAATATAATATATGTGTGATGTGACCCCAGTTGACGTATTGTGTCCACCTAAGGTTAAAGAAGGGGGCGTGGTGGCTCAGCGGGTAAGACGCCAGGCTTGTCGATCGGAAGATCGCAAGTTCGGAGGTTCGAATCCCTAGCCCTGCGTGCGGAGTGAGCTCCCGCACTAGTCCCAGCTCTTGCCAACCTAGCAATTCGAAAGCATGCAAATGCAAGTAGATGAATAGGTACCACTTCGGTGGGTAGGTAACAGCGTTCCGCGTATGTCATGCCGGCCACATGACCGTGGAAGCGTCTTTGGACAACGCTGGCTCTTCGGCTAACAAACGGAGATGAGCACCGCCCCCTAGAGTCGGACGCGACTGTGCAGGGGAACCTTTACCTTTACCTTTTAAGGTTAAAGATGTTGTCTCAACAAAGCTACGTGTCCTTGCTCGACCTCCTGTTCTCTCTAGAGCAGTGTTTCTCAACCTTGGCAACTTTAAGAGGCATGGACTTCAACCCCCAGAATTCCCCAGCCAGCGTGGGAGAATTCTGGGAGTTGAAGTCCACGCCTCTTAAAGTTGCCAAAGTTGAGAAACACTGCTCTAGACACACTAATCACAACCCAGAAAACAAGGGTTGGCCCTTGATCTCAAAAACATGATCTGTTCTTGGTCTAAAGCAGTGTTTTTCAAATTTGGCAACGTTAAGATGTGTGGACTTCAACTCCCAGAATTCCCACACTGGCTGGGGAATTCTGGGAGTTGAAGTCCACACATCTTAACGTTGCCAAGTTTGAAAAACACTGCTCTAAAAGGAGTAAAGCAAATCTTCTTGAAAGCAAGAAGAGCAATTGACGGAGTGTTGGCAGGGTGTGGTCAAAAACGTCAAGATGGCACCCACAATGGTGTGATCAAACTGGCCACCTTGTTTTCTTTTGAACCCCCCCCCCTCCAGTCAGCTCAACAAATTAACAGTTCAATGTGTGAAGAAGTCTATATTGCACGTAATAGATGCAAGACACACATAAAAAACGGGCAGAGTGTCATGATCCCAGTTTCACAGCGTTGAAGCTCTGCATCAGAGATCATGCGTTGAAGGAGTTAAGGGGGGAAGAGGCCGTGCCTGCATACTTTCGCCTGCAATCTGCCAGTGGTAGATCAAGGTCGTGGAGAGTCTGAAGAAATTGAAAGTACCATCACAGTGGCCTGAGAAGGGGGAGAGGTTGTGGGGACATATATCAACGGAGGGAAGCCCACGCTTTTCTCCAGAAGCAACTTTCTCTTGTATGCAGTAACTTTTAAGTAAAGTAGTTTTCCAAGATTCTGTTGTGAGACTATTTTATTTTAAGCATAGTTCTGCAACTATTACACAGAGCTTCAGATGTGCCGTCATGGCCACCATCTTGACTTTTTTGACCACACCCTGCAGATACCTCTGCCAGCTTCACTTCTCCGATCTTCTCCAGCACAGATGAATATAAACCAAGAAATTAACAAGAAAGGACCTGAAGACCAGGGACGCAAGATGACAAGAGGGATGCCATCAGTGCAGATGTAATGCAGGGTGTTCCGATCAGACAGAAACAGGCAGGGATGTATAGCGAGTGATCAAAGTTATCACGATTATGTCAAGGTGATTTATTAGTAAGCCATATAGGGTTTAAATGTTTAATCAAAGGAAGGTTGAACCCCTTGTATACAGTACATTCTCTACCGCAGTTTATGTCCAGTGGAACGATCAGTAATGGATGAGTTTAAGGCCATCGTCTGGTGCCAAGGAAATAATTCCTCCACAATAATGAAATTAACCACATGAAGGATATATTGGAAAAAGAAAACTTTAATAAACAACCCAAACATATGTACAGTACATTATACAAAGGGGCAAACAGCAACAGAGGTTTTTTTAAAAAATCCAACACTGTAAAATGAGGAAAGTTATAAACAGAGGTGTCTGCAGAAGGGTCAAAAAAGTCAAGATGGTGGCCGTAACTATGGGATTGAAGCCATCATCTTGCCTTTTTTGAACCCACACAGTCAGTTCCACAAATTGACACTTCACTGTGTGAGAAGCCTCTTGTGTTTTAAATATTGCATCTGTAATTTTATTGGACAATCCTGAGCTTTAGTATTAATGCAGAACGAGAAAATCTACTTTCTTCTTGAAGGGCCCCATTCACAGCAGGTGCTAGAGATGTCAGTTGTAGACCTATTGGCTGCATTCACACAATATGCTAAGCTTCATTAGTTTTGCTAATTGTGCAAACCCAGTCTGTTTAATTCATGGTTAGGTGGATTGGATGAATCCAAAGAATGGATTAATTCAGGGACCAAATTCATGGTGTTGTGAGAACTCAGCCAGTGAAAAATTCATCACCTCCTACAGCAGACAACAGCACCTCGCTAACCTTGGCTGATCTCAAAAAGCAAACCGGGATCAGACCTACTTAGTAATTGGATGAGAGACCACCAGGAGATGCTCTGGACTGTAGGCTGGACTAGAAAGTCAGCAAAAACATTCCAGGAGAAAATAACAGCAAACTACTTCTGTATTTTTGCATCCACTTAGGAATCAGGAGACTTTTTTTACTGGGACTTCCTGCTGAAAAATTATTTTACAGGCATCTGCAAGAAGATGACAATCTAAGGTAAAAATCTGGAATACTCCCCCCCCCTAAAAAAACAAAAAAAAAATGTTTTGGCAGGAGGACAGACAAATTGCAACCCTGTGATCACCCATACCCAGTTGATGTTGCTTGCTGTGCAGACGGCCGAAGCCGCAGAAACGGAACTGTACAGTCCCTTGAACCGCAAACACCAGATGGCCATATTTTTAGATGCAAAAAAGGATCTACAAGAGGAAATGAAGAGAGGCTCAGCCCCTAGAATCAATGGAGGAGAGGAATTCACCAGAAGAGACACAGACATACAAGGCGGGATTGGACTCCTTGGGGCCCAGCACGTCACCAAAGCTGATGAAACCACAGTGACATCTGCTCTCAGATCTGCTCTGTCACCATCCCTTGTTTTATCACAGGTTCTTCTAAAACTTCAGGGTGAACAGAGAATTGGAAACTCCCTTTCCCTTCCTTTTGAAGCGGAACCGTCACCCCTCTCCCTTCCACCCTGTCCCCTTAGGGCAGGGGTGGGGAAGCTTTTTTATGCCAAGGGGCATTTTGATATTTATAACATCACTCAAGGGCCGGGGGACGGGGTTTGCGGGCGGGAGCCAATCGCGCGGAAGGGGGCGGTGTTTGTGGGCGGGAGCCAATCGCGTGGAAGGGGGCGGGGTTTGTGGGTGGGAGCCAATCGCACGCACTGGGGGGCCACCATGCCCACCATGCCCGCTGCCGTGCCTGCCCCTGCCACATCTGCCGCTGCCCCTGCTGCTGCCACGCCCACCACGCCCGCCGCCACACCTGCCCCTGCCATGCCTCCGCCACGGGCCAGACCAATTGCTTTCGCGGGCCTTATACGGCCCGCAGGCCGGACATTGCCCACCCCTGCCTTAGGGACAGCAAGCCACCCACTCACCCTCAGACTGGCCAGGTTCTCAGTGATTGTAATGGGCTGTGAGAATAACCTTGGGGAAGAGGAGGAAGAGCCGCAGCCAAGGCAACAGTCAGATAAGAGAAATCTGAGTCCAAAGTAGGAATGTAATATGGGAAAGCGTCTCGGACTTGATCCTCCCTCGTTCTCATGAAGAAGAGGGGAGGCAGATTGAGAGATACAAACTTGATGTCAGCCCTACAAGGTAGCCCAGACTTGAACATCAAAGTTATGAATACTAAAACTACTTTTATTACAGGGTTACAGTAACAGAGAGAGCCATAGGGAGGTGTAGTGGTTAAGGCAGTGTTTCTCATGGCTGGCTGGGGAATTATAGAGTTGAAGTCCACACATCTTCAAGTTGCCAAGGTTGAGAAACACTGGGTTAAGGCATTAGCCTAGAACAAGGGTCGGAAATGGCGGCTCGCGAGCCAGATCTGGCTCTTTGGCCCCTCGGCTCTGGCTCTCTCTCTCTGTCTGCCGCCCGACATCCGGAAAGCCGGTCTCCGGAAGCAGAGCGAACCCTGGGGAAGAAACAGACACTGATTGGTGGAGGCTCAGAAGGAAGGATGCCTCCACCAATCAGCACGCGCCAAAGGGGAGCAGAGAGGCGGGCTGAACAAGGTGAAGCCCGATTGGCCCTGCTACCCAGAGGCGCGAAAAAAAGACCGGCACGGGGCCTCGCTCAGCTGGACGAGCCGCTGGACCTGGAGCGCTTCCGCGCGCAGCTGAGCGAGGCCCCGCGCCGGTCTTTTTGGAGCGCATTTCCGGGCTCCGGGCGTGCGGGCGCTGAGTCCCTGCCCCCCTCCCCCCAGCGGGGGCTGAAGGGCCGGGACTCGGCGGGCGGGCGGCTGAAGCGGAGGAGGAAGGTGGCAGCCGAGCAGCAGCGGGTGAGTCTCCTGGCGCTCCCCGTTCCTTCCCTGCCCTGGGCGCCCACGTGCGCCTCAAGGCGGCACGGAAAGACCTCCGCAGACCCGGGGATTTCCCCCTCCCGACTGAGAATCCTCCTCGCCCCCCCCCACACCACCAGGGCCTCGCCTTCCAAGGATCGGAGGGGGTTATTCGGAAAAGGGTAGGGGTGGGCGCGGATGTGATTTGGCAGCGCGCTCCGCTCCCGTGCAGAGCGGGCGGTGGAAGAAAGCCAGCCAGTGCTGGCCTTTTTGGAGCACTTCCGCGCGCAGCTGAGCGCTGGGCTGTGGAAATGCGCTCCAAAAAGACCAGCGCGGGGCCTCGCTCAGCTGCGCGCGGAAGCGCTCCAGGTCCGGCGGCTCGTCCAGCTGAGCGAGGCCCCGCGCCGGTCTTTTTGGAGCGCATTTCCACAGCCCAGCGCTGCCCCGGCTCCGCCCTGGCTCCTTGGTTCGGAACAGCTTGGCTGCCGAGGCAGAGGCGCAGCCGGCGCCCTCCGAAGCTGGAGCCCCCGCAGCCCGCAGATCGGCGCTGGATCACTTCCAGAAATAGCAGGGGGAGAAGGCCGGCCGCCTTCTGCAGGCAAGGAGGGAGGGGCGGGAAGCCGGTGGGGGGGGGGGAAACTGCTACATGGGCCCTCCCACCCACCCCAATAAGCCACGTGATTGGCTCCCGCCCGCAAACCCCCGCCCCCTTCCACGTGATTGGCCCCCGCCCGCAAACCCCCCGCCCCCTTCCATGTGATTGGCCCCCACCCGCAAACCTCGCCCCCTTCCACACGATTGGCCCCCACCTGCAAACCCCGCCCCCTTGCATGCGATTGGCCCCCACCCGCAAACCCCGCCCCCTGGCTCTCGAGCATTTCAAAATGTGCACGAGCATGTCAAAATGGCTCCCGGCATAAAAAGTTTGCCGACCCCTGGCCTAGAAACCGGGAGGCCCTGAGTTCTAGTCCTGCCTTGGGCACAAAGCCAGCTGGGTGACCCTGGGCCAGTGTGATACCCTTCAGTGTCAGAATCCCCAACCAAGAAATCCCTCAGGCAGTTACTCTAAAGGATCCATTTATTCAGGATTAATACACTTCAGGCCAGAAGAAGCCTCGAATAATGGTTTTCGCGCCGAAAGAGCCTTATCAAAGAAGCGGCGAAGACACCCATGAGGGTCCAGCCATAACAAACCAATTCCCACTCCAACAATCCCGCCCCCCTACAGAATGTCCGTTAGGGAGCAGGCGCTTATCAGTTCTCTCAAAGCGATGCAGAAATGCGAAGTCTCTGAAGCCAAGTATAGCAGACCAGCAACCTACACGTGTATAAAAGTCAGAAGCATGGCAGACGAGCACGTGAGGCTGACAGCCAGTCACCTTCTCTCAGCCCTAGGAAGGGGGCAATGGCAAACCACTTCCAACATCTTGTCAAGAAAACTGCAGGGATCAGTCCGGGCAGTCGCCAGGAGTCAACACTGACTCGAAGGCGCGCACACACATACAGAACAGTAACAGAATCTTGCAACTCTCAACGTGCCTTCCCCACTTCCTGCCTTTACCCTAAAGAGATCTAGGGAGGATCAAGTCTTTGATTGCATGGTTATGGCCACCATCTTGACTTTTTTGAGACACCCCTGCAGACACCCCTGAACATAGCTCTAGGAAAACAGAAGATGAGGTGTTTTGGATCCTCCTGCCCGGTGCCAAGAAATGCAGAAATAAATAAATAAATAAATAAATAAATAAATAAATAAATAAATAATAACAAATCTTTTGCCAAACGAAAGCTGAATTTCATTTATTCAGATCACTTAGCACACCTAGGTTTGAAAAACGACGCTAGAGGGACCCGCTGTTGTGTCGTATCAAACCTAGTGCGGTTGTCATAGCCGACAAGGCTGATTTTCATGCAGAAGATATGAACATTTACCTAGATAAAGTCTTTGTTTACAAGAACTGCAGAGTAATTGTCGGCGAGGAAAAGGGTTGTGAAATTTCCGTCACAGATCACAATTTCTCCAGAAAGATGAACATGCACTTGATGACATTTTCGCACAAAGGCCCCAATTACACACTTGCACCACAATGCGTGCATCAGAAAGGAAGAGACCGCGTTTGCACAATGACATCATCTGATGAGTGTCATAATGTCGCCCTGATGGCGTTCCAGAAGGCCTGAAAGATCGGGCTGTTCTCCCATGACTCCGGGTAGCATGAGCTACCCTTGTCAGATGTTTTTGGCATTTGTTTGCATATGTTGTGGCATTACTTGGCTGGATTTTCCAACTTGTTCAGTTATTTTAATATATTTGTTAACTTGAGGCGCTCCAGAGTCAATTTGGCGGCACTGACCTTGAATGAAATAAATAAAAAAAATTCATAAAAGCCGGGTAGGTTGTAAATACTTTTTTCCCCTTTTTCTTATAGTTCAGCTCAGCTGCGGTCCAATTACAAGCATCAGTATAGTTAACAACTTTTGCAATATTGCTGTTGAAACACAGAAAGTTACTTATGGTGCACAAGCTGGTCCGTTCTAAAAAAAATGGACTGTTCGCATTTTAAAATGAAAGCTTCTAGTCCCTAAGGCAGTGTTTCTCAACCTTGGCAACTTTAAGATGGGTGGACTTCAACTCCCAGAATTCCCCAAGGAATTCTGGGAGTTGAAGTCCACCCATCTTAAAGTTGCCAAGGTTGAGAAACACTTTCCTAAGGAGTCCTTGGTGCTCTCTGAGCCTTGTTGTTTTCTTGCAGACGTTTCATTGCCAGGCTAGGCAACATCTTCAGTGCAAAAAGGGAGTGGGACTTTGTTTATATACCATGGCTTGTCCTGCTTGTGTTGGTGGAGGTGTAACTTAGGTGTAACCCTAACTTTCCTAAGGCTTTTACGCCTAGTGAACTCTCAGGCAACCAGCTGTGAGCCTCACCAAGTCAAGCTCCAAGGCCTTGATACTTCTTTACTAGGAGCTGTGACTGAATGAATATTTGCAAAGTAAATATGTGTGCAAATATGCTTGATTTGGGTAATACTTGTTGGCAGACTTTATGGTGACTCAGATACAGTATTTGAATTGCAAGATGCAAAATTATGGCCTTTTAAAGAGCCAGCAATCCTTAGTAGTGACAACAGCAGTTAGACAATGCTTGAGCCTGTTTCCATGCATGCATACTGTATATACATCACAACACATTTAACATAATTACTGAATTAACCCATGTTTAGGTTTACACAATACGCTGAGCCATCAGTTAAGCCAACAGATGGGATTTGCAGAAGACACTAAGGCACACACAGACACACACAAACATACAGATGCAGCTTAAACAAAGTTAAAATTGTCCCTATAGCTATTAGCAGGGCCAGCCACTGTATACAAACAGGGAGAAAACCACACACTCACTCACACTGACGATATTGCCTAGTTGGGCAACGAAACGTCTGCAAGCCAACAACCAAGCTCAGAGTGCACCAAAGACTCCAGATAGAAGTAGTCCTCACTTAATGACCATTTGTTTAGTGACGATTCAGACTTATGACAGTCCTGAAAAAGCTGACTTACAACTGGTGCTCACACTTACGACTATCGCAGCATCCCCATGGTCACATGATTTGGATGCTTGCCAACCGGTTCGCATTTATGACCGTTGCAGCATCCCGTGGTCACGAGATCGCCATTTTCGACCTTCCCAGCCGGCTTCTGGCAAGCAAAATCAATGGGGAACCGCATGATTCGCTTAAACCACATGGTTCGCTTAATGACCGCAGTGCATCATACAAATGCATCATACAAATATAAATATGACGTACTGTATAAAATATAGAAAAATATTTAAAATGTATATAAAATATAAATTCCTTGGAGCCACATCACAGCGCCAACCACCCCCATGATTGGCTATCCCCCCTCCCACCCCAAGTGAGGTGGCACAGCCAAGTCTTGACCCCCTTTCGGAAGGCCGGGAGAGTGGGGGCCTGCCTCACCTCTGGGGGTAACGTGTTCTACAGGGCGGGGGCTACGGCAGAGAAGGCCCTCTTCCTGGGCCCCGCCAAGCGGAATTCTCTTACAGACGGGGTCCAAAGCATGCCCTCTCTGCATGAACGGGTGGGGCGGGTCGATGTTATCGGGATGAGACGGTCCCTCAGATACCCTGGCCCCATGCCATGTAGGGCTTTAAAGGTGATAACCAGCACCTTGAATTGGACCCGGAAGCAAACCGGCACCCAGTGCAGCTCGCGAAGCAACGGTGTTATATGCGCCATCCTTGGGGCTCCTGAAACTGCTCGTGCGGCCGCGTTCTGAACAGCTGTAGCTTCCAGGTGCTCTTCAAGGGTAGCCCATGCAGAGCACGTTGCAATAGTCTATACGGGAGATGACAAGGGCATGAGTGACTGACCGGAGGGACTCCCGATCCAGGAAGGGGCATAGCTGGCGCACAACACGAAGTTGTGCAAAGACCCTCCTGGCCACGGCTGCCGCCTGCTCTTCGAGCAGGAGTCGTGAGTCCAGGAGGACCCCAGGTTCCGAACTGGATCTGTCTGGGGCAGTGCATCCCCACCCAGAGCCAAAAGAGGTAAATTCCTGGATACCCGGGAGCCCCCAACCCACAGCCGCTCCGTCTTGCCAGGGTTCAGCTGAAGCCTGTAGTTCCCCATCCAGGCCCCACAGCCTCCAGGCACCAAGAGAGGGTGGCCACGACTTCACTTAAGTCACCCGGGATGGAGATGTATGATTGGGTATCATCGGCATATTGATGATACCTCACCCCATGGTGACGGATGATCTCACCCAGCAGTTTCATGTAGATGTTAAAGAAGAGGGGGAGAGTACTGAGCCCTGCGGCACCCCACAAAGGAGGGGCCATGGGTCGGATCTCGCTCCTATCAACACCGACTGGGACCAGCCCTGGAGGAGGGAGGGAGGGAGGGAGGGAGGAAGGAAGGAAGGAAGGCTGATTTGCAGCCCAACCAGTGGAAACCACTGAATTTGGCATACCTGCTAAACACAGCAAATGCTTGAAGCTCATTAATCACTCTGTTCAAAGGATTTACTGCTTATTGTGGAAAATCCTTTAAGCTCCCAGCAGCTCATGCCCTGACAGCAAAAATACAACAAGGGGACAGTGTAGCAGCACAATGGAAGCCACTCACAACATAAGAAAGCCTTTGAAACTGCTCTTTCTTTCTTTCTTTCTTTCTTTCTTTCTTTCTTTCTTTCTTCTCTTTCTTTCTTTCTTTCTTTCTTCCTTCCTTCCTTCCTTCCTTCCTTCCTTCTTCCTCCTTCCTTCCTTCCTTCCTTCCCTCCCTCCCTCCCTCCCTCCCTCCCTCCCTCCCTCCCTCTTTTTCTTTCTTCCTTCCTTCCTTCCTTCCTTCCTTCCTTCCTCCCCTCCCTCCCTCCCT
Source organism: Charina bottae (assembly GCA_023362775.1). Classification (NCBI taxonomy): domain Eukaryota; kingdom Metazoa; phylum Chordata; class Lepidosauria; order Squamata; family Charinaidae; genus Charina; species Charina bottae. Next base: position 6,355,480 of record JALMGJ010000034.1, read on the forward strand.
CCCTCCCCTCCCTCCCTCCCTTTTCCTTCCTTCCTTCCTTCCTTCCTTCCTTCCTTCCTTCCTTCCTTCCTTCCTTCCTTCCTTCCTTCCTTCCTTCCTTCTTTCTTTCTTCCTCCCTCCCTCCCTCCCTCCCTCCCTCTTTTTCTTTCTTCCTTCCTTCCTTCCTTCCTTCCTCCCTCCCTTTTTCCTTCCTTCCTTCCTTCCTTCCTTCCCTTCCTTCCTTCCTTCCTTCCTTCCTTCCTTCCTTCCTTCCTTCCTTCCTTCCTTCTTCTTTCTTTCTTTTCTTTCTTCTTTCTTTTCTTTCTTTCTTCTTCTCTTTCTTTCTTTCCTTTCTTTCTTTCTTTCTTTCTTCACAACACGGGTAATGGTGGCCTTCTGGCTAAATCAACTATAGTCTACCAAGTATACCCACGTGTACCCGTACGCTTTTTTGAATGTTGGTGGCTTCCGTGCAAGTGTGATGGAGTCTCGGTGCTTTGCCAATGGCATCTCCAGAAGATGCTAGGGGAAATGGGGCATGTGGGGGTGGAGTTTCGGGAAAAGGGATCCCAAGCGGTGGGTGCTGGCCTTCAAAAGCTATTCTTGTCATATAATCTCCCTCCCCCAAAAAAACCATCAGATCTTATGTCAACCTACTAATATCTCGCATACTTTAGGCCAGATCTAGCGTATCTTTGCAAGATTTCAGCACCCTCTGGTGAGATTTTGTAAGATAGTTTCTTGGAACTTGTTTTATCTGGAAAAGAGCAGGAGGTATCTTGGAAATCTGGCTGGCACCCAAGTGCCACTCTGCTGACCCGAATCTGCTTCTTTTGTATAAAGATAGTTCTCGACTTACGACCGTTCATTTAACGACGGTCTGAAGTTACGACAGCCTCGGAATGGGTACTTTATGGCCTGTAAAGCACTTCCGAGCGTCACAAAATGTTGCACCACCACCCCACAATCACATGATCGCATTTTGGGCGCTTGGCAACTGGCTCACATTTACGACTAGTTGCAGCGTCCCATGGTCACGTGGTCACATTTTGCAACTTTTTTTGCCATTTTCTGGCAAAAAATGCCCATTGGGGAAGCTGGATTCACTTGACAACCACCATAAAAATGGTTGTAAAATCAGATCCAGTCACGTGGTGACTTGACTTACGACTGCAGCAACTTATGATGGAATTTCCAGTCCCAATTGTGGTCGTAAGTCGAGGACTACCTAACTATCTTGTGCAGGGACTCATCATGCCTATAGCTAGCATTGACCACATGGAAGATCCTGCTGCCTCAGTCACTCCACAGGATTAGGCTGACCATACGTCCCGTTTTGAACGGGACAGTCCCATTTTTAAGCATTTTTCAACTGTCCCGTCGTTTTCATAAAAATCTCAATTTTGTCCCATTTTTCAAACCCGGCGGGAATGGCGCGGAAGGAGGATCCGAGCTGGAGTGTGGACCGGGGGGCGGGGTTTGCAGGTAGGAGCCGATCGCGCAGACTGGGGGCGGGGTTTGCAGGCAGGAGCCAATCGTGCGGACCGGGGGGCGGGGTTTGTAAGCAGGAGCCAATCGCGCGGACCGGGGGGGCGGGGACCCCTGTCTTTTTCATGAATACGGAATATTACATAAGTCCCTGTCCCGTTTTGCCATCCTGAAATATGGTTAGCCTACACAGGATACTCTTTTCCAATGTGCTGATCCGGTTATATCCCTGTGACAAACCCAGCATAATATGCCCTCTTGTAGACATGATCTGAAACAGATTTTTGCAAACCAATGTGAAGCCAACGGGCATTTGCTGGAGGCTACAAGGCGGGAACCCCTGGGACAGGGGTGTCCACAGGATGTGGTCAAAAAAATCAACATGGAGGTCGTGACGGTGTGATCAAAATTCTGCCCATCTCTTATGCATGGTGCATCTTATCTCCAAAAGGTGCTTTGAAGCACATGGGAATGGAGCTCCTACCTGTCCCTCTGTGTATTAGCCACATCTTTGTGTGGGCTTGCGCAGCAGGTGTGGGGCCCAGCCAGGCAACTCCGAGCAGAGTTGTGGCTACTTTAGAGGGTTACCCACACCTTCCAAAACATCTTTCGGATCTCACATCTGGAGCGCTGCACAGCCCTACTCATAAACTCTGTAAATTTGATATGCAACGGCAAATATTATGAGGACAGAAGGAAGATCGTTGGTAGTCCAGACAAGAAGCACAAACTATGAGTACCAACACTATCTTTATTGTAAGGTTACATTAGCAGGACCTTGCAAGTCTGAAAGTCTTTCTCCTCTCTTTTCCTTTTACTCTCTGGAAAACTAGGGAGGGTCCCTTCTGAAACACTTCCCACGTCTCCTCTCCTTCTGTGGGCTGAGACATTTTTTACCCGCTGGTGGTCCAGACTGCAGCTCTTCCTCCTGTCTCCCAAGGTCATTCCCACAGACCATTACAGAGATGCATGTAAAACAGAGGCAGGTCTTTGATCGCATGGTCATGGATGCCATCTTGACTTTTTTGACTTTCCTGTGAACACCCCTGCCATCCAGGCTTTTGAGCTCTTTCTCCCAGGAAGCTGGTTTGGCTCCCACATTGCTAAGCAACTCAGTTGCACCTTCTTACCCTCCAGATGTTTTGGGTGTTGTCAGCCATGAGAGCCAAAGGCTGTACTGCTTGAGATATTCCATCAACGCTGCCTCCGAAAAATTCTGCAAATTACTTGGAAAGATAGGCGGACTAATGTCAGCGTATTAGAAGAAGCGAAAACCACCAGCATTGAAACAATGATCATCCAACATCAACTTCGCTGGACTGGCCATGTTGTTCGAATGCCTGACCATCGTCTTCCAAAGCAGCTACTTTACTCCCAACTTAAGAATGGAAAACGGAATATTGGTGGACAGCAAAAGAGATTCAAAGATACTCTCAAAGCTAATTTAAAAAAAATGTAATATCAGCATTGAGAACTGGGAAGCCCTAACTCATGAGCGTTTCAATTGGAGGTCAGCCCTTATTAATGGCGCTATGGACTTTGAAGAAGCACGAGTACAGGGCGAAAGGGAGAAAAGAGCTAAAAGGAAGGCACGACAGGCAGACACTCATCATGACCGTCTCCCACCCGGAAACCTACGCCCTCATTGTGGGAGGTTGTGCGGATCCAGAATTGGCCTTTATAGCCACTTACGGATCCACCGTTAAAATTTTACCTTTGGAAGACAATCTTACTTGGCTACGAGTGATCGCCAATGAATGACTGCTTGAGAAATAGGGGGGCTAAATAGCAATCAATCAATCAATCAATCAATCAATCAATCAATCAGATGCAGAGGGCACCAAGTTGGGGAAGGCTGAGTTAAACCTTTGATTTGCTCAGACAACCTTTGAGGTTAGATTGCCATTCCTGGCATTCCCCGGTTTTTCAGTATTCTGCACTCCCCACTTACCAACTGGTGTGCTTTGCTCACTGTGAAGCTCTTTAATCATTTATTTCAAAAATCTCATTTTAGTTCTGTTGGAACAGCATCGTTGCCACCTTGGGGGTCCTGCCGTGGAGAAAAGCAGAATCAAAATGTAAGATCAAAAGACAATTGATGGAGCTTGACATTAAATCGAGAGTGGTACAACAGCCACAGCCTGGGAGGGGACTGGAAGAGGGAAGGATTGGTCTTCAGCATGTCCCAGCAGGACCCCCCAATGTTGAGAAAGTGGTTATAAGGGACTCTTGCTGAAGTAGCTTTTGGGCAGCTTTGAGATCAGAAGGAAATGATCTCATTCCCTGTCTCGCTAAGCCATAGTAAGCTTAACTGTAGTCTAATACGTGCAAACGTTGTTGTTGTTCAGTCGTTTAGTCATGTCCGACTCTTCATGACCTCATGGACCATAGCACGCCAGGCCTTCCTGTCCTCCACTGTCTCCCGGAGTTTACTCAAATTCATGTTCATTACATCGGTGATGCTATCTAACCATCCCATCCTCTGCCGTCCCCTTCTCCTTTTGCCCTCAGTCTTTCCCAGCATCAGGGTCTTTTCCAGTGAGTCCTCTCTTCTCATTAGGTGGCCAAAGTATTTGAGCTTCAGCTTCAGCATCTGTCCTTCCAATGAGCAGTCAGGGTTGATTTCCTTCAGGATTGACTGATTTGACCTCCCTGCAGTCCAAGGGACTCTCAAGAGTCTTCTCCAGCACCACAGTTCGAAAGCATCAATTATTCGGCGCTCAGCCTTCCTTATGGTCCAACTCTCACAGCCATACATTACTACTGGAAAAACCATAGCTTTAACTATACGGACCTTTGTCGGCAAGGTGATGTCTCTGCTTTTTAATATGCTGTCTAGGTTTGCCATAGCTTTCCTCCCAAGGAGCAAGCGTCTTTTAATTTCATGGCTGCAGTCACCATCTGCGGTGATCTTGGAGCCCAAGAAAATAAAATCTGTCACTGCTTCCATTTCCTCCCCTTCTATTTGCCAGGAAGTGATGGGACCAGATGCCATGATCTGAGTTTTTTTAATGTTGAGTTTCAAGCCAGCTTTTGCACTCTCCTCTTTCACCCTCATCAAGAAGCTCTTTAGTTCCTCTTCACTTTCTGCCATTAGGGTGGTATCGTCTGCATATCTGAGGTTGTTGATATTTCTCCTGGCAATCTTAACTCCGGCTTGTGATTCATCCAGCCCGGCATTTCTCATGATGTACTCTGCATATAAGTTAAATAAGCAGGGTGATAATATACAGCCTTGTCATACTCCTTTCCCGATTTTGAACCAGTCGGTTGTTCCATGTCCGGTTCTAACTGTTGCTTCTTGACCCGCATACAGGTTTCTCAGGAGACAGGTAAGGTGGTCTGGTACTCCCATCTCTTTAAGACTTTGCCACAGTTTGTTGTGATCCACACAATCAAAGGCTTTAGCGTAGTCAATGAAGCAGAAGTAGATGTTTTTCTGGAACTCTCTTGCTTTTTCCATGATCCAGCGAATGTTGGCAATCTGATCTCTAGTTCCTCTGCAGTGATCCATGAAGGGGAATACGTGCAATAGTGTGTATTATATAATACTATTCTGTATTATGTTTTCTTTTGTTTGCTGCCAAGAGTTCCCATTAGATTGGTTGATTGATTTACCTAGATCAGTGCTTTTCAAACTTGGCAACTTTAAGATGGGTGGACTTCAACTCCCAGAATTCCCCAGCCAACTGGCTGGGGAATTCTGGGAGTTGAAGTCCACCCATCTTAAAGTTGCCAAGTTTGAAAAACAGTGACCTAGATTTAAAAACTCCCCACTTCAAAGGATTCTGCCTGCTTTCCCTAATAAAATAATTTTTTATTTTATTTTACATAATAATCTGAACTAAAATGGTTGTGTTTGGAAAACACCCTTAGCCATAAAACTGTTGTTTACAAACCTCAATAATTAGGTTTCTTTATTACACTGTGTCAGAAACCATGGTTTACAAACCACAGTAGTTAGTTGTGCCCCGAATACTGTCACTAACTATGATCTACACACCACAGGGGCTATGCTTCCACAACATACTAAGCAATAAACCATGATGGACAAACAACTGTTTTTGCACAACCACATAAGCTATAAATCATGGTTTACAAACCACAGTGACTTTTATTTTGTTCCTATCTTTAAGCTAAATGAAACCTGATTTGGGCAACGTCATCATCATTGGCGATCACTCGTAGCCGAGTAAGATTATCTTCCAAAGGTAAAATTTTAACGGTGGATCCGTAAGTGGCTATAAAGGCCAATTCTGGATCCGCACAACCTCCCACAATGAGGGCATAGGTTTCCGGGTGGGAGACGGTCATGATGAGGGTTTGCCTGACGTGCCTTCCTTTTAGCTCTTTTCTCCCTTTCGCCCTGTACTCGTGCTTCTTCAAAGTCCATAGCGCCATTAATAAAGGCTGACCTCCAATTGAAACGCTCATGAGTTAGGGCTTCCCAGTTCTCAATGGGCAACGTAGGACGCCGGGCACTGAAAACTCCATGAAGTTAGATAATGTCAAAACTCCTCTTGCTTCTTGGCAGAGAGAGAAATCAAATGCCAATCCACAAGTATTGTTAAAAGAGGAAGTACTGTATGTCTGCTTCCAAACACTGTAAATAAACAGGATTTCCTCCCCTTAATGAGAGCCGAACGGCCACAAACGGATGGAGGCACTACTGGACAAGTGCCAGCTTGCGCTATGTTCGGATCGTCGTTCCAAAAAACCACACCAACGAGTTGCTGGTGTGAATTACAATTTCAGTCCCCCTGCCCACCCCCACTAATTGATGATCTTGCATGCAGCCAGACGCCTTGGGAGAAAAAGCGGGAGATGTCCCCCAGGGATGGAACTAGGGTCTGTGTCACCCGGGGCAAACATGGCTTCCGCGACCCCTCCATGGGTTATTTTGTCGCCCCCCGGGCATCATTTTGGCACACTCCCCAGCGCCGCACCCAGGGCACATGCCCTGCTTACCCCCCCTAGTTGCAGCCCTGATGTCCCCCCGCCCTCCCAGAAGCTACATATTTTAGAGGCTTAGAAGAAATGTACAGAACCAACCAACCAAGGCGGGGCAGGGGTGTCCCCATGGGGGGGGGTATCAAAAAAGTCAAAATGGCAGCCACAACCATGTGATAGAAGCCCCCCCTTTTTACATGCCTTGCACATACTACAAAAATTACATAATTCACATCATTTGCACAATGACATCACGGTGCATAGTTATGTGTCATTACATGCATCATGTCATCATGGGTTCCTGCTGATTGCCACAAAGGACATCATTTGCGTCAATTCCAGGAGGATGTCACGATGTGTGGGATGTCACTGGGACGTCCACCCAACATGTATGCCACCTGCTTGTCTGGACAGCTTGGAATCAAGGAGATCCCCAGAAGATAATCTCTCCTGTTCCTTCTGATGGACGCGACCTTATCCAGAAAGAGGCTCCCTTTGGGTGGGAGAATCCCCCCCTCAACACCTCTGTCTTACCCAGATTCAGGGTCAGCTTGTTCTCCCAGCCTCCAGGAACTCTCTAGCACTTACACGGCCTCTCCTGATTCACTGGAGAACAGAAACCACCCAAGGTTGGTCTTCTTTAGAGGACCAACCCATGTCTCCAATGAAAAAAGAGGATACAGCTCTGTTGGAACCCACCATCCAGGTCTCACAGGCTGAGCAGAAATCTCCCACTGGTGCTGCGGCAATCTTGGCTATGCAACCAGGTGCTTCCAATTCCCAACCCACCTCATTCCTCTAGGAATATCCTTTGATTGATGGTATCAAAGGCCACCAAGAGACCCAGGAGAATCAACATGGTAGCACTTCACTTGTCTGTCCCACAAGAAGCAACATAGATCAGTTGAGTGTGATAAATCTTTTTTCTTTTTTTAACTTTCCCGCAGACAGAACACTAGCATCTCAAGCACTTTGTGTGCTGGGCTGGATTTCTCTCTGCGAGGCAGACATTAAAAATGTGATCCACCCCTCTTATTCAGTAGGCTCTTGCATCTTTTCTGAATCTCTTATTATGAGCTACATTTCATTCAGCGCTCCCTCCCTCTGAACAGAAGTTAGACAGCCCACTTTCCTTTTTAAAGAGGTCCCTAAGCTTCTAAGAAGAATTTGTGAATGTTCTTTAAAAAGTGAAATGCTGCTTTGGGGCTTGGTGGGCTGGTGAGAGTTGCTAGCTAAAAAATACTCTGCTGTGGCTTGGGGGTCCCCCTCCAGTATTCTGGTTTGAATTTTTAAACCATCTTACCCAATTCACACCTCCCAAGTCTATTCATTCACTGGAAGGCACTTGAACACCAAAATAAATATTTGTCAGAATCTTGTGATGTGTGTTGCAATTAAAAAGAAATATGCACACAATGAACACAAAAAGTTATATCTTAAGGAATATTACCAGGGCCTACAGCTGTATTCTCTTTGAGATACGTCTAGCTTTAGACTGTCCCAGGGAAGTGAATGTAATAATTGTACTGGGTACAAAAATCACTCAGAAAACTAATTGACAAACTGTGATGGCTGAAACCCCCTGGAATTCCTGTAAACAAGAGATAGAATCCCAAGACAATAATTCCAGATCGGCTTTGTGCACGCTAGCATTCAAAATGGGTTTAGCGTATGAATAAGTGTATGCAAAATAAATGGAAATAAATACTGTCGTCCCATAACTTAGAGACAAAAGACGCAATCCACCCACAGTGTGTGATTAATAAAAATAAAAGGTGATTACACTGGTGGGCTCATCAGGCCAAGCTCTTTGTCCTGGATTAATCGCCTAAGAGGGTTTCTAACAAGCATTGATGGCTAGATTTGCAAATATAAATAGAAAGTAAAACAGACAAAGAAATGGGGAAAGACGCAGGAGCATTTGGGAGCCCAAGAAGAATAGCAGGTCAAAAGAGGAAGGGGCAACAGCCCATCCACAGCAAGGTGGGACTAAATATGGCTAACTCCACCCTGCGCTAACGTCCCTGAACAAGCCGCTCCTTTATGTGCCCATGTTGTGACAGTGCTGCTGGGCGTGGCTGGTGTAGTGAGGTCACTGTGTGTACACAGATGCCATGGAACTCCATCTGGTTCCTTGCTTGCCAACGAAAAACAGGCCTGCCAAACCAGCTGGCCTGTTTTCTGCCAGCATTGTTGGTGGTGGCCATCAATACAGGTAGACTTACGACCACAATTGGGACTGGAATTTCCACTGTAAGTCATTGTGGTCATAAGTCAAGTCACCATGTGACCAGACCCAATTTTATGACCACTTTGACGGCAGTCGTTAAGCGAATCCAGCTTCCTCAATGGGCGTTTGTTGCCGGAAAATGGCAAAAAACGTTGTGTTCTGTTCGGAGTATGACCACCAGAACTTTATAGAAATAGTTTTATTATATAAAAACTATTTACAAGTATGAGTCCATTAATACAACGGACGACTACTGGATCAACTGGATGCTCATGGAGTTAGGCAGCTATGCAGTAACACAACTAAAGTTCAGCAAAAAGTAGAACAACAGTTCTGGATTAAGATGCTAGGTAAATAAGGTTGAGGGGCGTGGTGGCTCAGCGGGTAAGACGCCAGGCTTGTCGATTGGAAGATCGCACGTTCGGAGGTTCGAATTAGTAGCCCTGCATGCAGAGTGAGCTCCCGCACTCGCCCCAGCTCTTGCCAACCTAGCAATTCGAAAGCATGCAAATGCAAGGAGGTACCACTTCGGTGGGTAGGCGTTCAGCGCGCGTCACGCGGCCACATGGCCGCGGAAGCGTCTTCGGACAACGCTGGCTCTTCGGCTAACAAACGGAGATGAGCACCGGACCCTAGAGTCGGACACGACTGCACAAATGTGCGGGGGGAACCTTTACCTTTACCTTAAATAAGGTTGACTAGGAGACTCAAGGTTAGGTCTTGGATTACTGGGTCAATGCTGACAAGACTGGACTGAATCCTCTGGAACTAGAATTGCAGGTTAGCAGGAATGAGATTCTTCTGACTTCTCAGGATAGCTGGACTGGATTCTCTGGGACGTTGGACTGGGACTGCAGGACATACTGGACTGGTTCCTCTGGAACACTGGACTGAAACTGCGAGGCAGACTGGACTGGTTCCTCTGGGTCTCTGGACTGGAACTGCAAGGCAGACTGGACTGGAACCGCAAGAAATGGAATGGGAGCTGCAAGGCAGACTAAACTACTATCACTAGGCAACACTGCCTGTAAGCCAGGCAGGGCAGGGTACGATAGGCTAGAAGGCCCCCTAATGACAGAGCGTGGCGACCTGAGATCGATGCGGCAAGACGCACAGGGTTGAGCAAGGTACTTAGCTGTAGCGGCGGTACGTTGCCTCGCCAAGGTTGACGAACGCTGTGAAGCCATAGACACCAGCGGACAAAAACCTGAAACAACTGAAGCTCTCTCGCTGGGGTTCTCTGAAAAACTACGAGCTAAAGTTCCGACCCCTATTGATGCTGCAGCGAACTGGGCTTCTTTTGCAGCTGGGGTCAATTCAGAAATGAGTTGAAGATCTGGCTCCGATTCTACAGCGGTGGCAGGACAGGACTTCAAGGACGAATCTGGCTGGGCTTCTCCTGAAGACACTGTTAGGTCAGTAGAACGTTTGTCTCTGGCGATCTGGTGCTTGCTCTTTCGCCCTTTTATTTTGTTTTCGGCGTGCCTTCTCTCCTCGGGAGCCAATCGGGACTCCCTCTGTTTGGCACGCTTATCTGCCCACCTCTCTCTTGCACTGATTGGTGCTGAACTAGGAAGTAGGTCAGGAGCACCAATCAGCTTCTCAGGATTCTCCCACGCTGCTGGGTCATTCTCAGGTCCGTTGCTCTGCACCTGCTTCTCTGGCGTCTCGGAGTCCTCCACCTGTTCATCACGAGACTGATCACGAGTGTTGCACTTTTGAACCTGTACCTGTTCATCATGAGTTCTTGTCGGTTGCTGCACAGGGTAAGTTTCGTTTCTCTGATTGGTTTAGTTTTCCTCAGAGTCAGAGTCAAACTGGATTCTGACACGTCGCAAAACGTGATTACATGACTGCAGGATGCTGAAAACAGTTGTAAATGTGAGCTGGTTGCCAAGTGCCCAAAATGCGACCATGTGACTGCGGGGAGAGGGCAGTGATGAGACGTTTTGCGATGATTGGAAGTGGCCATCGTAACTTCGGACTATCGTTAACCGAACAGTCGTAAATCGAGGACCACCTGTACTGGGGATTTCGATCTGACACACTTGGAGGGTAACAAATGGGGAAGACCCTGCTTTTAGTATATTTCCCCACCCTTCCAATGCTGCCAAGACCTTCTCATCTCCAATCCCAAATGAGACCTTTTCTTACCCATTCTCTTTCCCCTCGCCTAGAAAAGCTGAGATTGACTTCTACTGTTGTTTACCTCTATGTGTCTGTTGATGGTCAGATGGTTACATAGAGGTAAACAACATTTACATACCATTCATAGGAGACAATAGAAAAGCCAGAAGACCAGAACACCTCCTTGCCAGCAATCAATACCCAGATATGCAAAGATTAACCCCAGGATTAGCACCAGAGGAACAATCAAACAGCACAATATAACCTAATCAAGGAACTATTAATTCAGTCAATCAACCAAGCAGCAAACAACAGCCCAATCAAGGAACTACCAAGGAGAGAACAACACCCCCACCAACACAGGCAGGACAAGCCATGGGATATAAGCAGAGAGCAAGTCCCACTCCCTTTTTGCACTGAAGATGTTGCCTAGCCTGGCAATGAAACATCTGCAAGAAAACAACAAGGCTCAGAGAGCACCAAGGACTCCATGATGGAACATGCTGAGATGGCCAAACTGACTTCTTTGATCAGAGAAAAGACAATATCTATGTTTGTTGCTGACTGGAAACTCCCCTATGGACTTTTTGCGGAAAACAGAAAAAAATGAACTTATGATTTATGGTTTTGATGATTAGACAGGATAGATTATAGAAAGAAGAGAGACATGTTGTAACTTTAGAGCAGAGCTTTCCAAACGGTGTGTCGCAACATGTTAGTGTGTCGGCTGCAGTGTCTGGGTGTGCCGCGGCTGCTGCTGCCTCCGAGCCCTGCCAGGATTTCGCGCAGGTCCTAGTGCCTGCCGTGTGCCCTGCCGTAAGAGTGTGTCGCGAAATGATGCATGCCTAAAAAGTGTGTCACCAACATGAAAAGTTTGGAAAGCTCTGCTTTAGAGAAAGAGGTAAGTTTATATCATTGGCGATCACTCGTAGCCGAGTAAGATTGTCTTCCAAAGGTAAAATTTTAACGGTGGATCCGTAAGTGGCTATAAAGGCCAATTCTGGATCCAGACAACCTCCCACAATGAGGGCATAGGTTTCCGGGTGGGAGACGGTCATGATGAGGGTTTGCCTGACGTGCCTTCCTTTTAGCTCTTTTCTCCCTTTCGCCCTGTACTCGTGCTTCTTCAAAGTCCATAGCGCCATTAATAAAGGATGACCTCCAATTGAAACGCTCATGAGTTAGGGCTTCCCAGTTCTCAATGCTGATATTACATTTTTTTAAATTAGCTTTGAGAGTATCTTTGAATCTCTTTTGCTGTCCACCAATATTCCGTTTTCCATTCTTAAGTTGGGAGTAAAGTAGCTGCTTTGGAAGACGATGGTCAGGCATTCGAACAACATGGCCGGTCCAGCGAAGTTGATGTTGGATGATCATTGTTTCAATGCTGGTGGTTTTCGCTTCTTCTAATACGCTAACATTAGTCCGCCTATCTTCCCAAGTAATTTGCAGAATTTTTCGGAGGCAGCGTTGATGGAATCTTTCAAGAAGTTGGAGGTGGCGTTTGTAGAGGGTCCATGTTTCACAGGCATACAGAAGGGTTGGTAGTACAATGGCTTTGTAAACAAGCATTTTGGTCTCCCTGCGAATGTCCCTATCCTCAAACACTCTACGTTTCTTTCGGGAGAAAGCTACATTCTCAGAGCTCAGGCGATGCTGAATTTCAGCGTCGATGTCGGCTTTTGTAGATAGATGGCTGCCGAGATAAGAAAAGTGGTCGACATTTTCTAGTGACACACCTTTAAGCTGGATTGATGGTGCTGCAGAGGGATTGGTTCGAACTTGCTGGTAAAGCACTTTGGTTTTTTTAATGTTAATCAAGAGGCCGAGCTTTTCATATGCTTCTGCAAAGATGTTTAGGATAGTTTGAAGATCTTCCTCGGAGTGTGCACAGACTACGTTATCATCAGCATATTGAAGTTCTATAACAGAAGTTGCAATTACCTTATTTTTTGCTTTCAGCCTACTAAGATTAAAAAGCTTTCCATCTGTTCGATATATAATTTCTACACCAGTAGGAAGTTTCTCTTCAACAAGGTGTATAATCATAGCGATGAAGATAGCGAATAAGGTTGGAGCAATAACACATCCCTGTTTAACGCCGGATTCCACTTTAAATGGATCGCTTTGAGAGCCATTGTTATTCAGGATTGTTGCCATCATGTCGTCATGGAGTAGCCGCAAGATGTTCACAAATTTATCAGGGCATCCGATTTTCAGAAGGATGGTCCAGAGAGCAGTACGATTTACAGTATCAAAAGCTTTAGTCAGATCAATAAACGCCATGTACAGAGGGCGGTTTTGCTCCTTGCATTTTTCTTGAAGCTGTCGTGCAGTGAAGATCATATCCACTGTTCCCCTGGAAGGGCGGAAGCCATTTTGCGTTTCAGGGAGGATGTCTTCTGATACAGATAGGAGACGGTTTGCAATGATCTTTGCCAGGATTTTGCCTGCTGTGGCTAGAAGGGAGATGCCTCGATAGTTTCCACAGTCTGTTCTATCACCCTTTTAAAGAGAGTGATAATTATGGCATCCCTAAAGTCTGCTGGAATCTCCTCCCTCATCCAGGTTTTTTCGATGAGCTTATGAAGTTGTTGTGTAAAATGAATACACTGGCCCTTCAAGATTCTATTAAACGAGCTTGTTTTCAATCAACTCTCAAGGAACATCTGCCTATGGAACTTCCTGAAAATGTTGAGGAACACTGGACTAAATTGAAGACTTCTATTATTTCAGCCTGTGAACAAACTATCGGATACCAGACTAAGAGACATCAGGACTGGTTTGATGAGAACGATAGTGAGATTGAACATATTATTGACAAGAAAAGGAAAGCCTTCCAGATATGGCAAAAAGATATTAACTGTGCCGTTAAGAAAAAAAAATCTACGCCAGTGCAAAGGCAGAAGTCCAAAGAAGAACTAGAGAACTTAAGAACACATGGTGGATAAAAAAAGCCCAAGAAACCCAACATTTCGTAGATGCTTATGATGCACGGGGCTTTTTTAATGCCATAAAGGCCATCTATGGACCAACAAACCATGGTACAAATCCCTTACGCTCAGTAGATGGTGCTAAACTTCTAAAGGACAAAGAGTCTATTGCACTGCGCTGGAAAGAGCATTACTACAATCTCCTTAATCGTCACTCTACTGTGGCTGATGAAGTCTTCTTGCAAATCCCGCAAAAACAAATAAGAGATGAGCTTGCAGTACCCCCTAGTTTGGAGGAAGTCAGTAAAGCCACTAAACAAACGAAAAATAACAAAGCTAGTGGACCTGATGGGATTCCTGCTGAAGTCTTTAAAGAAGGCGGGCCTGAGGTAAGTTTATAATTGTACTTATAACTGCTGTAAAGAAGATTGGAAGCCACTTCTTTGTATCTTTTTTCTTTCTTTATCACATTGCTCTGCACTTAAAAAATGTTTCAGTCCCTTTTGCCTAGAGAACAGCTCTTGCCTATTTCCATCAAGGTCATCTTCCTGACTCTCTACAGATGTTCTAAAGGACACAATCTTTAGAAGGTGTTTCCTTGCATTTAAATTAAAGGACACAGTCTTTAAAGGACACAATCTAAATAAATAAATTCTAAAGGAATAAACTTAAAGGACACAATAAATAAATGTTTCTCAACCTTGTCAACTTTAAGATGGGTGGACTTCAACTCCCAAAATCCCCCAGCCAGCCATAGGCCTGGGTCAAAAAAGTCAAGATGGCAGCCACAATCACACAGTCAATGCTCGGCTTTTTTTCACGTGCATTAGAAGGAATTGGATCGCTCTGAAAACGTATGTGATGGTTGGAACTCTTTTTTGTTTTTCATTTGACATCAATCAAAGCCTTTATTCTCACAGCTGATTCCTTACTCCCTCACCAAGCCTATTCAGAATAATGGCAATGTTTTGCCTTCAGTCTGAACTGGCTTTGCGGTGATACTGCATCACCAAATCCGGGGTGATGACATTGATCTGGCAACACAAGCTTTCACTGCCTCTAGCTCCCTTTCTTTCTCTCAAGAGTTTGTCTCAACCCACATATTTTTCTTTCCCAAAATTTAATCCTCCCATTTAGTAGCGTAAGCTAAAACAGTAACCATTAGAACAGGCGGTGGATTTTTACCCTGGTCTTGTTTAGCATTTAAATTCCTACACCAGCCTTCTCCAAATGCTTATCTTTCCGTTCTTTTGATTTCCCTTCTTTTGATTTCAGCTTCCATAATCCCCAGCCCTTGGCTGTGTTGATGAGAAGCTGGGAGTTGCAGTCCAGAACATCTGAATGAGAGAGATTAAAGGAAACTGCAGCGTTCTGCTCCCCCTTTTCATGCAAAAGACACTGATCACTATATTTGCATTCATTTGCATGCCTGCTGGAAGGTGTCAGCTGGTGGGTGATCTAGAACAATAATTAGCGAATGTGCAAATTCCAGAGTCTTTTTTAAAAGCAACCCTTGAGAACTTAGAAATAAATTCATTTATACACAGTATGCACGCGCATATATGCACGCACACACCTTTGTCTTTTTAGCCGTGCATCTGAATGAGGAGAATTCACTTAAGAGTTTTTCCCTCAAATGTGTTTTTCTGTCAAGGGTGGATGTATCTAACGCTGACCTCCTGGCCTTCTTAATGGCTAAGATCTTGGCTGTCGAAAACTCTCATTTAATGGGGTTGACTCAAGACAGACAGAAGGATTACCAAGCAGAATTTGGCTGCAGCAACCCGGGCAGGCCAAAGAATATCCAAGTCAGGTCAACCAAGTGGCTTGAGGACCCACTGCTTGTCAAGGGAGAGGACAGCTCCCAGCGTGGTTAGATAAGCAGTGAGGCCTTGCTCAGGATGATGGTCTTGAAACAGTTCTTTGACTCTAACTCAAAAGCCAATAAATCTGTGGCACCTCTTGAAGGAAGTTGCTGGAAACAGGGTCTCTGCGCAACAGGGCCCAGGCATCCTATGCTGTATGCCAATGGGGTAGTTTCCTATCAGAGAACAGAGCTGGCTTGAATTTGGCAACTCTAAGGCAACACTACTGCTGTGAACTAAATTAGGCTACCAGATCAGGCCTGCAAACACCTGCACAGCCACTAGAAGGCAGCACAGAGACACCAAGGGTTCTATTTGCTATCATCTGCAGGGAGTCCTCGCTTAACAACCATTCGTTTAGTGTTGGTTCAGACTTCCGATGATGCTGGGAAAACTGACCTACAACCAGTCCTTGCACTTACGACTGTCGCAGCGTCCCCACATTCACGGGATCACGATTTGGGTGCTTGGCAACCGGGTCGCATTTATGACCATCTCAGCATCCCATGGTCACATGATCGCCATTTTCAACCTTCCCAGGCATTCTGAGAAACAAAATCAATGGGGAACCGCGTGATTTGCTTAACAACCACGTGGTTCGCTTAACGACTGCAGTGATTCACTTAACGACCGCCACACCACTTCGTATAATTGGTTTGGATTTGCTTAATGACCGCTTCACTTAGAAACCAAAATTCCGGTCCCAATTGTGGTTGTTAAGCGAGGACCACCTGTAGTGATCATGAAGATGTCTGCAAGCCAGCGGTGCAAAACAGGTCACTAGAAGAAGCCACAAAAGGCCATTTAAAGCTGCTGATCCTGGAGTAGTTCCATAGTCTTATTATCTTCAGAACTTGTGCCATGTGTACAATCTACTTGGAACCTTCTTGGAACCCTTCTTGAAGTTCTTGCTGAGTTGAGTCAACAGCGGGCAACACCATGGCCCACTCAAATTTTAGGCGGGACAATGTATAACATCTCTTCTGGCTTTCCACATCACAGTCAGCCTCAATGAGCTTTGCCTGGTCTATGAACTTCACCACTGTAGCTTGTAAGCCATAATTTATGACTTAGCAATGTTGGGTGAACCCAGCCAATTGTGATGTATTCAGGATACTATGAATGGAACTTGTGACGTAGTGCAACTGGTTAAAACTGAGCAGAATTGCTGTGGTTTGTTGACAGGAAGCTTCCAATCCTGGTTCAGATGTGGCACATGAGAATCGTTATCAAGAAAGCCCACCCAATAATCTGGCCCTGAGGAAAAGGCAGCTTCTTGGTGAATGCAGAGAAGAGCATGGTGGTCAGGGGGAAAGGGAGGGGCTTCAAAAAGAAGGAGGGGTTTCCACTTGACCAATAATATCACACAGTCCCACAGAGGCTGGAAATGAACAAGGGGGCCATAAGTTACAGATGGGGGACTACAGATCAGTATGCAAAGAGAGCTGGGCTGGGTCACACCCGAGTTGTGTCTGGCCTTGTTCTGTTCCCACAGGGGCCAGTAAACACCATGCTAGGAAATGTGCTGATTTGCGCAAGCATTTCCACACCAGCTTGATATGAATGTTTGGATCCCTTCGAAGAAGAAAAACGGGGAGGATACACATACAGGATGGGAGTCTTTGGAAACATCCGAGAAGGTCTTAGCTGTGGTCATGGGCAAGAGGAACATGAGCCAGCAGTGTGAGGCACGTGCTAGAAGGGTTAATGCAGTTCTGGATTGCATCAGAAGCAGCATTAAGTCAAAGACACGTGAAGCTGTTTTTCTTCTCTGCTTGGTGCGGGTGAGACCCCACTTGAAGTCCTGTATGTGATTCTGGGCACCACATTCCCAGAAGGATGTTGATATAGAAACCAGAAGATGGTGACAAAGATGATCCAGGGACTGGAGGTCATGCCCTAGGACAGGGTTTCTCAACCTTGGCCACTTTAAGATGTGTGGACTTCAACTCCCAGAATTCCCCAGCCAGCAAGGCTGGCTGGGGAATTCTGGGAGTTGAAGTCCACACATCTTAAAGTGGCTAAGATTGAGAAACACTGCCCTAGGAGGACAGGCTGAAGGAACTTCAGATGTTCAGTCTGCAAAAAAGGAGATGAAGGGGAGACACAATAGCCATGTTCAGGAATATTAACAAAAGCTACAGGAAACAGCCAAGAACTGTTTTCCATATGCAGTGGACTGAAGGCCTGAAGTTACCTGTGTCCTACGCATGAATTGCCTATAGACAGATTATGCACGGAGAGTTACGTGAAACTATTCATGTTATCTTTAATTGAAACTATTAAGTAAAAATATCTATAAACATATGCATCTACTGTACATATGCAGGAGAAGCCTTTATATATACAACTTATTTTCTTGTAATTGCATTTCTTTTCCCTCTTTTTCCGCTTTATATTATTTTTATATTTTTTCTCTGACCTGTTTTATTATTATTATTATTATTATTATTAATAATAATAATAACCCACAGCTTTAGAAACTAAGTCAGAAATAACAGGTGTAAATTGTAGCTTTCCAGATTTCATTTCAATTTAAGGAAAACCACCCTGATCTGTCCAACAGTGGAACAGTCTGGCTACAGCGGTGGTGGGTTCTCCATCTATGGAGGTTTACATGAAAAGGTTGGACGGCTACAGTTGAACTGGTTTTCCTGCATAGTGCAGACCAGTGTTTCTCAACCTTGGGAAGTTTAAGATGGGTGGACTTCAGCTCCCAGAATTCCCCAGCCAGCACGTGCTGGCTGGGGAATTCTGGGAGTTGAAGTCCACCCATCTTAAACTCCCCAAGGTTGAGAAACACTGGTGCAGAGGGTTTTGCTAGATGATCCTCGGGGTCCCTTCAAACTCTGCCATTCTAGTGCCTATGAACTCACCTCGTCTGGCCCGGGACTGATGGATTTGAGCAGGCCCCTCCATTTCCCTAAGATTCAGCAGAGCTCGTTCTTCACTGAGTAGCGAGAGAAAGCAGTTTTTGCTTTTCTCCCCTCAACCCAGGAGGCATCGTGCTATTTAAGGCCCATCCTAAAACATTTCTACCTACCAAAGCAGCTTCTGGATGGAGCATTTCGATCTCCTCACTTCTTGTGCCCCCTCCCTCCACCCCAGCGTGTGGCAGGCCCCAGCCTGTCTGCCTCCGACTTATTCCGCACCACAGGGCAACATTCATCTTTTCGTTCTCCCTTTTCTAAAATGGGCAGCAAAGGGCGCTGTTTCTGCAGCTCTGCCCACTGCCAGGTCAGCCCCTGGTTTGAACTGTTGATATTTGCAGGCAGGAATTCTTTTCCTGCCTTGATTGCTACGGCTCTTTCTCGCCACTTCCCAGCGCAAAGTCCCCTTCTTCTCCTTTAGCACAAAGGCAAGACCCCCCCATCCCACACCACCCGCTCTCCAGGAGTTCAAAACCTGAAATCAAAGCAGAAGAAATTTAGAGGATGACCTGACTCTCTTAGGCATCTGTTACAGCTGTAAAGAGAGGCAATGGATGCACAAACTCCAGTGTTTTTAGAACCATTCTTCCACTCTTCTGGAACTAAATTCTCACTAAATCTACCTTGCAATTTCTGAAAAGTTTCCTTCCCCCAAAGGTTTTGTTTACAGGCAGTCCTCGACTTGCGACCATTCATTTAACAACTGTTCAAAGTAACGACGGTGCTGGGAAACGTGACTTACGGCCGGTTCTCACACTTACAGCCGCTGCAGCATCCCCGTGGTCACGGGATCGAAATTTGGGCATTGGGCAACCAGCATGTATTTACGATGGTTGCAGCATCTGATCGCCATTTACGACCTTCCCAGGGGGCTTCCGAAAAGCAAAGTCAATGGGGGAAGCCGCATTCGCTTAACAACTGAGTGATTCGCTGAACGACCATGGCAAAAAAGGTCATAAAATCAGGCACGACTCACTTAACGACCACATTGCTTAGCGACAGAATTTCCGGTTCCAACTGTGGTCATAGGTCGAGGACTACCTGTACATTCTTTCCAGGATGATTTCTTTCAAATTTCTCCAGGAGATCTTTTTGAACCAGATTCGCTGTTGGCAGCGATGGAGAGGCATCTGCTGGGCTTAATACTTCCTGGGGTACATCTTTCAGTTCTTCCACAGCTTCCTTGGCTGGCCACACTTCCCAGTTTGGAAATTTAACAGAGCTGAGAAGTCAAGGAGGCTGCAATGTTCTGGAGAAGCTATTGTACAAGGCAGGACATATTCATACAACCTTGAGTCATTAAATAGCTGGGTTGGCACAACAAGGCAAAAAAGGGTTGGATCATTTGTGGTTCTTCTTCAGCACAGGGTTTCTCAACCTTGGCCACTTTAAGATGTGTGGACTTCAACTCCCAGAATTCCCCAGCCAGCAAGGCTGGCTGGGGAATTCTGGGAGTTGAAGTCCACACGTCTTAAAATGGCCATGGTTGAGAAACACTGCTTTAGCAAGTGGATTTGCAATCTGTTTATTGGGAGAGAATATTGGGGGAAAGACCTCATGAGTATCTTGTAAAGTGCAGTGGAGATACATGTGGGTGGAGCCAAAGGGAAAGTGGGCAGGTCCCAAAGGAAACCCCGCCCACCTTGCATTTTATGTTTCTCACCCCTCCCTCCACTGGCTCCAAAAGAAAAAAGTTTAATTCTAAATTACTTACGTCCTGCCTCCCCACAAGGAGCAACTGAGCAACGTCTACCCCAATGCCTTATAGCAGGGGTACCCAACCTTTTTGGCACAAGGGACCGGTTTCATGGAAGCCAATTTTTCCACAGACCGGGGGGCAGGGTTTGCAGGCGGGAACCAATCGTGTGGACCGTGGGGCGGGGTTTGCAGGCGGGAGCCAATCGTGTGGACCGGGGGGTGGGGTTTGCAGGCGGGAGCCAATCACACGGACTGGGGGGCGGGGTTCGGAGACTGACATGGCGGCACGGTTCCTAACAGGCCACGGACCGGGACCGGTCTGTGGCCCAGGGGTTGGGGACCCCTGCCTTATAGCACATCTTATCAATAGAAGAGATGTATTAATAGCTGGGCAGAGGGGGAAGAAAAGCAGGAGGAAGAAATATCTACCAATTCTAAACTATATTAGGATGTTGGTATGCATCCCTCGCCACTATCCTCCAGTTCACCTACCCCGAGAATAGCAGTTTCCAAATTTGCAATTCGAGTCTGAATATTCATTTATTCTTAATGAATATTCAAATCTGCGACTGCGGCAGAACTTCAACAATTTAAGAAAATATTTTTGGGTTAAGGGGGGAAAAAAAAGCAAGCTTATCTGAATCAAATGCAAAGGGAGATAAGTGAATTAACATAGTTGATAATATATTACTTATCTAATTAATTTTAATTATTGTACACCTTTCGTGAAGAGCTCTTAGAATTCTTAGCTCAAAGGGATGCATAAGGAGATGTCACTTTGAATAGAGTTCTCAAGAAGGAGCGGAATTTAGTTTGGAATATTTTAAGGACTCGCAGGAGCCCCAAAGAACTGTTTTTGCATTGGAGAAAAATGTTATGATTAATAGGAAAGGAATTCTGGAAGTCACTGCATAGAGAGGGCACCTGGTTGGGGAAGGTTCAACAAAGGCTCCTGAACACGGATTGGCTGCCTGTCCAAACCTGCCTGGCCAATAGGAAAGAGGCTAGGGAAATCATAAAGCCTGGCCAGTACTCCCTTGGTGCAAGGCCTCATGGCATATTGGGCAGGATTTGGAGGAATGGTCTGGCAATTCCCTATTTCCCCAAATGGTGGCGCTCCTTCCTTAACCTGGTTAGTGCGATTGTGTGCTCCAAATCCAATGATAAGGGCTACGATTGGGATAAGCAGGTTGTGTAAATCCAGCCTTGGGGTTCTTGGAACCCTCCAGCGGCATCCATGGGGAGGGGTAAAAAATGGGTTAGGTGGCCGGCTTGGCAGAGGTTGGATGGCAACAGCACGCCTGCCGTCTTGCAGATTTTGACCTTCCATGCAACTATCCTACTTTCAGGACAAAAACCATAATCCTCACTCCTCTTCTACGATAGACCTTTCCCAGGGGTGTCCGTAGGGAGGGGGTGGGTCGAAAAAGTCAACATGGCAGCCATAACCATGCAATCGAAGCCCTGTCCCTTTCTCCAGATACTGGAGAAATATCTCTTGGCACCGTTTTCAGTAACCGGAAAGAGAATCCCAGGGTTGCTCCTGGGAGGGATGGTGGGTGAAGAATGCACTGCTGTCCAGGAGCAAGGGAGTTTCTCTCCCTTCTTCCTTGTCTTCTCCCCCCACCCTCCATCACCCACAGTTCCTCGCCTGGCCTTCTCGTGTCATTGACTCACCCAACAGGCATTGACACGACTGACTTGGTCAGATGTTCGGGTAATTGATTCATCTGGTGCATCAGCAGCTCACAATCAAGGGTGACTCAGCCCAGGACCAACTATTTCCAGCATCCCCCGGACTCTGCCATGGTGGCTGGGTGGCTGTCAGCTCCTGGCCTTCGCAGGGAGGAGGAGGAAGAACTGCAACAATAAGAGGAGGTGGAGGAGGGAGGGAGGGAGGGAGGGAGGAAGGAAGGAAGGGATAGACAAGGAGGAGGAGGAAGAGGAGGGGGAGTGGGAGGAGGAGGAGGAGATAGACAAGGAGAAGGAAGGAAGGAAGGAAGGAAGGAAGGAAGGAAGGAAGGAAGGAAGGAAGGAAGGAAGGAAGGAAGGAAGGAAGGAAGGGATAGACAAGGAGGAGGAGGAAGAGGAGGGGGAGGGTGAGGAGGAGGAGATAGACAAGGAGAAGGAAGGAAGGAAGGAAGGAAGGAAGGAAGGAAGGAAGGAAGGAAGGAAGGAAGGAAGGAAGGAAGGAAGGAAGGAAGGAAGGAAGGAAGGAGATAGACAGGAAGAGAAGGAAGAGGAGGGGAGAGGGAGGAGGAGGAGGAGGAGGAGGGAAGCCCCCTGTGAGGCCCTGAGCAGGGCTGCTGCCCCTTTGGACAGAATCGGGGCGTTCCCGGTACCTGGCTCTTTCTTTCTGCCTGTGGCCGGCAGGCGGGGTGCATGTGCAACGCAAGAAAGCCAGAATGCCCGTGAACCCTGTACCTGCACGGCTGCTCTGTGGCCTTGTCTATTCCAGCAGTGGGAAAGAACCTCACCTTCCGTGATCCCGGATTTCCAGGTTGTGCAGACGGACTGACAGGGGAGAATTCGTTTAGCTGCAAATCCCCCCTGCACCCCCCCTACCCCACTCAAGGGTGTGTGAACCGGAGCAGGATAAACCCAGCTGTGGCTCACGACCTCGGAAAACAGCGGGAGCCTGTTTGCCTCCCCCGAGCCAGACCTGACCCATTCCTGAGCTGCTGTCTATCCCCAAAGGGAGACTTCCCCAGTTCTTAGCTCTACGGCTGCAGAACTGCCCCCCATGTTTGTCATCATTACTGTGATTTGCAGGAAAGGCGGTGTGATTTATTTATTTTCAGTCGAAAAGTGAAATAAAGGCGAAAATATCTGTGTACATCCTCAGCTCGGCTTAGCGTGCCACGTTTGACTCTGTCAAACCCCCCAAATGCAAAGAGAGGAGAGAAAAATATTAGCCCTGTCCCTTTTGGTGCTCTCACTGGGTGGGGGTAACAGGAAAGGGGTGTCCATGGGGGCAGTGGTCAAAAACGTCAAGATGGTGGCCACGACGGTATGGTCGAAGCCCCACCTCCCCACGCAGATGGAGGGTCTTGGAGGCTGTAAAAAAGTGATTTCTTGAGGTGCCTCTTCCACTCTCTCCTCCCTGTAACTCTCCAAATCCCCTTCCCACTTCCAGCCCACCATATTTTTAGCACTGCTGTTGATAGCTGAGCGGCAGAGACGTAATTCCTCCCCCGAATTCCAGTTTGTTGCATTTTTCTAGTAATATGTGAGACTAGGCTGAAGCTGCTACAAACCTAAAGATGAGGCAGGCACCTAAGCAGAGAGGACAAAAAGCCAGGAATCTTGTCTAAAAGATCCTTTCAGGGAGGTAGATAAGAAGGAAGCAAGTCCTCTTAAGGAAACAAAGGAAAAATGTTGCCTGAACCAGACAGAGGAATATGGGCCTGAGCACATGGAACGCCCCCCCCCCCCCACATCCCATCAACAGCTACCAGATTGTAAATTAACAAGGCAAGAGTAGCTGCCAGTCTTGTGAATTAACAAAGCAAGGACTTTTGGGGATAAAAGGGGTCCCAAAACCCACCCACTCCTGGAGTTGTCTTTGGATCCAGACTTGGCGGCTTCCGTCCCTCTGGCTAGTGCCTGGCAGCCTAGTTGGAAGGGCGTGGGTAAGTGAGGATGAGTGTGTGTGTGTGTGTGCGCTTGCATGCGCACGCACATGTGAGAAAGAGCAAATGTACCTTGCAACCAGTAAAGTTACTTTAAATTCACTGGGTCTCTGTGTGTTCCAAAGAACCTGTTGTGCCTCGGTGTTCCTTTGGAAGTGATGTGTGTGTGTCCCTAATTATTTCCCGGCTGTTGACCGGGGCTGTGTGTCTTGCCTGCTCAAGCCGCACCTATCTGGAAAACCCAGGTAGAAAGCAAGGAGGGCAGACAAGATCCGCGGGCCTCAACAGGCGGTGAGTGTGTGTGTGAGAGACCATAAGCCGAACCTGGGAGCCCGTGTGTAACAAAATGAACTTGCGACCTCGGGAAAAGTAGTTTTTCCAAGAGCGGCGGAAGTGAGACTGCCAGGAGATTTGTAGTTCCCAGCAGCACATTATCCATTTCTACCAAAAATTAAATGCCGTATCTTCCTGCTTCTCTCCTTTCCTCCTTTGGCTGCTGCCACCGAAGAACCAGCAGGAATTAAGTTTTGCAGGAGAAAAGAGGATTGGAGAATAGGTGGATTGAAGAGTGAGTGTCAATCTCCAAGGAGTTGTTTTATTCATTGAAGTAGAATTTTTGCTGTGTTGCTCAGTAAAAACTCTTAGGGATGCTTGCAGCAAAGTAAAACAGTCAATAAATATGTAAAATCCCACAAAGATAAAACAGTAGGAATACCAATTAGTGTACAGGTAGTCCTTGCTTAGTAACTGCCTCGTTTAGCGACCGTTCTCAGTTATGACGGGGATGAAAAAGTAACTTTGCGACCCATCCTCACATTTATGACCTTCGCATAAATGTAAAGCAAAGGAAAGCTGAAGTCAGATCATAAGCACAGATGGTTTCACTTAGTGACTGCTTCGCTTAACGACCGAGTTGCAAGTCCCAATTGTGGTCACTAAACAAGGGCTACCTGTAATGCCTCAAAATGTAGTGTGCAAAAATATATAATCAGGGTGACTTCTGTTGTATGGTAAAATGCCTGGAAGATAAAACAGTTTTTGCCAGGCTGAGAAATTGCATCCAACTGACCTCTGGGCATGCAATAGATTTGTCAAAAATGGCCATCTCCTGATTACCAGCCACCATTCTTATGTTGGTGGAATACCAGGTTTTCATGGTTTTTCAGGCAGCTCCCACAGAGCTGGAAACCAAATGGGTTTTCAGAATTCTACACCAATTTGGAGTTGATTGCCAATGAAGCCCTCAGTGAGATGTGGCTGCAAAAAAGGCAAATGCGATTTCAGCCTACATCAGCAGAAGTATGGTTTCCAAACTGCAAGAAGCAGTAGTTCCACTTACTTCCATGTTGGTCACTCAGACCCTCTTCTCCTTAAATAAAATGTCCAATTTCAGAAGGATTCGGAGAAAGGGGAACAGGTTCAGAGAAGGATGTTTGAGGGCAATATGATTGCCAATGCTTGAAAAGGGGTCCAAACCTGTTCTTTCTTTCATTCCCAAGTGCAAGACCTAGAATAATGGATTTAATTTACAGGAATCCAGACTCCAACTGAATATTAGAAAACAATCCCTAGCAGTAAGAGCAGATGAATGGGGGAACTACCGACCCAGCGAGGTAGTGAATCAGCTGAAGCACAGGCTGGATCTCAATCTCTTGAAGATATTTATTTATTTTATTTTTATTTGAATTTATTAGCCACCCAACTCCAACGGACTCTTTGATTTATATTTTAATTTATATTCTTGGCCTGAACAGGGAGCTAAGTTTGAGGGCCACAGTGATGTCTTCCAACTCAACGTCATGATTTCTCCAAATTCTCCCAGGGGAAAGAGAGATTCTCCAACAATTTCTCCACGAGATGTCCTTCCGTCTTAGTGGAGACAGAAGCAATGTCCCTCAGGCGAAGTCTCTTTATGAGAGGATCTTGTGGGATTGGATTGAAGGGCGAGAAGAAGGCTTGGAGCAGTGGATGAGAAAGAATGATTGGGAAATCACCCATCGTCATTGGCCACGTGATAGTTGAAGAAGGCCATGTTCAGTTGGACCATAAGGAAGACTGAGCGCCGAGGAATTGATGCTTTCGAGCTGTGGTGCTGGAGAAGACTCTTGAGAGTCCCTTGGACTGCAAGGAGGTCAAATCAGTCGATCCTGAAGGAAATCAACCCTGACTGCTCATTGGAAGGACAGATGCTGAAGCTGAAGCTCAAATACTTTGGCCACCTAATGAGAAGAGAGGACTCACTGGAAAAGACCCTGATGCTGGGAAAGACTGAAGGCAAAAGGAGAAGGGGACGGCAGAGGATGAGATGGTTAGATAGCATCACCGATGTAATGAACATGAATTTGAGTAAACTCCGGGAGGCAGTGGAGGACAGGAAGGCCTGGTGTGCTATGGTCCATGAGGTCACGAAGAGTCGGACACGACTAAACGACTGAACAAACATCAGAAACATCTCAGAAACTAACAGACTGTTACAACCACACGGCATCACCATAGCACATAAACCAACCAAAACCCTTCAGATCATAAGTAACCCAAAAGACCCAGTAGCCCAAGAAGAAAAAACAGGAGTTATCTACAACATACAGTGTAAGGACTGTAACAGCCACTATGTAGGACAGACCGGCAGAAGACTAGCAGAACGCATCCACGAACACCAACTAGCAGTCAGAAGACATGATGAAAACTCCTTAATCTCACAACACATGGACAGACTTAACCATACTTTCAACTGTGAGCATCTTAAACCAAGCCAAATCCAAAAATGCTAGAGAATTCCTGGAAGATTGGCACTCAGACAAAGCAGCCATCAACAGACACATAGAGGTAAACAACATTTACATACCATTCATAAGAGACAATAGAAAAGCCAGAAGACCAGAACACCTCTTGGCCAGCAATCAACAACAAGATATGCAAAGATTAACAGCAAGATTAGCAGCAGAGGAACAATTAAACAACACAATAGACTAGGGCTTTCCAAACTGCCG
Source organism: Charina bottae (assembly GCA_023362775.1). Lineage (NCBI taxonomy): Eukaryota > Metazoa > Chordata > Lepidosauria > Squamata > Charinaidae > Charina > Charina bottae. The sequence continues at coordinate 6,382,302 of JALMGJ010000034.1, forward strand.
CCGCTGGCGGCGCGGGGGGGCGTGCGGCGGCGCGCGCGTGCACGGCGACGGCAGCAGCCTCCGCTAAAACGCAGAAACACTGATACCGCGCCCCTGCCGCCGCTGCCGTGCACACATGCGCCGCCGCTTCTGGGTGGTGTGGCGACACACCACGCTGTGTGTGGCGACACACTTTTGTGTCGCGACACACAGTTTGGAAAGCTCTGCAATAGACCCTTATCAAGGAACTATTAACTCAGTCAATCAACCAAGCAGCAAACAACAACCCAATCAAGGTACTACTAAGGAGAGTACAACACCCCCACCAACACAGGCAGGACAAGCCAGGGTATATAAACCGAGAGCAAGTTCCACTCCCTTTTTACTTATATGCAGAGTACATCCTGAGAAATGCCGGGCTGGATGAATCACAAGCCGGAGTTAAGATTGCCAGGAGAAATATCAACAACCTCAGATATGCAGACGATATGGCAGAAAGTGAAGAGGAACTAAAGAGCCTCTTGATGAGGGTGAAAGAGGAGAGTGCAAAAGCTGGCTTGAAACTCAACATTAAAAAAACTCAGATCATGGCATCTGGTCCCATCACTTCCTGGCAAATAGAAGGGGAAGAAATGGAAGCAGTGACAGATTTTATTTTCTTGGGCTCCAAGATCACCGCAGACGGTGACTGCAGCCATGAAATTAAAAGACGCTTGCTCCTTGGGAGGAAAGCTATGGCAAACCTAGACAGCATATTAAAAAGCAGAGACATCACCTTGCCGACAAAGGTCCGTATAGTTAAAGCTATGGTTTTTCCAGTAGTAATGTATGGCTGTGAGAGTTGGACCATAAGGAAGGCTGAGCGCCGAAGAATTGATGCTTTCGAACTGTGGTGCTGGAGAAGACTCTTGAGAGTCCCTTGGACTGCAAGGAGGTCAAACCAGTCAATCCTAAAGGAAATCAACCCTGACTGCTCATTGGAAGGACAGATGCTGAAGCTCAAATACTTTGGCCACCTAATGCGAAGAGAGGACTCCCTGGAAAAGACCCTGATGCTGGGAAAGACGGAAGGCAAAAGGAGAAGGGGACGGCAGAGGATGAGATGGTTAGGTAGCATCACCGATGTAACGAACATGAATCTGAGTAAACTCCGGGAGACAGTGGAGGACAGGAAGGCTTGGCGTGCTATGGTCCACGAGGTCACGAAGAGTCGGACACGACTAAACGACTGAACAGCAACAAAATTCCAGCATGCTGACTTCACCCTAAGAATTTCTCGAAGACTCTCTTCTCCTTTGAAGTCAACGTTCAAGCAGATTTTGTTTCGCTAAATTGAAGGAGAACTGGGAGGAGGAGGAAAAAAAAATACAGAATTACTCTGTCCAGCCCTCACTCCCGTTGCTCAAGATGTTCCGGTTAAATATCAACCCCTTCAATTTGTGTCCCAAAAGAAATGGTCTGCAATTGTCTTAAAAGGGAGCCTTATGTATAGCAGAACGTAATACGGTAGTTTAATCAGAAGATTTTCAGAAGATAAGTCGCTGTGGCTTGTTAGACCTATCCAAGAAGGAGTACAAAAGTCATCTGGAAGAAATGGTAACAGTAAGAGCTGTTCAACAGAAGAACAGACTGCCCTGGCAGGGGGTGGATTTTCTTTCCCTGGAGGCATGCTGTGGTATGTAGTGGGCAAGGGATAGACTAGATGATCTCCAATGTCCCTTCCAACCCTACTGTTCTATGATGCAGCAACTAGAACAACCAATGCAATCTTGGGCTACCTTCACAGAAGCACTGCATCCAGACCTCAGGAGGCAGTACTTACATTTTACGTAGAGGTTACACTGCACTTAGGATGCTTTGCTTACTTCTGGGCATGGGAGAAACTGGAGTTCGTCCCGAGAGGAGCTACCAGGATGAGAAAAAAACAGGTTCTAGAGAGAACCATTAGAAGGTTGTTCCATGCAAAAGAGGGCAAACATGTTCTCTTTTGAAATTGAAGGCAGACAAAGGACCAGTGAGTTGAAATTAAAAGAAAGGAGATTCAGGATTGATGTTAGGAGCAGGAAGAACTGTTCGGCAGTGTACTGTCTTTTTCAGAGCTTTCCCAACTGTGTGTCGGGACACGTTAGTGTGTCGGCTGCAGTGTCTGGGTGTGTCGTGGCTGCTGCTGCCTCCGAGCCCTGCCAGGATCCCGCGCAGGTCCTAGTGCCTGCCTTGTGCCCTGCTGTAAGAGTTTGTTGCGAAATGATGCCCTGCTGTAAGAGTGTGTCGCAAAATAATGCATGTCTAAAAAGTGTGTCACCAACATGAAAAGTTTGGAAAGCTCTGGTCTATTTATTTATTTTTATCCCTCTATTATTTTTTATAAATAACTCAAGGTGGCGAACATACCTAATACTCCTTCCTCCTCCTATTTTCCCCACAACAAAAACCCTGTGAGGTGAGTTGGGCTGAGAGAGAGTGACTGGCCCAAGGTCACCCAGCCGGCTTTCCTGCCTAAGGCGGGACTAGAACTCTCAGTCTCCTGGTTTGCCATTGGCTCCTTCCTAGGGCTGAGAGAGAGTGACTGGCCCAAGGTCACCGAGCCGACTTTCCTGCCTAAGGCGGGACTAGAACTCTCAGTCTCCTGGTTTGCCATTGGCTCCTTCCTAGGGCTTAGAGACAGGGACTGGCCCAAGGTCACCCAGCCGGCTTTCCTGCCTAAGGTGGGACTAGAACTCTCAGTCTCCTGGTTTGCCATTGACTCCTTCCTAGGGCTTAGAGACAGGGACTGGCCCAAGGTCACCCAGCCGGCTTTCCTGCCTAAGGCGGGACTAGAACTCTCAGTCTCCTGGTTTGCCATTGGCTCCTTCCTAGGGCTTAGAGACAGGGACTGGTCCAAGGTCACCCAGCCGGCTTTCATGCCTAAGGTGGGACTAGAACTCCCAAGGCCACTCAGCTGGCTTTGTGCCCAAGGCGAGGCTCGAACACACGGTCTCCCGGTTGCTAGCCTGGTGCCTTAACCACTATGTCAAACTGGCTCTCTAGAAAAGGGATGGACTCTCCCTTAATGAAGCTTTCCAAATGGTCGTCTTGTCACCTCTCAGAGATTTAATGGATCGAGATCAAGGACCGTTGGGTCCTTGGTGTTCTGTGAGCTTCAATTTCTTCTTGCAGATGCTTCATTACCATCCTTGACAATATCACCAGGGCATCATCAGAATTCACTGATGATGTCACCAACCACGGTAATGAAAGTTCTGCAAGACAAAAAATGAAGTCAGAGAGCACCAAGAACCCAACAGTTCAGCCCTCAGCTACAGATCTTCTCCACTATTGCAGGAGACCAAAGACTAGATGATCTTAAAAGTCCCTTTCAACTCATGATTCTGTCACTGAATCACACAATGCCACTTGGAGCTCCAGTGACAAGGATGGTTCTACCAGCACCCCAAAATTTGGCCTTTGGAGGGAATGAGACCACCACCTATCTGGCCTCCATGGATCCCAGTTCAGCACTGTTTCTTCTTTTCCTGGATCCCAAAGATCCCAAAGGTGTCTTCAGCATCCTATTCTGAGCCCTCCAAGGTAGACCAAACTTGGAAACCAAAGACACACAGCTAATACTACTTTTATTATAAGGTATAATTGTAAGGGGCGTGGTGGCTCAGCGGGTAAGACGCCAGGCTTGTCGATCGGAAGATCGCAAGTTCGGAGGTTCGAATCCCTAGCCCTGCATGCAGAGTGAGCTCCCGCACTAGCCACTCTTGCCAACCTAGCAATTCGAAAGCATGCAAATGCAAGTAGATGAATAGGTACCACTTCGGTGGGAAGGTAACAGCGTTCCACGCGCGTCATGCCGGCCACATGACCGTGGAAGCGTCTTCGGACAACACTGGCTCTTCGGCTAACAAACGGCGATGAGCACCGGCCCCTAGAGTTGGACCCGACTGCACCAATGTGCAGGGGGAACCTTTACCTTTTATAGTAACAAAACCTTGCAAGTCTGAATATGCTTCCCCCCCCCCCTTGATTTACCTTTGTGAAAACTAGGGAGGGTCTTGTCTGAGCTGGTTTCTCAAATTACACTTCTGCTCTGGACTCAGTTTTCTTTTATCTGACAATTGTCCTGGTTGTGGCTCTCCTCCTGTTCCTCAAAGTTGTTCCTTCTTCCCATTGCCTCAAATCTTTGGGTGCCCTCACCTTGCAGGTTCATGAATGATTCCGAAATATGATAGACAATAACTGCAAATCCTTATATCGTAATGGTCAGGGATCAAACATCAGTAAGTCTGAAATCCCAATGGGAGCAGATGTCTGCAGTCCTAATGCCCACTGCCTTGGTAATGAGTGTTCCAAGTTGCTGAGATTGGTAACTCCAAGTCAGGCAGTCTTGAATGCTCCCATAGGGTTTATTTATGTATATTTACAAAGGGGATGAGAGACCGTGAAGATGCATTTAGAGGAAGAACGGCAATCTAAGCACCCTTCAATCATAATATTTTTAAAGCTCCCTCAAAAAGGCTCAAGAGCAATTTCTCTGAGATGGATTTCTAGTAAACAAAGAGCATTGTTGACAAGAAAGGCTCTTAAGCCCTCTTAAAAAAAAAGACTGCATAGTCTTGGGGGAGTTGAAGGTTTAAAAGTCCAAAATCTTCCTAGAAACTCACCGCCGATTAGATGGACGAGGCGAGAGAATTAACAAATCAAGAAGAGCCAGGGAGCTTGGAATAATGTCACTAATCACGCCGCGTACGTGTGCTTTTTGGGGAAGGTGTGTGTGTCTTGTGTTTATTAAAAATGCCCCTCTTTTTTGTCTTTTTTTTAATGGCTTGTTGTGAGTTTTGATGAAAGAGGATAACTGGGTTTGGGGATTTGAGGTTGTCATGGAAACAGACTTTTCTGACAGCGTGTCTTTGGATCCCAGGCGAGGGTTCTCGTTTGGTTCTACGTTGGTGACTTGAGCTGGGGGTGGGGTGGGGAAAGAAGGAGGTCAGCAATCTGCACTGTGGAAAAGAAGTGGGTTTTTCCCCTCCTCACCTCATGCCAATGAGGGTGACTAAAAAAAGCCCGTTACTAGAAGGAGGCAAAGGTCTATTACAAGCCTTCTCCCTCTCTCTGTTTTTCTTTCCAAGGATGTCCTCGATGTGCACGTTTCTCGGACGGGAGAGAAGGGGCCACGCCTGGTTGGATTTCCATTTCAAGGGCTAGAAGCTCAGGGCGCTGCAGACATCAGCAGAATTGTTTAACTAAATGTCCCCTTGTAAAATATAATCCACAGAGTGAAATACTAATTAACTGACAAAGTCTGGGAAAGGGCTATAACTACTGGGGCAGAAATAATAAGACATGGGAAAAAGTGCTTTGTATAGACTGCAATTCTGCAGTGCTCTTTAAGCAGACATCATTTCCAGGATCCGGAGCCTAATTTCCCTGATGGGGAAGCAACTGGGGTCAGCTTGGGATAAAGGTCTCCCCAGCAGAGTCAAAAAAGTCAAAAGAGTGGCTAGGATGGCTGTGCAAATGAAGACCCACCCACCCTTTTTAATGCCACAATCTCATTGGTGTCCAAACGTGCCCTTTATTTTCCCACCCAATCAGCACTCACATCAGTGAATTGCTGCTGCAGTTATTTTTACCATATGCAGGTGAAATATAACCAGCAAGCTGTAATAAAGAACAGGAAAATCATCATCATCATCATCATCATCATCATCATCCACGCTGCCTGGATCCGCACATGTACTATGCCGATACGTTACAACCTCCTAGGTTCTTGGGAAGAACTCAATGAGAATGAAGGCCAGCACCAGCTAAAGGACTGGCAGCTGTGATTTCACGTTGTTGTGTATAACAACAACAACATCTGTATATCCCAGGCCCTTGGGAAGGACCCGATAGGTGGACAAAAATGCCAAATCCAGTCTAAACATCTGGCTGACTGTGTGACCAACCATAATAATATCTGGAAAAGCACCTGGACCCAGTAGGAATAGATAGAATCTCAACTCATCCGTTATAAAAAGCTGCTGTTTTTGGAAACAGTGCCTATATTATGACAATATCTGTAACTATCCTAGATTCTTCAGAAGGATCCAATAGTCAAAAGCACCAAATCCAGACAACAACAACAACAGTAATACAGCCCTGTTGGGCACCTCATATGTAATTACTACCTTTCCCCAGCCTGAAATCAGGAAGAAAACTGGGCAACGTGGCCTGTGACATGCAATTAGTGGAATTGGAATATTATAATAACGCAGTGATTACTCAAGCAGAAAAGAAATTAAAACCTAACAGTGATTAACCCCCAATCTGCCCATTCGACCCAGTTTTGCAGCAGACGCCTCTTCCTTCTCCTTCTGAAGCAGGGCTGGGATTAGGTGAGTTCACTGGATGGGGTCCTGCCCCACAGGCCACAGCAGAGACCAAATTTTCACCCACTTTTGCAGAATAGTTTTGGAAGTCCTTAAAAATGCTTTCAGATTGCTGGTCCCCTTTCCCTCACTGCCCCATAACCTTCTTCTCTGTAGGCCAATTTTTTCTCCTTTTCATTTTTCCGCATTGTGTTGTCATCCTAACGCTGGGTGTAAATTCTATTCCGGAGAAGACCTGGACGATGCTGCATGAAGTGAAAGTGTGCTTGGTTTTACTTCGGTTTCTTTTGTTCTTGACTGCTTTTGAACCCCAAATCCAGGTGGCATTTGAGGCAATGAGCTTCCGAAACAATTAAGGTGTGCAAACCAAATATTTACAAGATAGAGCAAGAAAAATGCCCAAAGAGAAATATGCTACGGCTATCAACTTTTTTCAGATACTCAGGTTTGCAAACGCAAGAATTTTGGAGTGTGGCTGAAATTGCCTTGTGGTAAAAAAAAAGCTACTTTGGTGTAGTGCTAAAGGCATCGGGCTAGAAACCAGGAGACCGTGAATTCGAGTCCCACCTTAGGCAAAAAGCCAGCTGGGTGACCTTGGGCCAGTCCCCCTCTCTCAGCCGTAGGAAGAAGAAGGCCAGGGCAAGCCATTCCTGAAAACGTTGCCAAGAAAAGTGCAGGGATTTATCCAGATGGTCATCAGGATTCAAGACTTGTAGCATAACAATGCAAGAACAGCCATACGAAAAATCAATAAAGTTGGCCTAACTCTAGTCCGAGAGCCAGTTTGGTGTCATGGTTAAGGCACCAGGCTAGAAACCAGGAGACCGTGAGTTCGAGTCCCACCTTAGGCACAAAGCTGGGTGACCTTGGGCCAGTCACTCCCTCTCAGCTCTAGGAAGGAGGCAATGGCAAACCACTTCCGAAAAACCTTGCCAAGAAAACTGCAGGGCCTTGGCCAGGCAGTCTCTGAGAATCGGACAAGATTGAATGGTTTAAAAAAAAAAGTAATACTCTAGCCTAGTGTGTCTCTGTGTGTGTTTTGCTGAGATTATTGTTGGAAAAAAAGCTGGAATAATTTCAGGAGCATGGATTTTGGCCTCTTCCTCTCCCCATCTTCCAAACTGAGGCCAAAGATGTTTTTCATAAGAACAGCTGGAGCTCTTTCACATAGCCCTCTAAGCCCAAGGCTCTTAACCTTTTTGAGCCAACTTTTTTGAGAGTCTGGTGAAACCATTGGATCCCTTCTGAGAAAAACACATTTATTTAAATGCATAAAATAAAGTGCGGGCAGACTGTGTTATAAAGGAAACCCATTATGGTCAAATACAGTTATCAGAATGTTTTAAAAGGACAGGTAAGTAATCCAGTAATATACAGTATGTGCTTCTTCATTAACCCATTCAAGCAATAACAAGGCAAGCTAAATTTCAGGGAGAGATTAGGGCAAAGAAAGTTATAATTTTGTTCCTAGCCAAGGTCACTAAGCCATAAAGTAGTTTGTTCAGTCTGCAAATCATAGGCTGTAAGTCATAATTTATGATTTAGGAACCGGGTTGGTACAGCAGCCTTAACGCGATTGGTTACAAACCTATTGGCTGCTCCTGCAGAAATGCTAAGTTGGGTTGGTTCTACTTTTCTCCTTCAGCCCAGCCTACCTCACAGGGCTGTTGTGAGTAAAAATAGGGGAAGCAGCTGAACTGTCTTGAGCTCCTGATGAAAAGGAACAATATCAGTCTAACACATAAAATAAATAGGGTTTTTGTTCTGCTTCTTTTGTGAGTTGGCATGTGAAAATTCAACTAACTGAGTTTGATTCAACAAACCATGGATTAGGGTAAGGGTTCGATAGGTCTGTAAGGGGCGTGGTGGCTCAGCGGGTAAGACGCCAGGCTTGTCAATCGGAAGGTCGCAAGTTCGGAGGTTCGAGACCCGAGCGCCGCGTGACGGAGTGAGCTCCCGCACTCGCCCCAGCTCTTGCCAACCTAGCAATTCGAAAGCATGCCAATGCAAGTAGATGAATAGGTACCACTTCGGTGGGTAGGTAACAGCGTTCCGTGCGCGTCATGCTGGCCCATGACCGCGGAAGCATATTTGGACAACGCTGGCACTTCAGCTAAAAAACGGAGATGAGCACCGGCCCCTAGAGTCGGACACGACTGCACAAATGTGCGGGGGGAACCTTTACCTTTTTTTCAATAGGTCTGGAACCAGAAAGGGTTGATCTGGGCCAATCCATGCTTAGGATTCTGGATGGTGATGGCATCTTTCTCACTTTGATTAGCCCTTCACAGGGAAATCCGTGCATAAAGCTAAATTACATCCTTTTGCACTCTTTCCTGAAATTTGGATCCGTACCAAAGATTCAGCCATGTGCATATCTCAGAAGGAGATGAATATACAGTAATTATATTTTCAAACACCCTTAAGATTTCACATCTGAACTACTATCTAGTTTGCGCTATTAGGAAAATATATATAATCTACTCACTTTTGGCTGGTATCAAGAACTGTCTCTTCGGTTTAGATTAGGCCAACATTATATATATATTAGGAAACCTTTTTGTAAAATGATGACTTATTTAAAATCTTCACAGTTTGCAAACTTACTCATTTTCTGTTGCCATTCCCATTTGCGGTGGCATCTGGCGCTCTGCTTTTTCAGAAAATAAAAATACAAAACCTGAAGCCAAGTGCAAAATGGTTTTCTCAGAGAGAGACCGCAGTAAATCTAAAGCTGCGTTCTTACAGCGTGCATAAATCAAGCCGCTGAATTAATTCACTTTCTGAGTTCGCTTGACAGTTCTTTGGCCACTGGAGATGTTTGTTATGTACTACATATTGCATCTTTCCGTCTTCAGTTTTGGGGAAATGCTGCTAAACAAGGGGAGTTCTATAAATGTCTGCAGGGGAACATGGATGGCAGGGGAGAATGAAATGTGCCTCTTAGCATCATGATGGAAAACCTGCATGGATGTCTAGGGGGGGGGTCAAAAAAGTCAACATGGCGTCCGCAACCATGGAATTGAAGCCCCACCCTTTGTTACGTGCATCGCAACGTAAAGGGTGCGGCTTCAATCCCATGGTTGCGGACGCCATGTTGACTTTTTTGACCCCTTGATGGACACCCCTAGAGCCGCATGATTTACATACTTGTCAGGGTTGGTCAACAAAGTCACGATGCGAGGTGTGACTCTGTGATCAAAGCACCAACCTTTTTAAACATTGGTTGCACGTCACATGCATGGGAAATAGGGACGGCTTTCAATTGTGTAGTTGAACCTGCCATTTTGACTTTTATGACCCTCCTGCAAAGGCTTCTGCTGCTTGCATCCAACATGGGGATGCAGGTTTCTTTATTGTGGTTTGTGCTGGACACCTGGGCTAAGTTTATACAACACACCAAACCAATTGTCATCCGCACTGTTATCACTGACCTAGCTTAGTGTGTTGTGTGAACACAGCTGCTGGGTTTGTCCTGGGCTTTGAGAGATTGTGGGAAGGCTGAGAAAGTAACAACCAACAGATAGCAGAGGAGTTTGTTAGTAGCTTATCCCATAAACAACAACAGGTCCAGGCTGCAAAAAGACCAGGAAATAGAGATCCAAAATGTTTAAAGAGACTCCACCTTAATGAATTCACTAATACAGTGTTTCTCAACCTTGGCAACTTTAAGATGTGTGGACTTCAACTTCCAGAATTCCCCAGCCAGCCTTGCTGGCTGGGGAATTCTGGGAGTTGAAGTCCACACGTCTAAAAGTTGCCAAGGTTGAGAAACACTGCACTAATAAAAGAGGACTGGAGGTTCTAATCCAGTGTTTTTCAAACTTGGTAACTTTAAGATGTGTGGACTTCAATACCTAGAATTCCCCAGCCAGCTGGGGAAAAATATTGTTCTAATCCATTTGTCCCTTATCCACAATTCTTGCATTGAAACTCCTTAGTGAAGGCTGTAGGGTTCTTGTTTCTTGGATCATGTCTGCAGTATGGGCCTTGACATTGAATTGCTTCGACCTGGGCCAGAACAATCTTCCAAAAATCTCCCCAGGGGGTAAAAAACCGAGTTTATATTGGTGCAATAAATGTATCCGTGTTAATGGCTTTTCCTTGACAAATCTGTCCCTATACTAGAGGAACGCTTAGAACAAAACAGCGCTGCCAATTACACCATCATTTAGCAGCATTTTGGCTGAAGACGGAAAGGTCCATTACGAACATAACTAACATCTTCAGTCCCCAAAGAGGTTTTCCATCAAGGAAGCATCCAGACTTGATTTGGCCCAGCTTCCTTCAATAATTAGACTCTAAAGGCCAATTAATGAGAATCAACTTGGAAGTGTGGATAATGTAATTACATAATTACGTCACTAGATGGCATTAGACTGGGTTTTAGCCATGGGAGATCAGGAGATATTTATGTATGTTTTTCTGAATTGTGTGATTTTTAACACTTCAGTGGGAGCGAGCTGCACAAGAATGATAAACTGCAAATCTATTTTCTAAACCATCTTTGGCTAATCTCATTAGTATAACCAGTGCCTTGGAAAGAAGGATATACTGTAAAAGAGAAAAATAATAACTTGGGAGACTTGGATATACTGTATTTTTTTGGCAGAATGTGCCAATATTCTTTAGTGAGGAATCTCCTGGTCATGTGACTCCAACAAAGCATAGAAGAACTGATTAAACTGATGACAAACCATTAATCAATCAGGATTGGAAGTGGAGAGCCAGCAGAAAGATAAGGTAGTCCTCGTTTAATGACCGCTCATTCAGTGAGCATTTGAAGTTACAACAGCACTGAACAAGTGGTACTTACAACCAGTCCTCAAAGTTCCAACCACCCCAGCACCCCCGCAGTCACGTGATCGTGATCTGGGCGCTTGGCAACTGGCTCACACTTACAACAGTTGCAGGGTCCTGCGGTCACGTGATTGCCATTTGTGAACTTCCTTGCTGGCTTCCCACAAGCAAAGTCAATGGGGAAGCTGGCAGGGAAGGTTACAAGTCGCTCCGGTAAGTCGCTCGCACCTTCTTCCACTCGGCAGCAGCCATCCCCGGCCCTGCCGCAGTCGCACTGTGCCTCACGGGCCACTCGCGCACCGCCCCCCCCAGTAACAGCCAGCGACACCACACTTGCGCCACACCTGGCACCGTGCCTTACCTGCCTGCCGGCCTGCTTGCAAGTTGCCTGAGACTTGCTTGATGACCCGCGATCCTCGCTTAACAACGGCAATGGGGAGTGCTGGGATTGCCGTCATTAAGCAATGTGGTCACGTGACGTTGCACTTTATGACCGCATCGCTTAACGACGGAAGTTCCAGTCCCCGTTACTGTAGTTAACTGAGGACTACCTGTAGAGCGAAACCTGATTAGCAAAGAGCAAACAACTCAATGAACGAGAGGAGGTGGTCCATATTCCTGCAAAGGGCAAAGGCTCTTCTTCTATTATGCATTCGTTTCCCCCAGACTGGAACTTCCAAAATGTGCTATGGTTACAAATCCTGGAATTTCTTGCTAGCAGCAGCTGGGAGTAATGGAGTTGCAGTCGTAAGACTTCTGAAAGCTGGCTGGGTTGGGAAAAACTGATCTCGGGTAGCTGGTGGTGGTGAACGTAGGAGGAATCTGTCTCAGGATTGGCACCTGAAGGAAAATCGGAAGTGGAGTAGTCTGCAGCAGATGGGAACAAGGTCCAAAGCTGGTCCATGGTGAAGGTCCAAGCAAAACTGTAGGTCTTTACAGCCAAGTGGTGGCTGTAAACCACTTTAGACAAGTCTGTCTAAAACTCAAGGGGACGTTGGCGTTTGGAGAACACCTTCCAAGTTGTACCACAGACGTTCTAGCAGCATGCAGGCTCTTGCCAAGCATCTCTGCACTGGCTGCTGGGAAAAGGCTTCAACGTAACGTTGCACATCATGGTCCACCAGTGGCCTTATATGCTGAAAATCAGAACTTCTAGGCCTTGCCAGGGTGACACCAAGCACTGGGGGAAGGCTTGGTTTCTTAAAGTGTGAGAGTATCAACATGTTCGTGTGGTGCCACTAGAAAGGGAAAGAGTCCTTACAGTTCAGGTAGCTCTAACCCCTGCAGCAGAGGCCAAGGGCCCTGCAGCAAAGTGAAGGCGGGCAGGGCAGGGCAGGGGCCAACAGAGCAGATGCTAGTTCCTGGGCTGCCATATTCCCCACATAATTTTATCTTTCCTCCTCCTCCTCCTCCTCCTCCTCCTCCTCCTCCTCCTCCTCCTCCTCCTCCTCCTCCTCCTCCTCTTCGTCTTCTTTCTTCTTCCTCCTCCTCCTCCTCTTCTTTGTCTTTGTCTTCTTTCCTCCTCCTCCTTCATTGCCTTAATGAAGCAGTCATTAAACAAATCTGACCCGATTTTACGACCTTTTTTGCGGTGGTTGTTAAGCAAATCACCACGGGCGTTAAGCAAACCACATGGTCGTTAAGTGAATCGTGTGGTTCCCCATTGATTTTGCTTGCCAGAAGCCGGCCAGGAAGGTCGAAAATGGCGATCACATGACCGCAGGATGCTGCAACGGTCATAAATTGTGAAACGCCCAGGGTCCCTCCTTGTGGGGGAGATGGGAGGGATATAAATGTAATAAATAAAATAAAATAAATAAATGTGAACTGGTTGTCAAGTGCCCAAATCGTGATCACATGACCGTGGGGGTGCTGCAGCGGTTGTAAGTGTGAGGACAGGTCATAAGTCGGTTTTTTCAGCACCGTCCTAAGTCCGAACCGTCACTAAACGAATGGTTGTTCAGCGAGGACTACCTGTAGCGTCTGTACTTTATTGTTTAGCATTACTGAGTGAATCCAGACAGTTGTGGCTTAGTTAATGAACCATGACTAAAACTGGCTGAAGGTGATGCGGAAAACCACAACATCTGTTAGGAGAATGATTCTGCCAGTCATAGTCCTGCCAAGAAATCCTTGATCCGCCTTGCTGATAACTTTCTTAATCAGAAGGTGGAGAAAGGCATGAAGCGTTGGAAAATTACTGTGGGGAATTTCCAATGTAGTTTGCTCCCCGCACACCCCCTGTCAATCCCTACACCCAGATCAGAGCAAGCACGCACAACACTCAATTCAGCTAGCAAAAATGTAGGTTGATGTTTATTGATTAAACATCAGCAAAGATCAAAAACAGTTAATTGGCAAAACAGAGACCACACATTGTGGATACACATTAGGAGGACTTAAAACATCCTAATTGAGGAGCATTTTTTTTTTTACCTTCAAAGCTAGCGCTAAGTTTTTGAAAACGGCAGTGGCATCAGGACCAGAAAATAGGGCCAGTTTGGTCTAGTAGTTAAGGTGCTGGGCTAGAAATCAGGAGACAGAGAGTTCTAGTCCCGCCTTAGGCACGAAAGCCGGCTGGGTGACCTTGGGCCAGTCCCTGTCTCTCAGCCCTAGGAAGGAGCCAATGGCAAACCAGGAGACTGAGAGTTCTAGTCCCGCCTTAGGCACGAAAGCCGGCTGGGTGACCTTGGGCCTGTCACTCACTCTCAGCACAACTCACCTCACAGGGTTGTTGTTGTGGGGAAAGCAGGAGGAGAAAGGAGTATTAGGTATGTTTGCTGCCTTGAGTTATTTATAAAAATAATAAAGGAGGGATTAAAATAAAATAATAAAATAAAATAAAATAAAATAAAATATTAAAATAAAATATTAAAATAAAATAATAAAATAAAATAAAATAAAATAAAATAAAATAAAATAAAATAAAATAAATAAAATAAAAAATAAAATAAATAAAAAAAAATAAAATAAAAAAATAAAATAAAATAAAATAAAATAAAATAAAATAAAATAAAATATAAAATAAAATAAAATAAAATAATAAAATAAAAAATAAAATAAAATAAAATAAAATAAAATAAAATAAAATAAAATAATAAAATAAAATAAAATAAAATAAAATAAAATAAAATAAAATAAAATAAAATATAAAATAATAAAATAAAATAAAATAAAATAAAATAAAATAAAATAAAATAAATAAAATAAAATAAAATAAAATAAAATAAATAAAATAAAATAAAATAAAATAAAATAAAATAAAATAAAATAAAATAAAATAACGGAGCGCGGTGGCTCAGCAGGTTAAACCGCTGAGCCGTTAGTCTGCCGACCACAAGGTTGGCAGTTCGAAACCGCGGGGCGGGGTGAGCTCCCGCCACTAGCTCCAGCTTCTGCCCACCCAGCAGATCGAAAGCATATGCGAGTAGATAAATGGGTACCACTTCGTGGGTCAATTTGCCGGCGTCCAGCGGAGGGTCGTCCTCGATCCAAAGAAGACCTGGAGAATCCCGGTGATGACGGCGGAGGACGACGGATCCGAAAAGAACAGCTTCCTGGACGTCAGCAGCCGGAGCGGAAGCGAGGCATGCTGGGGCATGTAGTCCGATGCCTGCAGCTGAAGAGCCGGTTTCCTGTCCTCCTCCCTATCGCGCGGTAAAATTGTATGATATATGATGTATAATTGATATGTACTGATGTTGTAAGCCGCCTAGAGTCCTCCAGTAGGGAGGGGATAGGCGGGGTATAAATAAGATAAAATAAAATAAAATAAAATAAAATAAAATAAAATAAAATAAAATAAAATAAAATAAAATAAAATAATAATAAAATAAAATAATAAAATAAAATAAAATAAAATAAAATAAAATAAAATAATAAAATAAAATAAAATAATAAAATAAAATAAATAAAATAATAAAATAAAATAAAATAAATAAAATAATAAAATAAAATAAAATAAAATAAAATAAAATAAAATAAAATAAAATAAAATAAAATAAAATAAAAAAATAAATAAATAAAATAAAATAAAATAAATAAAATAAAATAAAATAATAAAATAAAATAATAAAATAAATAAAATAAAATAAAATAAAATAAAATAAAATAATAAAATAAAATAAAATAAAATAAAACAAAACAAAATAAAATAAATAAAATAATAAAATAAAATAAAATAAAATAATAAAATAAATAAAATAAAATTAAATAATAAAATAAAATAATAAAATAATAAAATAATAAAATAATAAAATAAAATAAAATAAAATAAAATAAAATAAAATGTCATGCTTGAAGGTGGGAAAGAATACAGCATCTGGAGCATGAACATGGAGGCACCATTGGGAAAACTGCAACTTTCAGAAGTTTTGGAGATGCTATGTGCAGAGGAAGACCAAGCCAGGACAACGTGGGTGAAGAGGGATAGATTACTAAAGACAGAAAATTCTGAGATTAAACTCAGCAGACTGACTCACAGTTCTGCTTCAGGAAAAGAGATCTGGGGCAAGCTAAGACAGATAGATGCACGTTCCAGGATGAGCAAGAATGCTTTAATATTCAGGAAACTAGTAAATCTGAAATTATTATGGAATGTATTGTCGAAGGCTTTCACGGCCGGAGTTCAATGGCTGTTGTGGGTCTTCCGGGCTGTGTGGCCGTGTTCTGGACGTTGTGGTTCCTAACGTTTCGCCAGCATCTGTGGCCAGCATCTTCAGAGGGCAGGAGCACAGACCCTCCAGAACACGGCCACACAGCCCGGAAGACCCACAACAGCTATTATAGAATGGATGTTTAACAGAACATGTGTCAGAAAACTCTGTATTCAGAAGATGCTGAAGCTTTCTGATGATTTAATCAAAGAATCATTATTAAGATCCTTACCAGAAAACTAGAAATATACTGCACAGGAGAGTTAATCAAACTTCAGGATGAAATTCCCTTGAGAATGTAATTGCCCTGTTGCCGACCCACTAGCATCATTTGAATGATGCAACTGAAGGAAATTCTCTAAACAAAATGAAAAGGGAGTGCAGACTTTATAAATCTAAACCCCATTCAACAGAGCTGGGGAGTCTGCAGGGTTTCTTCAAAAAAAAAGTCATGATGATGGTCAAAACAGTCGAATCAAAACTCCACCTGTTTTTTTATGTATGCCATAAAAAAGCTTTGATTGCACCATCCTAGCTACCATCTTGACTTTTTTGACCAAACCCTGCATTCACTCCTGCAACAGAGAGAGATCATGAGATCAAAAATCCTAAAAGAAAAGTCAAGCCTGCACAGGAATTGCTTAATTAATTAATTAATAAGGCAAAGAAACAGTAGGTATATTTTTTTTAAAAAAAATTTTTTTATTAGATTTTAAATATACAAAGCTAAAAGTTAAGAATGAAACGGAAATAGAAATACAAATTAAAAGAAAAAGAAAAGAAAAGTGCAGTAAAAAAAAAGAAAGAAAAAGACAAACAAAGAAATTGGATAACCACCGATCCATATATGGTCATAAGAATAAAATAGATAGTTTGTTTTTACATGCTGGTTATTCATATAACATTCATATTTTTTTTTTGTCTTTATATACTATTTATATATAATCTAATCATGCATTGGTTTCTGTTCCGTGAAGAAACAGTAGGTATATTAGCAAATAAATGCTTACTTCAAATTGGGCATGATTTTGAAAAGTAAAACAGACTTTTTCTAGATAATGGTGTGTCACATCAATATAGCTACAGCAGATATGTGTTTTTATAAGCCTTGATTAATCTTAGCCTGGAAAAGTTAATTTTGCAAATGAAATGTTGATAGACGTGTGTGGAAAAAGCAGTATTAAACTAAAACATCTATTAAATTATAACAAACACAGGAATAAAATATTCCAAGAAGCATCTTTCATACCTGAATTAGATGCTGACTGCACAGGTCTGTTATCTCATGCAACATGGCTGTAAAATTGTGTTTAGGAATGGACTTTGCACAGTTACAAAATAATGTTAATGGGAAAGCACAATCAAGCTAATTCGCTGGACTGTGCACAACTTAAAGCAGCAGAATAGCAGGATGCATGCAGCGTATTAAACCTGCAACACAGCACAGAAGATCTGGGCCCGGAGACTGAGTCGGTCATTAAGAAAATAAAGGAAGTGGACTTAGCAGCTGGGTTAAAACTTTGTCCCTGCCAAAAACAAAGGGAATCAACATTTGATCCTTACTTAAAAATAAAAAAGAACCCGTTTTCCCTTGCTTGAATTCAAACAAGCCAGCTAGCGGTTGCAACTTATTTGTGGTCCCATGCCAATCAAGACAAGGAAAAGCTACGTTGCATACTTTTATAGACTGTCACTCAAAGTATACTTGAAAAGTGTTTGAGAAATTCAAACCATACTGTGCTTATGTAGAAAACAAGTTCAACAGCAAAATAAAGAGATTAAGATCTGATACTGTGATGGGAGAGAATATTGCAACTGAGACTTTGAAAAATACTTGAGCAATCAAGGCATAAATCATGAAAAACGTTAAATTATAGTCCTGAGCAAAACAGGGTTGCCAAAAGAAAGAATCCAAACAGGCTAACCGCGATAAGGTGTCTTCTGGTTAATACCAAGTTACTAGACTATCTTTGAGGAAAATACATAATACCACTACTTATCTGCAAAACGGCTTACCAACAAAAGATGCAGATAAAACCCCATATAATTTATGAAATGGGAGCAAACTCAATCCGTCACATGACCCGCTGGGAGTCGGGAGGCATATAAATTATTATTATTGTTGTTTGGATGCAAAGCTTATGCATACAGGTAGTCCTCACTTAACGACCACAATTGGGACTGTTATTTTGGTTGCTAAGCGAATCCAACCCAATTTTACGACCTTTTTTGCAGGGTTGTTAAGCGAATCACCGTGGGCGTTAAGCGAACCACGTGGTTGTTAAGCGAATCATGTGGTTCCCCATTGATTTTGCTTGCCAGAAGCCGGCCAGGAAGGTCAAAAATGGTGATCATGTGACCACAGGATGCTGCAACAGTCATAAATGCAAACCGGTTGCCAAGCACCCAAATTGTGATCACGTGACCGCAGGGATGTGGCACCGGTCATAAGTGTGAGGACCGGTCATAAGTTGTTTTTTCCAGCACCATTGTAAGTCCAAACCATCACTAAACGAATGGTTGTTAAGCGAGGACTACCTGTATACCCCCTTTTTTAAAAAAAAAATTACTGAAAGATTTTACATAGATAATAAGAAATACATTTATAGATACAGAGAAAAGAGAAAAAAAAGAAAAAATATGGTAAAATAGATGTGAAAAAGTAAAAGGAAAAGAAAAAAACAGAAAAGATAGAAAAAAGAACAAGAAAATAAAATAACAGAAAACATGAATATATATATATATATATATATATATATATATATATATATATACATATATATATATATACACATATATACACACACACACACACACATATATACACACACACACACACACACACACACACACACATACACATACACACACACACACACACACACACACACACACACAAAGAAGTGGCTTCTGATCTTCCTTTTGGCAGTTGTACATACAATTCTAATCAAACTCTCTTTCCAAGATTTCATCATAATTCCTCTCTTTCTATAACCTATTCTTTCTAATCATCAAAACCATAAGTCACAAAATCATTTTCTTCCTTACGCAAAAAGTCCATCGGGGTTTCCAGTCATCGATGAATGTCAATAACGACCTTTCTCTAATCAAAGAAGTCAGTTTGTCCATCTCAGAAAATTCTGTCAATTTCACCAACCATTCCTCCAAAGTGGGTAATGCTGAATCTTTCCATCTTTGTAGCTTATGCATATATTCCTAAAGAAAAAAGGAATAAATTAAATTGCAGAACCAAATTAGGAATAACGCTGGGCTATCAAGCATGTGGGGCACGATGGCTCAGCAGTTAAGATGCCAGGCTTGTCGATCGGAAGGTCGCAAATTCGGAGGTTCGAATCCCTAGCCCTGCATGCGGAGTGAGCTCCCGCACTAGCTCCAGTTCTTGCCAACCTAGCAATTCGAAAGCATGCAAATGTAAGTAGATGAATAGGTACCACTTCGGTGGGAAGGTAACAGCATTCCGCGTGCGTCATGCTGGCCACATGACCGCGGAAGCGTCTTCGGACAACGCTGGCTCTTCGGCTAACAAATGTAGATGAGCACCGGCCCCTAGAGTTGGACACGACTGTGTGGGGGAACCTTTACCTTTACCTATCAAGCAGCAACAAAAGGCTACAGCACAGCTTTCCAAACTGTGTGTCGGGACATGTTAGCGTGTCGGTTGCAGTGTCTGGGTGTGTCACGGCTCCGAGCCCTACCAGGATTCCGTGCAGGTCCTAGTGCCTGCCTTGTGCCTTGCTGCCTCCGAGCCCTGCCAGGATTCCGCGCAGGTCCTAGTGCCTGCCTTGTGCCTTGCTGCCTCCGAGCCCTGCCAGGATTCCGCGCAGGTCCTAGTGCCTGCCTTGTGCCTTGCTGCCTCCAAACCTGCCCTGCCAGGATTCCGCGCAGGTCCTAGTGCCTGCCTTGTGCCTTGCTGCCTCCGAGCCCTGCCAGGATTCCGCGCAGGTCCTAGTGCCTGCCTTGTGCCCTGCTGTAAGAGTGTGTCACAAAATGATGCATGTCTAAAAAGTGTGTCACCAACATGAAAAGTTTGGAAAGCTCTGGGCTACAGGGTTTTGGACTTAAAACAGGGAGACGTAAACACACATGGTGTTGCTTCCTTGAATGAAGAAGGAAGGATAATCCAGATGAGTTGCAATATAGAGACCAGTGTTTCTCAACCTCAACAACTTTAAGATGTGTGGACTTCAACTCCCAGAGTTCCCCAGCCAGAAGTCCACACATCTCAAAGTTGCTGTGGTTGAGAAACACTGATATAGATGCTAGTGCAAAGCAGTCTAGTTTTGTCAGTACTGTCTAGATCTACCCAGGAAGTTCACAAAGGGAAGCAGCTGACAACAACCACAAGAACCCTGCACAGTTGGAAGGGGTTTCTGAAAATGTAGGCTGACCATACGTCCCGTTTTGAACGGGACAGTCCCGTTTTTTTAGCATTTTTCAACCATCCCATCGTTTTCATAATAATCTCAATTTTATCCCGTTTTTCAAACCCAGCAGGAATGGCACAGAAGGAGGATCCGAGCCGGAGCATGGACCGGGGGGTGGGGTTTGCAGGCGGGAGCCAACCGCTCGGACTGGGGGGCGGGGTTTGCAGGCGGGAGCCAATCGCGTGGACCAGGGGGCGGGTTTTGCAGGCGGGAGCCAACCGCTCGGACCGGTTGGCTAGATGTGTTCAAGAACCGAACAGACAACCAATAATAATTTTAATTTTAATTTTTGTATTTATTGAATGTTTTTTTAAATTGTTTTTATGGTTGGATTGTACGCTGCCCAGAGTCACATTTCATGAGATAGGTGGCCATATAAATATGATAAACAAATACATGCTTTTACTGGGTTTCTTGGAGGTTGTTTCAGCCTAAAATCATTTCCCACAACTGACCTTTAGCATCTTGTAGAGTCATCCAAGCACTTCGCCAAAATGACAGTAATGAGAACAGGCTTTATATCACTTCCACAGTGATGCCACGACGACATTGCACATCCTGAATGAGAAAATGATGCAGATAGCTTCTTCCCACTCTACGATTCCCAGAACCAGGCCAAAGATCCACTCTTTCACTCCATCTGGATCTTTTCCAAGAACTACCTGTAGTCAAAGTTCACATGACACGACTGCTAGAAAGTAAACACTTGACACAAGGACTTGCTCTTCCTTCACCCCGAAGAGAGACTCGGCAGCCGTTGTCATGGGAAATCCAGACCTCCAGAGCGTAGCACCGTGGGCAAGAAGCGCCTCAATGGCAAGGGTCGGTGGGGGCCTGCCTTAAACGCAAGAGGGACCCCGAACGATGGGAAAGCAAAGACTTGGATAGAAGCTGGGGGCTACAGGGCCGGAAATCCGAGGGATCTGGCTCGCCGGCCAGTTTTGGGGTTCTCGGAAGGGCCCCTGGGGTTCTTTCCGGGGTTAGGCAAAAGGGCCCTTTCAGGAGGGCAGCACAGCCGGGGAAGCCCCTGCGGAAGGCTGGGATAAGGGGGGGCGTGTCCGGATGGGGATTCCCCGCTGGGTCCCTCCGTGGGGGGCTGTGCTGTGAGCTGTGGGCGAGGAGGCCTCTCTTCTTGGTCCAGGGGGGCTTTGTCTGGGGGCAGGAAGAGTCGGGGGGCTCTGATAGGACTGGGCAAAGAGTGGAGCTGGGGTTCACCCTCCTCACATCTAAAAGGCAGGGAGGAAAAGGGTGCAGCCTCCATTCTGTTTGCTGCATTTTTTTTCTCCACCACAGCCATCTGCAGGCCAAACCCTAGTGAGGGTCCAGCCATCTAGTCATGGTAGCTTGGTTCGCATTTCCTACTACGATGAAAACAGCCTCCCCCAGCCTTCATACCCTCCTGAAAAGCAGCTTTAGCTCCCAGAATTCTCAACGATGACCAAGCCAACCAGGACTTCTGGGAGTTGAAGTCTACCCATCAGCCATAAGAGGAGGTTTACACACTGTGCCAAGGCAGAAAGCAAAGAAACCACAGGAAGTCTGTGTACAGACTTGACCGTGAATCAAACCACTGGTCTACGGACTCCTTCAGTCCCAAGCCATCTCCCCTTTTTACTCTTTGGGTTACCCAGAAGCTGCGACGACTACAAGTAACCCTTTTCCAATGCTGGTGTTCCAGTAAGAGTTGCAATCGTCCTGCCCTGCTGTGTGAATGCGCCCCTTTTACAAGTCTCCCCTCTACTTTTGAGGTTTTTGCCCGTCAGTTCAGCTAAGTGCCACGTTGTAGAGAATAATTCCTCTCCGCGTCCTCACTCCAGAGGCCGAGTTTGGGTCTGTTCCTTGTTTTCCTCTCTCTCTGCATCCATTAAAAGAAAAAAAACAACCTCACAATCAAGACATCTCCTTGCAAGGGTTTTGATGTGAAGTCTCTCTGTGGCCGGAAGAACTTCACAGCAGGGCTGTCTGTGCAGCTGTTGGGGCTGGTTCACATGGTGCCTCCTGAAAACTTGGCTCTCCTTGGCTGAAGGCCTGGTGGAGTTGGCAGCTTTCGCGAGGCAGTCACAGCTACTCTCTGCATGAGGGATGCAAGAGGGGGAGAGAGAAATAGTGAGAAAATCGAAAGCAAAGGTGGGGGAAGGAAGTATCCAGAAGGCAGAAGAAGAGGCCCAAACAGACCGTTGCATGCCAGTCCTGAATAGCCTGGAGGGTGAGGCAAGCCTGTTCTTGTCTGACCGTGAATTGCTCACAAAACGTTCTTGGTGCAAACAAGAAGGAAACAGGGTCGAGTTAAAAGCCTCCTGGGTGGTGCTCCACGGCACATCCATGGAAGTGGTTGTTAAAGAAAACAACAGAAATGTCAAAAGTAGAAGATAGGAAGAAAAAAACAAGCTTAAGGCTCCTGTGCTTTTTCCCGATTGCCAACCACCCAAAATCTAGCAGCCTCAGTAAAAGGGGATTACAGTTAGTCCTCTCAATTGGGACTGGAATTTTGGTTGCTAAGCGAAGTGGTCATTAAGCGAATCCAACCCAATTTTACGACCTTTTTTGCAGCAGTCGTTAAGCAAATCACCTCAGGCATTAAGCGAACCACATGGTTGTTAAGCAAATCACATGGTCCCCCATTGATTTTACATGCCAGAAGCCTCCGGGAAGGTCGAAAATGGCGATCACCTGACCATGGGACGGAATGATGGTCATAAATGCGAACCAGTTGCCAAGCACCCAAATCGCGGTCACGTGGCTGCGGGGACACTGCAATGGTCGTGTGAGGAC
Organism: Charina bottae; assembly: GCA_023362775.1. Taxonomy (NCBI): domain Eukaryota; kingdom Metazoa; phylum Chordata; class Lepidosauria; order Squamata; family Charinaidae; genus Charina; species Charina bottae. The sequence goes on from JALMGJ010000034.1 coordinate 6,405,309, forward strand.
TGGTCATAAGCTGTTTTTTTCCAGCACTGTCGTAAGTCCGAACCGTCATAAATGAATGGTTCTTAAGCGAGGACTACCTGTATGGTTCATCTGCCTTGTGCAGAAGTTCCATAAACTAAACTGGATCTTGCGCAACCTTGCAATTTGCCCACTTTTAAAAACCCGCTCCAAATCTTGTGAGATGACCAGAACGCAACATTTCAGAGCGTTTGCGCAAAGAGGTTTTTGGGTGACGGCTGTGATCACCAAAGATTCGGAGGCGCTTACCTGAAATCCTAGGCGATTGCAGGGATTTTAAGGTGAGACCTTGTGAGACTTTTACATTCTCGTATTTAGATCTGTTGAGATTTCGGTGTTCTTCTGTGGGCTTTTATATAAGAGTGTAGAAATTTCATGATAAGGTAACAATGCAGTCCTTAACTCCTGGTGAATACAAGGGCATGTTCATGCAGTTTGCTTAGCAACAGTACAGAAGGGGTTTCCCATTGCCGCCTTGAGCAATTTTCTTTTCTTCCCACTAACCTACAGCATGGGGGGGGATTTCCTGCTAATCTCCCAACTAAATCCTAATCAGGCGCAACCACATTTAGCTTCTGAACCCATTGTACCCAGATGGCAGCAAGTAATTGTTCCCCCTCTATTCTACCCCCGTCAGACCTCATTTGAAGTCCTGAGTTCGGTTAGGAGAACGGAGTTCAGTTAAACTGGAGCAGGTTCAGAGGAGGCTACCAAGACGTTGAAGGGTCTGGAAACCAAGCCATATAAGGAATGTTAAATGATCTGGGTAGGGTTAGCCTGCAGAAGGGAAGACTCAGAGTTGATATGAGAGCCGTCTTCAGATATCTGGAGGATTTTCACACAGAAGGGAGTATGTACAGATCCTATGGAGATATACCTTCCTTTTCTCTCTAGTCTAAGAACATAAAGGGAAAAAGGAAGGTGCATCCCCAGAACATCTGTAGAACATCTCTTCCTACAAGATACTGAGAGCCAGGCCAAAATGCTAGATGCTAAAACTAGCTACTCTGTAGTATAGTCATCAAGTGTAAAGGCCTGTATATGTATATATGTACATCTACATGCTGATGCTAGGGAAAGTGGAAGGCCAAAGGAAGAGGGGCCGACCAAGGGCAAGAGGGATGGATGATATTCTGGAGGTGACGGACTCGACTGTGAGGGAGCTGGGGGTGGCGACGGCCGACAGGAAGCTCTGGCCTGGGCTGGTCCATGAAGTCACAACTGAATAAACAACAAAAACATCTGCATCTGCATCTGCATCATCTACATCTACACCATCTCTATCTCTGTCTCATCTCCATCTCCATCTCCATTTCCTAACAAAATGGCTATTTATGCCTGTCAAGTCCCAATACAGAATTAAACTGGTTGTATAGTGCCTCCTAGTGGTCAGTAGTAAAAATAGCAACTTGGGAGTATGGATTTATTCTCTATTGCCCCAGAGGGCAGAGAGAGGCCTTCGAACAAGGTTGGTTGGCCTCTGTTAGAGATGATCCAGTAGATCCCGCACTGGGCAGGAGGTTGGACTGCATGACCTCTGAGACATCTTCCATCTCTACGATTCTATAAGGCTGTGCAGTGCTGCCCTCTGCGGAGACCTTGTGAGATGTAGAACATTTTTATAGATAAAATTTTGGTTGTGCACCGATGCAATCTTGGGGGCAGGTCTCATGGCGCCACCCCTGCAGACCCGAAGGTTGTCAATGGCGACTGTGGGTGGCATTTTTATTATTGCTGCCCAAAATGGGACAAGGTATTATTGCTTCCCATCAAAAGCTGGTACCTTTCAAAGGTCGCAGAAACAGAACCTCCAGAAATAAAGATACAGACAAAATCAATACTGCTTCCATCCACAGGAAAAGCCCACAGAATAAATCCTCTCTGATGTTTACATAAACGAAAGCAAAAGACTGAGAACTGCAAAATCCCACTGGCTTTTCTAGGCTGTGCTCCAAAGTTTGCAACTCCTAAAACAAATTTTTGCCGTCCCAACGAAGCCCGTGGGCTTTCCTGTTAAGTAAACACCTAATGGAGTGTGCAATTCATCTGCAAAGGATTATGCAATTATTGGGAGAAAGCCTCAGTGAACACAAGAGGGCCTGACTTCTGAGTAGGCACGACATAGGATTGCACTGCTGTCAATTAATCCTACTGCTTGGTCAGTGTTTTTAAGTCTCGGAACACTCCAACGGTTCCTAAAGTCCTGCTAGCAGCAGAATAGGAAAGCAGAGGTTGATCCAAGCACCGTTTTTTAATCTCTCCCTTTCTTCTTTGGTTTTTCTTGAGGGATGGGGTAGAAAGTCAGAGGGTCTGGAATCCGACCTTCAACAGAATCTGGGTCCTGCCCAGCCCCACTGCCTTTCATGCTCCGTTGCAGAGTCAGGAGAATCTGAAAGATCTTTGCTTGGAGTAAGATTTTCAGTCAATGACCCGTCTTTGCAACACCGAGAAGACCCCAGAGATTGTCCACAAGGAGGGTTGAAAAAGTCAAGATGGGGGGTGCTCCCCTGTTGTTGGAGCCCCACCTCCTCTTAACATGCATGGTGCGTCGTTTTTGGTTTTTTTTGGGGGGGGGTTGTGCCTTCGAGTCAGTTTTGACTTCTGGCGACGGTTTGCATGGGGTGTGAGGAACGTGAGGAACGATGTGCAGGTGGTGCTTGAATTGCACAGGCTTTTTCGGCCCCCTCCCCCGTGGACGCTTGTGAAAGGCGCGACGCAAACAGTGCAGCAAATAAAATATATATAACTAGAGCAGGGCTTTCCACACTTTTCCCGTGGCGACACACCAACGGCGGCACGCGAGAAAACCCGGAAGCACTGCTGCTGCAGCGGCGCGCAAGAACCTGGAAGCACCACCACTGCGGCGCTTTCGAATTTTCGCATGCCGCAGCGGTGGCAGCAGGGGTGTCCTGGTGTGCCGTGCAAAAACCCGGAAGCGCTGATGGCCCACCGCCGCCGCCGATGCCGTGCACGCGGCCGTGGCGGCGTGCCATCAGCACTTCCGGGTTTTGACGTGACACACCTGGGCCCCGCAGGCGACACAGTATTGTGTCGCGACACACAGTTTGGAAAGCTATGAAGTAGTGAAAGGGAGGTCTACAGAAGCTGTCTAAAACATATCACCTGGCTGAGGGCTCAGGTTAAGGCTGTTAAACACGGCTGTAAAACAAAATGAAATAAAACGTTGCTCGGCATCCGGAATGTCAACATGTTCACGGAAAGCCCCAGGGTCCCCCTCTGAGCTCGAAGGGGAAATCTTACATCTCCTAGAGCAGTGTTTCTCAGCCTCAGCAACTTTAAGATGTGTGGACTTCAACTCCCAGAATTCCCCGGCCAGCATGTACAGTATATGTAACTGTATTTAGGGGTTTGGGACTCTTCTGTCAGCCTGTCAACAGGGGAACTGTCTGAAAACTGAACAGAATGCAACCAAATTTGGTGTGTGGAGAAAAACCAAGAAAAGCGAGGTTGAATCTGAAAATGGGCCAAATCCGGCTAGGGGCTGCGGCGAAAACAACACCCCCCACAATTCCCCCCAGGCATCCCTATGGGAGAAGCAACTGGGCTGCAGCTCGGAAGGCTGGCGGGTGCTCCTTTCTAAGCCCCTCCCTCCTGGTCACATGACCCGGAGCAGAGGGTGTGTAGCCCCCAATGCCAACGGTCACAACAGATGCAGCAGAAGCACACACACAGACCCCACATTAGGAGAAGAAAATCTGCCACTGCCGTGAAAGGAATTAGGAAGAATTCGAGAAGCCAAGCTCTGCGGGCCTTCCCGACCTTTTCCCTTAAGACAGGCAGTGCATCTGTTTGGAAATGGGCAGAAGAGTAACACGGTCTCTGAAGACGTGGCGATCCACGTAGGATCCCTTCCATCTTTTGGCGAAGTGTGGTTTTCCTGTGGGTGGTGATATATGAAGCTGCAAACCTTTCCCTGCCTTCCCTCCCTAGCCTTGTAAAAACCCTGTATTTAAAAACGCAAATAAATTTATATTTATATTTATATAAAGGAAAATAAATATAGACTCCAGAATAAATCTTGCTTTTGATCAACTCCGAAACCATCTTCTACTGAATGCTGCAAAGTAAATATAATATTTTTAACGATTCGTGAGATTCAGTTTAAATGATAGTGGTAACGCTGTAACACTTTAAAGAAACAAACACAACTTTCTGGTGACTTTCCTTTTAGTGAGGTTTTTCCTCGCTCCCCATTTGAATACTTCCAATCTGCACTATTAAGTCTAAAATAAGCATGACTGTCTTTGCAGTTGTGGATCTTGATTTTGTACATTTCCTTGGCATAATGGAGAACTATACAGAATTTAATAAGGATTGGTGCTAAAGGAAAAAAATGATTTTTTGTTTTTTGTTTTTAACTGACTACTTGAAAAATTTCTTTCTTTCTCCTTCCTTCCTTCCTTCCTTCCTTCCTTCCTTCCTTCCTTCCTTCCTTCCTTCCTTCCTTCCTTCCTTCTTCCCTCCTTCCCTCCTTCCCTCCCTCCCTCCCTCCCTCCCTCCTCCTCTTCCTTCCTTCCTTCCTTCCTTCCTCCTTCCTTCCTTCCTTCCTTCCTTCCTTCCTTCCTTCCTTCCTTCCTTCCTTCCTTCCTCCTTCCTTCCTTCCTTCCTTCCTTCCTTCCTTCCTTCCTTCCTTCCTTCCTTCCTTCCTTCCTTCCTTCTTTCTTTCTTTCTTTCTTTCTTTCTTTCTTTCTTTCTTTCTTTCTTTCTTTCTTTCTTTCTTTCTTTCTTAAATTTCTATCACCGCCCATCTCCCCCCCAGGGAGGGACTCTGGGCTAAACTAAAAAACTATTAAAAACTATAACAAGTTTTTAGTAGTTTTACTGCACTTATTGGTGCGGATGGAATGTAGCGAAAGATACATAAAAAGGAAAAGTGTGATGTATAGCCGATAATGTGTGGCATGAATTTGCACACTGGGGGGGGCTGGTGGAGACATGTGGAAACTGGAAAATATCTGGAGAACTTCTCACAAAATAGCAGCCAAAGGAAGATTGCACGGTTGCGATTTCTACCAGGATGTGTCTGTGTGGTGCGTAATTCCACTTGCCATTTATAGCAGAAGAGTGATCATTTCTTATTACCAGGAGATCCCCATCTAGATCAGTGTTTCTCAACCTTGTCAACTTTAAGAGGGGTGGACTTCAACTCCCAGAATTCCCCAGAAAATTGACTTCCTTGCGTACCGTATATTGAACCAAGGGATCGAGATGGACCCAGCTAAGGTCAAAGATGTCTTGGGGTGGGAACCCCCCAAAACCCGCAGACAACTGCAATCATTTCTCGGGTTTGCAAATTTCTATCGCCAATTCATTCCACAATTTGCGCAAATAGCTCTACCCCTGACTGACTTATTAAAAACAGGAAAACAAGGGGAAGCAGGAGCAATGAAAAAACCAGGAGTAAAAATTAGATGGATTCCGGACTGCCAAAAGGCGTTCCAACTCTTTACAGAGGAGCCAATTTTAAAACACCCTGACCCAGGAAAACCTTTCATTGTGCAAACAGATGCCTCAAACATGGCACTGGGCTCTGTACTGTTACAAAAAGATAATAACAATAAATTGAGACTATGTGCTTATATTTCACGGAAATTCTCTGAAACAGAGAAAAAATGGCACGTGTGGGAGAAAGAGGCATTTGCCATCCGCCATGCACTCGCCACCTGGTGACATTTACTAGAAGGGTCCCCCCACCCCTTCATAGTATGGACAGATCACAAAAACTTGGAGGCTTTACGGGAACCTAGGAAATAGAACCCAAAGCAAATACGCTGGGCTGAATTCTTCAGCCGATTCAATTTCACCCTGCAACATATTTTTGTTGTTGTTCAGTCGTTTAGTCGTGTCCGACTCTTCGTGACCTCATGGACCATAGCACGCCAGGCCTTCCTGTCCTCCACTGTCACCCGGAGTTTGCTCAAATCCATGTTCATTGCATCGGTGATGCTATCTAACCGTCTCATCCTCTGCCGTCCCCTTCTCCTTTTGCCTTCAGTCTTTCCCAGCATCAGGGTCTTTTCCAGTGACTCCTCTCTTCGCATTAGGTGGCCAAAGTATTTGAGCTTCAGCTTCAGCATCTGTCCTTCCAATGAGCAGTCAGGGTTGATTTCCTTTAGGATTGACTGGTTTGACCTCCTTGCAGTCCAAGGGACTCTCAAGAGTCTTCTCCAGCACCACAGTTCGAAAGCATCAATTCTTTGGCACTCAGCCTTCCTTATGGTCCAACTCTCACAGCCATACATTACTACTGGAAAAACCATAGCTTTAACTATACGGACCTTTGTCGGCAAGGTGATGTCTCTGCTTTTTAATATGCTGTCTAGGTTTGCCATAGCTTTCCTCCCAAGGAGCAAGCGTCTTTTAATTTCATGGCTGCAGTCACCGTCTGCGGTGATCTTGGAGCCCAAGAAAATGAAATCTGTCACTGCTTCCATTTCTTCCCCTTCTATTTGCCAGGAAGTGATGGGACCAGATGCCATGATCTGGGTTTTTTTAATGTTGAGTTTCAAGCCAGCTTTTGCACTCTCCTCTTTCACCCTCATCAAGAGGCTCTTTAGTTCCTCTTCACTTTCTGCCATTAGGGTGGTATCGTCTGCATATCTGAGGTTGTTGATATTTTTCCCGGCAATCTTAACTCCGGCTTGTGATTCATCGAGCCCGGCATTTCTCATGATGTACTCTGCATATAAGTTAAATAAGCAGGGTGATAATATACAGCCTTGTCGTACTCCTTTCCCGATTTTGAACCAGTCGGTTGTTCCATGTCCGGTTCTAACTGTTGCTTCTTGACCCGCATACAGGTTTCTCAGGAGACAGGTAAGGTGGTCTGGTACTCCCATCTCTTTAAGACTTTGCCACAGTTTGTTGTGATCCACACAATCAAAGGCTTTAGCGTAGTCAATGAAGCAGAAGTAGATGTTTTTCTGGAACTCTCTTGCTTTTTCCATGATCCAGCGAATGTTGGCAATCTGATCTCTAGTTCCTCTGTCTCTTCGAAACCCAGCTTGCACTTCTGGTAGTTCTCGGTTCACATACTGCTGAAGCCTAGCTTGTAGGATTTTGAGCATAACCTTGCTAGGATGTGAAATGAGCGCAATTGTACGGTAGTTTGAGCATTCTTTGGCATTGCCTTTCTTTGGAATTGGAACGTAAACTGACCTTTTCCAATCCTGTGGCCACTGTTGAGTTTTCCAAATTTGTTGGCATATTGAGTGCAGCACTTTAACAGCATCATCTTTTAGGATTTTAAATAGCTCAGCTGGGATACTGTCTTCTCCGCTAGCTTTGTTGTTAGTAATGCTTCCTAAGGCCCACTTGACTTCACTCTCTAGGATGTCCGGCTCAAGCTCAGTGACCACACCATCGTATTTATCAGGGATATTAAGATCTTTCTTGTATAGTTCTTCTGTGTATTCTTGCCACCTCTTCTTAATCTCTTCTGCTTCTGTTAGGTCCCTGCCTTTTTTGTCCTTTATCATGCCCATCTTTGCACAAAACGTTCCCTTGATATCTCTGATTTTCTTGAAGAGATCTCTAGTCTTCCCCATTCTATTGTTGTCCTCGATTTCTTTGCATTGTTCATTTAAGAAGGCCTTCTTATCTCTCCTTGCTATTCTCTGGAATTCTGCATTCAGTTGGTTATATATTTCCCTTTCTCTCTTGCCTTTTGCTTCCCTTCTTTCCTCAGCTATTTGTAAAGCCTCATCAGTCAGCCACTTTGCTTTCTTGCATTTCTTTTTCTTTGGGATGGTTTTAGTTGCTGCCTCCTGTACAATGTTACGAACCTCCATCCATAGTTCTTCAGGCACTCTGTCTACCAGATCTAATCCTTTAAATCTATTCCTCACCTCCACTGTATATTCATAAGGGATATGATTTAGGTCATACCTGAGTGGTCTAGTGGTTTTCTCTACATTCTTCAATTTAAGCCTAAATTTTGCAATAAGAAGCTCATGATCTGAGCCACAGTCAGCTCCAGGTCTTGTTTTTGCTGATTGTATAGAGCTTCTCCATCTTTGGCTGCAAAGTATATAATCAATCTGATTTCGGTATTGACCATCTGGTGATGTCCATGTGTAGAGTCGTCTCTTGTGTTGTTGGAAAAGAGTGTTTGCTATGACCAGCGTGTTCTCTTGACAAAACTCTATTAGCCTTTGCCCTGCTTCATTTTGTACTCCGAGGCCGAACTTGCCTGTTATTCCGGTTATTTTTTGACTTCCTACCTTAGCATTCCAGTCCCCTATGATGAAAAGGACATCTTTTTTTGGTGTTAGTTCTAGAAGGTGTTGTAGGTCTTCATAGAACCGGTCAACTTCAGCTTCTTCAGCATCAGTGGTTGGGGCATAGACTTGGATCACTGTGATGTTGAATGGTTTGCCTTGGATTCGAACTGAAAGCATTCTGTCGTTTTTGAGGTTGTACCCCAGTACTGCCTTTCCCACTCTTTTATTGACTATGAGAGCTACTCCATTTCTTCTAAGGGATTCTTGCCCACAGTAGTATGTATAATGGTCTCCTGAATTAAATTCGCCCATTCCTGTCCATTTTAGTTCGCTGATTCCCAAGATGTCGATGTTCAATTTTGTCATCTCATGTTTGACCACATCCAGCTTACCTTGATTCATCGATCTTACATTCCAGGTTCCTATGCAATATTGTTCTTTACAGCATCGGACTTTCCTTCCACTTCCAGACACATCCACAACTGAGCGTCCTTTCGGCTTTGGCCCAGCCGCTTCACTCTTTCTGGAGCTACTCGGAATTGCCCTCCGCTCTTCCCCAGTAGCATTTTGGACACCTTCCGTCCTGAGGGGCTCATCTTCCGGCGTCATATCTTTTAGCCTTTTGATACTGTCCATGGGTTTTCTTGGCAAGGATACTGGAGTGGTTTGCCATTCCCTCCTCCAGTGGACCACGTTTTGTCAGAACTCTCCGTCATGACCTGTCCGTCTTGATCTGACTTCATTGAGTTACGCAAGCCCCTTCGCCACGACAAGGCAGTGATCCATGAAGGAGCTGCAACATATACCCGGAACAGAATCAAACTAGGAACCAAGAATGATGGTGCACCATCCTAACTCTAATGAACATGAGCTAATTTATTTATTTATTTATTTATTTATTATTTTATTTTATATTTTATAGGACTTATATAGCCAGGAGACGGGTCATGTTTTTTCCCCCCAAATTTTATTCAAAACTTAAAAGAAAAAAATTGACCAAACACTTAAATACACTAAAACATTTTATTTTTTATTTATTATTTAAATGCATTAAATATGAATAAATTTAATAAATAAGTAATTCAATCATAAATGTATTAAATATTCATTATTTAAATTTATTATAGCTGCCCAACTCCAATGCCATACTCTAAATACTCTAAAAAAACATACAGAGTTAACAAAACAATCTTTAAAATTGGAGAAAAAGGGGGAAAAAATAATAGCAACCCTATTTCCCCAACTCCTCCACTTGGGTTGAATTCTGCCCAGGGTTACATAGTCTGTTGGAATAGGGTGGCTATAATAAATCTGAATTTGAATAAATCAGTACCTCGGTGGTTAAGACGCCAGGCTTGTCGATCGGAAGGTCGGCGGTTCGAGACCCGAGCGCTGCATGACGGAGGGATCTCGCGCACCAGCCCCAGCTCTTGCCAACCTAGCAATTCGAAAGCATGCAAATGCAAGTAGATAAATAGGTACCACTTCGGTGGGATGGTAACAGCGTTCCGCGCGCGTCATGCTGGTCACATGACCGTGAAAGCGTCTTCGGACAGCGCTGGCTGTTCGGCTAACAAACGGAGATGAGCACCGGCCCCTAGAGTCGGACACGGCTGTGCAGGGGAAAACCTTTACCTTTACCTACCTTTACTAATAATCTGGGCTGAGAAACTCTGGGTAACTATTAGATGTCAGCAGAGAGGTGGAGAAAGCTGCCATCTAGTGGCCACCTGGAATATTGCAGCCTAGGTCTGCTAAACCTAGGTTTGCGGCAATTCACATCACGGCCTGGTTGCGTTCTCACAACACACTTAACCTTGTGACTGAATTAACTCATTTTCCGGCTTTTCGCAAAGCACTGAAACTTGAGCTCACCCCGTGGGATGGGCATGCACAATTCATGAAGCCACAGGAAACCAAACAAAGCTTAAAACTAACCAAGCTGTGCACATCCAGTCTTTAATTGACCTGGTTAAATACGTGGTGCAAATTGACTTCAACTCTCTGTAAGACGATTAATGAAATATAAGCCCGCCCTAGCAGATGTTTCGGCAAACTCTTGGGCAGGGCTCCAGAAAGGAAAGACACCCCCCCCCCCCCCGGTAACTCACTGAAACGGCCATCTGTCCCAGCCAGGAGGCTTCCCAAGTGCCGGTTCCATATGGTCCCTTCTGCCGATAAGCAGCACCGATTCAAAACATCTAGGAATTCCTGTGAGTGCCAAGGGCTACTTTGAAGCTAATTTCATCTCCCGCTTTGGGGGGTTTAGGCTCCACCCTAGAAAAGCGGGAATCATCTCTTCCTTGGGCATGTGCAGAGCGTTTCTTTACAATTCCCTCATCTTTACCGTCACAGTCCTCCTCGTCTGTCTTGACTCTCCAACCCAACGTCCTGGTAAATCTTTGGCGGGCATTCTCACTCCTCCAGTCCTTCACACACAAAGTTGGCAAGATGATGCTGTACCTATTCTGCCCTGCTGCCCTTTAGAACCGGCTACAGGTAGGCTTCACTTAACGACCACAATTTGGGACCGGTTCCTAAGCGAAGTGGTCACTAAGCGAATCCGACCTGGTTTTATGACCTTTTCTGAGGCATTGCGTTAAGCGAATCACTGCGGGCATGAAGCGAACCACATGGTCATTAAGCGAATCACACAGTTCCCCATTGATTTTGCTTGCCAGAAGCCGTCCAGGAAGGTTGAAAATTGCAATTTGGGACCATGGGATGCTGCGATGGTCATAAATGTGAACCGGTTGCCAAGTGCCCAAATCGGGATCACGTGATCGTGGGGACGCTGCGACAATCGTAAGTGTGAGGACAGGTCGCAAGTCGGTTTTTTCATCACTGTCGTAAGTCCAAAATGTCACTAAACTAATGGTTGTTAAGCGAGGATTACCTGTACAGAGTTCTGGTGAGGAAAACTCCCTCTCCTTTCTCTCTCTTTGCTCTCTTTTTCTCTCTCATGCACATCAAAGCCTATTACAGTGTCAAATCCCTTCTTCTAAAAAGCTTTTGACCCAGGTTCTTAGTTCTCATTGTTGCTCCAACAGGCTTGTCGCATCTCCTGAAACTGTCTTCGTTCAACTCCTCAACAATTAATTCAACTCTTTTTTTAAAAAGAAACTTTATTCAATTTTCAACATAAGGATGAAATTCCAAAGGATAGAGAAAGATCAAAGGGAGACCAAAGAAAAAAGAAGCAAACTAAAAAGGTCAGAAATAAATGAAAAGAGATACAGCAAAAGGAGTGACTTCCGACCTTCTCCAGCACCAATGCAAATAAAAAATACTCTAATTAATTTAATTAATCTTACTCTAATTTTGACTATTGTTGTTCTTTATTCGTTCAGTCGCTTCCAACTCTTCGTGACTTCATGGACCAGCCCACGCCAGAGCTTCCTGTCAGCCGTCACCATCCCCAGCTCCCCCACGGTCGAGTCCGTCACCTCCAGAATACCATCCATCCATCTTGCCCTTGGTCGGCCCCTCTTCCTTTTGCCTTCCACTTTCCCTAGCATCAGCCTCTTCTCCAGGGTATCCTGTCTTCTCATTATGTGGCCAAAGTACTTCAGTTTTGCCTTTAATATCATTCCCTCAAGTGAGCAGTCTGGCTTTATTTCCTGGAGTATGGACTGGTTTGAAACATTATTTCTATAATCTTATACCAACCTAATCATCAAATCCCAAAATCAAAACTTCATCTTTTTCAGTTACAAGCAGAGAGTCCAAAAGCAGTTTCCAAGGAGAAACAAAGCTAGACAAGTTATTTTCTCTGATCAATATACAGGTAGTCCTCGCTTAATGACCACAATTGGGCCTGGAATTTCAGTTGCTAAGTGAAGCGGTCATTAAGCAAATCCGACCCGGTTTTACGACCTTTTTTGCAGCAGCCGTTAAGCGAATCACTGCAGGTGTTAAGCAAACCACGTGGTCATTAAGCGAATCACGCAGTTCCCCATAGATTTTGCTTGCCAGAAGTTGGCCGGGAAGGTAGAAAATGGCAATCACATGACCATGGGACGCTGTGATGGTCATAAATGTGAACCGGTTGCCAAGTGTCCAAATCGTGATCATGTGACTGTAGGGATGCTGCAATGGTCATAAGTGTGAGGACCGGTCATAAGTAGTTTTTTCCAGCACTGTCGTAAGTCCAAACCATCACTAAACAAATGGTTGTTAAGTGAGGACTACCTGTAGTCAGTTTTGCCATCTCTGCCAGTTCCATTAATTTTATCATCCATTCTTCCACTGTAGGAATTTGTGAATCCTTCCACCCTTGTGCATACAAAAGTCTTGCTGCTATTATCATCCATAAAAACAAATTCCCAATTTTTGTTTCAAGCTGTTTGTCCATCAGACCTAAAAGGAAAACTTCTGGTTTCAGTTGTACATTCGCCTTAAGAATCTTTTGAATTATAATACGTATCTGCTCCCAATATTTCTGAGCTTTCTTGCAAGTCCACCAAAGATGGTAAGAAGTGCCTTCGCCTTGGGAACATTTCCAGCATACATTTGATACTCCGTTATACATCTTCCACAACTTATCAGGGGTTAAATACCAATGATACAGCATCTTATAAAAATCCTCTTTAACATTTATTTATTTATTTATTTTATTTATTAATCATATTTATACCCCGCCTATCCCCTCCCTATCGGAGGACTCTAGGCGGCTTACAACATTACAATTTATATACAGTATATTATACAACCATTCATATATACAGTATATTATTACCGCTCGCTAAGGGAGAGGGGTAAAGGAACCGACTCTTCTTCCGCAGGTATTGGACTACATGTCCCAGAATTCCTCGCTTCCGAGTCGGCTGCTGATGTCCTAGATGTTGCTGATCGGGTTCCGTCGTCCTCTGCCGCCATTCACGGGATTCCCGGGATCTTCTTTTCGCTCCGAGGGCGACCCCCGACAGGACGCCGGCACATTCTCCCACTTTAACGTGGTACCCATTTATCTACTTGCATTTAGCTTTCGAACTGCTGGGTTGACAGGAGCTGGGGCAAGTGACGAGAGCTCACTTCGTCACGCGGGGATTTGGACTGCCGACCATTAGATCAGGCAGTCTTACAGCTCAGCGGTTTAACCCGTTGAGCTACCGCGCCCCTTAATTATTGAGTCTTGGTAGTTTAGTACTGTGGTTTTCCAGAAAATGCTGTCTGCTGTTGAAAGACAACTATTTTAAGTTTGCATTTTTAAACCCCTCCACAGACTGAAGCTTGGTTACAGGAGTGCGCAAAACAGACCGATCCAAGGATGCCATGCAGGGGTGTCCACAGGAAGGGGTCAAAAAAGTCAGAATGGCAGGCACATGATACTGAAGTCCTGCCCCTATTTTTACATGTTCCAGCACACATAAAAAGGGGTGAGTCTTCGATTGCACCGTTGTGGCAGTCATCTTGACTTTTTTGACCCCCCTGTGGATATCCCCACAGGGTTTGGTGTGGGGAGCACTGAAATTTCTGGAACATCTTTTCTTCTGAAAGGTTTATTTCTGGAAAATGACCAGCCCATCTCCTCGGAAGGACCACATCAGTGTGGTCCAAAAGAGAGTCAAAACGGACCACTTTGCACATCAGTGATCTTTCAAATTCTGCCGTCTCTTCCTACTTTTCCAAAGTTCACTGTTTAAAAAAAAAAAGTACATTAGAGAATTTTGTCTGCACAAAAATGCATGTAGTCATGATAATAATGTGCAATAATGCGTTCAATTAAGGGAGATGATATGCAAACGCTGAGGGCATTGTAATTGTTTGTTTTGCCCCCGTGATTTATTGTTTTAACCTTCTTAATGGAGAAGGTTACAGTATGTAAGCCACTCAATTGCACTGGATTGGAGAGTCATATAAACTCTAATAAATAACTTGGGCAGAAGTTTATACCAAAATGGGTTTGCATGAAGAAATGGGCACAGATAAGCAGGCACATTTTAGAGGATTTTTTAAAAACAAAATCTCAAATTACTCTAGTGGGGAGAAGAGGAATTATGAAAAGGAGACAGAGACAATGAGAGATTCACAAAAATGAGAAATCAGGAGAAATCATAATGAATAAAAGAGTTCACTTCTTATCCCAAATCTATGAAAGTGACATAGATGGCAGGAGGTGCCTGCTGCTGATAAAAATCTTCTTGCAACTGGCGGGAATATTATGGAGCAAAGCAGAGATTATATAAACTGCATTCCCCTTCCTCAGAGGATAGTCCGTTGCGGCTTCGAATAAATCAGCTCATTTATAAACATGCACACAAACAGAAACCAGAAGGAAGAAAGCTTTTCCTAGTATAACTATGCAGGCGCATAATTGACTCTTCCTTCGCTGATCTGGGGAATAACTCCTTTTAATTTCTAAATGGGGAATAATTCAAGTTATTGAATTAGAACTTGGGGCAAACAAGCACTCAGATGTACAAGCCATAAGACAGTATTTCTCAACCTCAGCAACTTGAAAATGTGTGGATGCTGGCTGGGGGAAATCTGGGAGTTGAAGTCCACCCATCTTCAAGTTGTTGAGGTTGAGGAACTCTGCCATAAGTAGGCTGACCATACGTCCCGTTTTGAACGGGACAGTCCTGTTTTTTTAGCATTTTTCAACCGTCCTGTCATTTTGATAAAAATCTCAATTTTGTCCTGCTTTTTCAATCCGGTGGGAATGGCGCAGAAGGAGGATCCGAGCCGGAGCTGCCGATTGGAGGCAGCCCGGAAGAGGAAGCCCTCCCGCCTATCAGCACGCAGCAAAGGAGGGACTGGGGTGCGGGGTTTGCAGGCGGGAGCCAATCATGCGGACCAGGGGTGGGGTTTGCAGGCGGGAGCCAATTGCACCGACCGGGGGTGGGGTTTGCAGGCGGGAGCCAATCGCGCGGACCGGGGGGCGGGGACCCCTGTCTTTTTCATGAATACGGAATATTACATAAGACCCCGTCCCGTTTTGCCATCCCAATGTCCCGTTTTTGTCTCAAGGAAATATGGTCAGCCTAGCCATAAGACAATAAGGCTACCAATGGCTACTAGTCATGAGGGCCAGAACTCCTGGTTCAAATAATCTTAAATTCAGCTAACTGCAAATGACTGCCATTTCTTTCCAGTAGAAAGTATACATATAAGAAAGGACCCTGAGCTTGGCAGAGCACATCTGAAAAGGATCTAGACCCAACCTTGCCAGCTTCCAGATGGGTGAACTTCAACTCCCAGCTGTAGCTTGAATCACGTCAACTGGATTTCTATTTTCTCAGTGGAAACGTTTCGCTCCTTATCCAAGGAGCTTCTTCAGTCTGAGTAAAGTTAGTAAGGGAATCCTAAATATGTTTCTAGGTGGCTGTGTGACCTTGCACCTGGGGCTAGGTCATGGTTATTTTGAGATGTTATTTCTAAGTCCCTTTATCATCCAAAGGAGGATCGTTAAGATTACCATGCTGCTGTTGAGCTTAATAATGTTAAGCATGGTAATCTTAACGATCCTCCTTTAGATAATAAAAGGACTTAAAATACATCTCAATATAACCATGACCCCAGGTGTAAGGTCACACAGCTACCTAGAAACATATTTAGGATTCCCTTACTAACTTTGCTCAGACTGAAGAAGCTCCTTGGATAAGGAGCGGAACGTTTCCACTGAGAAAATAGAAATCCAGTTGACATGATTCAAGCTACAGACAATTCCACCTGGATGACTGAGAACCTTCATCGACATCTTCAACTCCCAGCATTCCTCAGCCAGCAGGGCCATTGCTGATAATTATTTATCTATTTATTTATCAGTCAAATTTATATGGCCACCCATCTCACGAGAGTGACTCTGGGCGGTTTACAGCAACGCAATAAAACAAGAAATACTGTATATGTATACCTACAATCATGATATAATAATAATTAAAAAATATCAAAAACTATAAAAACAGATTTAAAACTTCTGGTTAGGGTTTTTAAAATATTTTTAAATTTGGTTTTTTAATATTTAAAAAATATAACCTGATTAGGGTTTTTTTAATATTAAAAACCTGGTTTTTTAATTTTTTAAAATTTATTTATTGATTGCTTTTAGCTCTTTGGACACCGCCCAGAGTCGCTTGTTTGTGAGATGGGCGGCTATATAAATTTGATAGATGAGAGAGAGAGAGAGAGAGAGAGAGAGAGAGGGAGAAGGAAAGGGAAGGAAAGGGAAGGGAAGGGAAGGGAAGGGAAGGGAAGGAAAGGGAAGGGAGAGGGGGAGGGGAGGGGAGGGGAGGGGAGGGGAGGGGGAGGGGAGAGGAGAGGAGAGGAGAGGAGAGGAGAGGAGAGGAGAGGAGAGGAGAGGAGAGGAGACGAAAGGAAAGGAAAGGAAAGGAAAGGAAAGGAAAGGAAAGGAAAGGAAAGGAAAGGAAAGGAAAGGAAAATGAATTTCTTTGAATTGGACCCGGAAATTGACTGGTAACCAATGCAGCCTGCAAAGCAGAGGTGTAACATAGGTTCTACCAGAAACACACATAACTGCCCGCACCGCCGCATTCTGCACGGAAGATACTCAAAGAAAGAGTATCTGGCTGGGGAATTTTGGGAGTTGAAGTCCACACATCTTCAAGTTGCCACGGTTGAGAAACACTGTTCTGGAGACTTTGTATATTTGCTATGGCATTGTAGGTACCTGAGACTCTAGAGCAAAGGTGTGATTTTGCTGCCAACATGCAAAATGTGCCTTCCCAAGGTTGTTATGGACTGTTCTGATCTCCAGTGCATCTGAAACTGGTCATTACTCACCTAATATTTCTGCATCCTAGCTACATCAGACAGATCTTCCTTCCTTCCTTCCTTCCTTCCTTCCTTCCTTCCTTCCTTCCTTCCTTCCTTCCTTCCTTCCATCCATCCATCCATCCATCCATCCATCCATCCATCCATCCATCCTTCTCTCCTCCCTCCCTCCCTTCTTCTGGAGTAGTGTTTCTCAACCATGGCAGCTTGAAGATGTGTGGACTTCAACTCCCAGAATTCCCTTTCCAGATACTCTTCAAGGGCAGCCTTAGATTATGGGTTGTGGTGCCCTCTCTGGAAGTCACCCAAGGGGAGAAACACAGATCTGAAATAGAATCACAGGCATTAAAAGTCAAACGGGTGTCTGTAAGTCTAAAACTAGAATCTGGAGCTTTTGGTGGCCTGTTGAAAACTGAGACATTGAAACTGCATCACCAAAAAGAGCTCAGCTTGGAAACTCTGAGAAAATGCTTCTGGAAAGCTTTTAATGGATGAATTTGAATCCCCAGGAATTTTGACAAGCTGTAAGACAAAGAAAAAAAAAGATCCATGGCAGCCACAAATATATTTTCCCTCTTTCTAGCTCCAAAAGTAAACATAACAGAAATATGTATGTTGTTGCTGGCTTTGGGATTTCATTGCTTTTTTAAAAAAATTCTCCAAGGATAAACAACCAGATTTTGGTGCCTCTGCTTATACATACGGTACCTTTCTCAGTGACCGCGCTTAGCTTCAACATCTCAAAATAAATTCATACATTGCAGCCAAATGTTACATTAGCAAGGAAGGAGCAAAAGAAGAAAGGAAGGAGGAAGGAACACATAAACAACTTGCTCTTTTCAATAATTGCTTCTGACAGATCCATTTCTTCCCCAAGGTTCAAGCATCATCTTCTAATGGTATCAGTTACTATAGCAACATGGGCAGAAAGTGAAAAAAAAAGTAAGAAAGAGAGGATCCCTGAAGCAAAGCAGAATCCCAGTAAATACTTTGGGTTCTGATGAGAGGAAGGAAGGAAGGAAGGAAGGAAGGAAGGAAGGAAGGAAGGAAGGAAGGAAGGAAGGAAGGAAGGTCTGACATAGCTGGGATGCAGAAATATTAGGTAATGACCGATTTCAGATGCCCTGGAGAACAGAACAGTCCATAATAACCTTGGGAAGGCACATGTGCAAGCTCATATTGGCAACAAAATCCCATCTGTGCTCTAAAGTCTCAGGTAAAAGCAGTAGCAAATATATGAAGTCTCCAGAACAGTGTTTCTCAACCTTGGCCACTTGAAGATGTGTGGACTTCAACTCCCAGAATTCTGGGAGTTGAAGTCCACACATCTTCAAGCTGCCAAGGTTGAGAAACATTGCTCCAGAATAATGCAGAAAGAAGCAAAGCAAGATTATCTGCATCATGAATACTTCAAGCTGCCTTCTCCTGGCTGGGTTTGGGCGAGATGCTTCACACCAAGTCAGGTGCAAATCTCTTAGTTGCATTTGGCCAGCATGCTCAACGTTGGGAACTGTTGAGTGGCTGGTTTTTATTTATTTAATCCCAGGTTCCCGTAGGTATCAAAAGCTGCTGAAAGGTCAAGGAGAGCAAAGATGGATAAGCTATCTGCATCCCGCCCCTCCACAATGCTGTTTTGGTCCCCTGCCCAGATCTGAAACCTGACCGAAGGAGGTCCA
The DNA here is from genome assembly GCA_023362775.1 of Charina bottae. Classification (NCBI taxonomy): domain Eukaryota; kingdom Metazoa; phylum Chordata; class Lepidosauria; order Squamata; family Charinaidae; genus Charina; species Charina bottae. The sequence continues at coordinate 6,423,982 of JALMGJ010000034.1, forward strand.
GATGATCCACTTCCTGCGGGACTCTAGATGAAAATTTTCCAGAAGCAATGTGGAGTCTAGTGATAGGTTCTGGAGGAGGGAGCAGAACACCACCTTCTTAAGTGTCAGTGGGACCACCTCTACTTCCAAGGATGCATTGACCAGCATCAGGACCCACCCACACTTCACCTCCCAGGAAGTCTTAAACAGCCAGGAGGGACATGGATCTAACACACAGGTGGCCAATCTCGCAGCTCTGAGGACTTTATCCACTTCCTCAGGGGTCACAGGACCAAACTCAGCCCAGATAACCACACAAAGATGAGCTTCAGCCAATTCCAAAGGACCTGCATCAAGCCAGAATCCAATTTGCAGCAAATCCAAGTGATGGTTGTTCAATAAAAAAGAAGAAAGCCTAAAGATCAGCAAAACCTGGCTGCCAGTCTTGAAAAACACAGCTTGCAAAAGGTCAACAAACTCTACTCAACCACAGAAATATACAAACAACTCACACAATAGATGTGCTAATCCCACACACAACAGCACCACACCCCCTAATCACCACAATAAACCCTCTCCTAATCTCTTGTAAATGACCCACAGAAGACACACACCCTCTCAGCAGCTATAAACACCAGGAGGAACTCACACCCTCCACTTGGGCACAGACAGAATCTTCTAGCTGTGCTGCTGTCCTCTGAAGATGCCAGCCACAGCTACTGGCGAAACGTTAGGAACCAAAACTGCCAGAACACGGCCACACAGCCCGGAAAACCCACAACAATCATCGGATTCCAGCCGTGAAAGCCTTCGACTATACAAATCCAAGTGACTTTGTCCCAGAGATGCCTAGCATATTCCTCATAGTGGCCCTGCAAATGTGCTCCTCACTCCCTCTCCCCAGAAGGGACTGGGTAATCCTCAACAAGGCCACCAGGCAGCTATCCACAGATGCCAGTAGGGTGGAAAAGTACTGACTCTGCTCACCTTAATGCCACGAGATAGGCCTTTACGGCAGCTCTAGCTTGTGCTTGGCCGGGTTCACCTCTAGTAGCCCTCCAGCGGCACCCTAGGCATTTCTTCACCCATTTCATCTCCCTCTGCTCCTCTGAGCGACTCAAGAATCCATGGGGTAGGAGAGGCCACGAAGGCACAATCTGGTCTAAAACCCAGCCATTCCAAGAAGCAGAAAAGGCTTCCACTTTAGCTTGGAATAACTCCAAGATTTCTCTGGAACCCAAATGGGTCCATCAGCCCACTGTCTCTCTTCTACTCATGTGTTGTTCCTGGGAAGCAAGTAGGAGCAAGCAATGCAACTTCCCATGGTCCAACCACCATGGATGAGTTCCAGAGAAGGCTCCCTTCCATTTGCAATCCTGGAACCTTAATTATGCGAGCCTAGGATTAGAGCAATTAGTCATGGGTTAGGGCCTTTATCATGATTGGAGACACTATACATGCATATTTCATGGACACACTCTTACAGCAGGCATGATCATTTCGCGACACACTCTTACAGCAGGGATCATTTCGCGGACACACTTTACAGCAGGGCATCATTATCGCGACACACTCTTACAGCAGGGCACAAGGCAGGCACTAGGACCTGCACGGAATCATAGCAGGTTTGGAGGCAGCCAGGAACAAGGCAGGCACTAGGACCTGCACAGAATCATAGCAGGTTTGGAGGCAGCAAGGCACAAGGCAGGCCCTAGGACCTGCGTGGAATCCTGGCAGGGCAGGTTTGGAGGCAGCAAGGCTCAAGGCAGGCACTAGGACCTGCGCGGAATCCCAGCAGGTTTGGAGGCAGCAAGGCACAAGGCAGGCACTAGGACCTGCATGGAATCACAGCAGGTTTGGAGGCAGCCAGGCACAAGGCAGGCACTAGGACCTGCGCGGAATCCTGGCAGGGCAGGTTTGGAGGCAGCAAGGCTCAAGGCAGGCACTAGGACCTGCGCGGAATCCCAGCAGGTTTGGAGGCAGCAAGGCACAAGGCAGGCACTAAGACCTGCGCGGAATCCTGGCTGGGCTTGGAGGCAGCAGCAGCAGCCGCGACAAACCCAGACACTGCAGCTGACACACTAACGTGTCCCGACACACAGTTTGGAAAGCTCTGTTCTAAGAGTTAAAATTCAAAATTAGACCTGATATATTTCACTCAAGATAACCAAGATCAAATGAGGTTTTTGCCATACAAAGCTCTACCCCTGAGCTACGATCCACCTTGTAAGCTGCCACTGGTCTGTCCAGCTTGATTCAGTGGCTTCACTCAGGATTTCTCAGCTCAGTCGAGATGGTGCAAATTCCACCATCTAAACTAGAGCTCCATAGCTCAGCTAGGCTCTATTAATTGTCTGCAAAGACTTGGAGAAAACCTCCAATTCTGGTTGCCCATCAGAAGCTGCAAAAAACAGGAGAGAAGGAGGTTGCTAAAGACCAGGCCTTGACATACGTAAATCTGAAGGTCTGCACACAAATATTATACAGGTAGTCCTCACTTAATGACCATTCATTTAGTGACAGTTCAGACTTACGACGGTGCTGAAAAAACCAACTTACAAGTTACAACCAGTGCTCATACAACCGTCACAGCATCCCCATGGTCACGTGATCACAATTTGGACACTTGGCAACTGGTTCACATTTATGACCATCGCAGCATCCTGTGGTCACATGATCGCCATTTTCAACCTTCCCAGCCAGCTTCCGGCAAGCAAAATCAATGGGGAACTGCATGATTCGCTTAATGACCACGTGGTTCGCTTAATGATCGCAGTGATTTGCTTAATGGCTGCCGCAAAAAAGGTCGTAAAATCGGGTCGGATTCGCTTAATGACCGCTTCGCTTAGCAACCAAAATTCCGATATCAATTGTGGTCGTTAAGCAAGGACTACTTGTAGGTTAAGGATGCAAGGAAAACCATGGCATTTCCTCCAACCGTCGAGGTTAAATGGCTCTTCCTGTGCCATCTGAACTCCAGAAAGACGTTGAAGCCAGGTTAACAGCTGAATGTGATGTCATTTCCCTGCAAATAAAATGAATTAAATACAGTTGATAGGATTTACTTGTCGTGTTTTTCTGCCACACTGAAAATGACAATTCAGTGACAACTTCTGAAATGCTGTTGTGGGGGCTCGGGCTGATCCCCTTTCCTATCCATTGTCTAGAGCAGCTTTCACCAGGCATGATGGGAGTACCAATCGAAGAGAAATGATGGGAGTTGCAGTCCAACAACTTCCACAAATGTGTTGGAGGTTGTAGTCCAAGAGCTTGGAGGGAGCGATGCCTGAACTTCAGTTCCTCCTGACAGGTAGTTACATCTTGCTTCTAATACATTTAACATTAAAGTGCTGGAACCCAGGCTGGCTTAGGACATTTTGAATTGCAGATAATAGATTGTAAGACAAGAGTGTTTTTCTAGCTTATCTTTACCTAAAGAAGAAACAACATCTTGGCTTTTAAAACAGGGCAGGAAATATTATCACCAAAGAAATATATGCATGGACAGATAAGAGAACAGCCTCTGGCAACATGGAATGGGAATGTGGTATAGCACAACTATCTTTGGAATTGACTTTATTTATTTATTGGGTTGTTCTCTTGGTATCCTCCAAGTAAAAAGGTACGGGTTAAAAAGAAGGAGAAGCAAGGACTTTCTAGATACAATATTCAGAAAAAGATATTTCAATTCTTTCTAATCATCCCAACTTCAATCTTTGTTCCTTCATTTCCACACTTGATGAGACCATTTAATCTGAGTGGTCAAAATGTGCCCCAAGTTTGTTGGGGTCAAATATCTGAAAGGCTTCATCTTTCTTTGCAACCTTGCCGGGGCCTCAAGATCATAATAAAAGGATTACTTTCAATCCCACCACCATCCCAGCTACATCGGTCCCATCACCATCCAGATAGATTTGGTGGAGAACATCTCAGGAAGCTTATTAATGGTGCTCCATCTCTCCAGGAGGGATGGGGATAACAGGCCTTTTCTCGGGTGGCCCCCACACTTCAGAGCTCTTTACCCCCAAATGCCCCAAATGCTCCTTTAATCATTTTTTTTAAAGATCTTTAAAGACAGTTTTATTTCACTGGGCCCTCAACCCTAGCTAAGTTTTATTGGCGTTCATCTTGCAGGAGGGCCGATTCGTTATTACCGTTGATTGGTTTTGTATTTTTCAAATCATTCTGATTCATTCTTCTAGTTGATTTTATAACTTTAACCTGCCCATTGACTGTTGAGTGGGGCAGGCTACTAAACGAAACGATCAATAAATGAGGCTGACTATGAGCCTCTAAATCACAGCTGTCCAAACTGGGTGTCGCGACACTTTAGTGTGTCGCAACACACAGTTTGGTGTGTCGCCACACAACCCGGAAGTGGCGGTGGGGGTGTACACGGCGGCGGCAGCAGCAGCGCGCCATCAGCGCTTCCGCATTTTAGCGGAGGCTGCCGCCGCTGCCGCTACCATGCACACCGCTGCTGTGCGCCCCCCCTGCCGCCGCCGTGCACTCCCCTGCCCCCGTGTGCACCCCCGCACCACCGCTGCTGCCACCGTTGGTGTGTCGCCAGCGGCGGCAGATTGGAAAGCACTGCTCTAAATGCTGCCGCCGTGGTTCACCTGTGGCATCCTTGGAAGACGACCCAGCCATGGGGGTGAATGATACCCCCAATTACCTACCTGCAAACTCCATGCAGCCGGCAGGATTAGCAAATAAAATTGCCATGGGCTTAAAGTGAGTCGTCAGTCTTGCAGAACGTAAGCAGTTGACTCCGTTAATTAGTCGCTGCTAAAATTCTTACAACCTTCTCACAGCAAGGAGAGAAATGCCAGACTGCCTCAGCAGAACAGGAAGGGGGAGGCCAATGCTGGAGAGGATGTATGTATGTATGTATGTATGTATGTATGTATGTATGTATGTATGTATTTATTTTTTATCCCACCTTTATTATTTTTATAAATAACTCAAGGTGGAAACATACCTACTGTAATACTCCTTCCTCCTCCTATTTTCCCCACAACAACAACCCTGTGAGGTGAGTTGGGCTGAGAGAGAGTGACTGGCTCAAGGTCTCCCAGCCGGCTTTCGTGCGTCAGGCGGGACTAGAACTCTCAGTCTCCTGGTTTGCCATTGGCTCCTTCCTAGGGCTGAGAGAGAGGGGACTGGCCCAAGGTCGCCCGGCCGGCTTTCGTGCCTCAGGCAGGACTAGAACTCTCAGTCTCCTGGTTTGCCATTAGCTCCTTCCTAGGGCTGAGAGAGAGGGACTGGCCCAAGGTCGCCCGGCCGGCTTTCGTGCCTCAGGCAGGACTAGAACTCTCAGTCTCCTGGTTTCCTATTGGCTCCTTCCTAGGGCTGAGAGACAGGGACTGGCCCAAGGTCACCCAGCCGGCTTTCGTGCCCTAAGGCGGGACTAGAACTCTCAGCCTCCTGGTTTGCCATTGGCTCCTTCGTAGGGCTAAGAGACAGGGACTGGCCCAAGGTCACCCAGCCGGCTTTCGTGCCTCAGGCGGGACTAGAACTCTCAGTCTCCTGGATTCTAGCCCGTTGCCTTAACCACTAGACCAAACATATACTGTATAATTCCATTGACCTCACGAGCATATTTCTGCAAAACCAGCCCTAATTGGGGGAAACCAAGCTTTACTACCCTTGCGGGGCAGGTGTAACCGATAGCCCCAGGGCTGTTTGTGACCCACAAGTTCATTCTGCAGTCCTCAAAGCTCGCTCTCACCATTACTGAAAGCTAACAACACAGATTCCTGCCATTTTGAGGTTGGGAACAGTGGAAAACTTCCGTATAGATTCTAAAAAAGGGCGTTTAGAGGCTGCCTCCCAAATCCCCCCCCCCAATTCATTCTCCATGTGAGATACACCCCCATCCCTTTGTCCCAAGCATGCCTTGGCCATCATATGTTAAGCCTGGCTTTTGGCCATCAAAACATGGCCCAACCCAGCCTTAATATGTTTCTGTTGACCAATCGGCTTGGTGCAGTTTTCACTGAAAAACCAGAAAGGTCCAATGTATATTTATATCTAAGATAAAATTGGTATATTTCTATCAAATTGATATCTTTGGGTTGTGACTCAGTGAGGGGTTTGGGCACTGGGTGGAAAAGAGAAATTCATCGTAAGCCCGACTTTAAGGACATCATCAAAGTAGCATGAAAACAGAAGTAGAATTAGGCAGGGCACGCTATTTCAGGGGTCCCCAACCTGTGGGCCGCGGCCTGTTAGGAACTGGGCCGCAGGGCTCCCACCCGCAAAGCCCACCCCTTCCACGCGATTGGCTCCTGCCCGCAAACCCCGCCCCCGATGCTTGTGATTGGCTTCCGCCCGCAAACCCCGCCCCCGGTCTGCGGAAATCCTGGAAACCCCGCCCCCCCGGTCTGTGGAAAAATCGTCTTTTGAAACCGGTCCCTGGCACCAAAAAGTTTGGGGACCCCCGCGCTATTTGTATGCTAGGCAACCGATGGGCCTGGAAGACAATATTCTGGTGGCCCTGTAACTTTGTAGGTGCAAAAGGTCTACGAGATAGAGAGACAAAATACAGAAAGCCCTTGGTCCCAGTTGGAACATCAAAGCAACGGGCCTTATGCAATATGAGCATCTCTTGTAGTGATCCACTCCCTTGGATCTTGTCAAGCTCCTTTTCATATCTGACTTCTTGCATTTTAAGACATGCTTTTAATCTAAAAAATAGAAACCTGGTATGCTCCAATGCAAAGTGTCAGCCTTTAGCCTCACCTTTATTTCTGAGAATTCTTGTGGGCCCTGAACAGTACCCATACACTTTTTAGAAAATAAAAATATGAGGTGGTTGTAACCCAGTATTTTGTATAAAGGGTTCTCTCTTGCCTGGAAAAAGGACAAAGGTAAGTTCTGTTATGAACAGTATGTGGTCAAAGGAGAAAGGGTTTGCAGGCAGGAGCCCATCGCGTGGACTGGGGGCGGGGTTTGCAGGCGGGAGCCAATTGCACTCTGGTGGGTGGGGTTTGTAGGTGGGAGCCAATCGCATGGACTGGGGGGTGGGGTTTGCAGGCGGGAGCCAATCACGTGCACCAGGGGCGGGATTTGCAGGCGGGAGCCAATCACGTGGACCGGGGGCGGGTTTGGAGACCGGCATGGTGGCATAAGACCTGTCCCATTTTGCCATCCCAAATGTCCCGTTTTTGTCTCAAGGACATATGGTCAGCCTACCAATACTGGATCCGCACAACCTCCCACAATGAGGGCGTAGGTTTCCGGGTGGAAGACGGTCACGATGAGGGTTTGCTTGACGTGCCTTCCTCTCAGCTCGTTTCTCCCTTTCGCCCTGCACTTGTGCTTCTTCAAAGTCCGTAGCGCCTTTAACAAAGGCTGACCTCCAATTGAAATGCTCATGAATTAGGGCTTCCCAGTTCTCAATGCTGATATTAAATTTTTTAAAATTAGCTTTGAGAACATCTTTAAATCTCTTTTGCTGTCCACCAATATTCCGTTTTCCATTCTTAAGTTGGGAGTAAAGTAGCTGCTTTGGAAGACGATGGTCAGGCATTCGAACAACAGAAGTATGTCCTTCCATGATTAATGTTATTTTTTTTAAAGACCTGTGGGGCTCCGGAGTATCTTTTTAAGCAGTGTCTTCTATCCTTCTGCTTCTGCTGTTCTTTCCTCTGTGCACCGATGAAATTAGGCTTCCCCATTCCTGGGATCTTCCAAATAGGCTGCACTACTTGTCCCATCATTCCAGGCTAGCTTTTGGATAATGGGAGTTGTAGTACAAAATATATGCAAAGCATAGTTTGGGGAAAGGCCACGTGAACGTACAGGAACACTTAATCACATTGGTTCACTTCTTGCAGCTTCAGGGCCTCCCGGTTTCCAATTAACTGCTTCCATTTAATGGCCTGTGAAGTCAAGCCCTTATAAGTACTGTAGCTATTGATGTACAGTTTACTCCCTCCATTCTTTCCAAATGTATTGATTTTATTTGATCCCCTCCGCAGATTCTTTCAGTGGCTGTGTTCACACAAGAGCCTGAAACAGGTTGGCTAAAGGACAAGGTGATGCATTTTCACAATATGCTAAACTTGGATTGGGTTAACCCTTAGTTTGGTTTTCTTGTGGCTTCAAGGTTAGTGTCAGTCTTATGACGTAGACTGGACAGGAAACATGACCAGATGAACTAATTCTACAAAATGGATATCCACGCAACTTTATCAAAAAGTGCCTGACCACTCAACTCACCACAGCAAAACCAACAGAAGTTATGAAAAGGATTACACTGCCATACATCACAAACATCTCAGAAACTACTAATAGACTGTTACAACCGCACGGCATCGCCGTAGCACCCAAACCAACCAAAACCCTTCAGAACATCGTAAGTAACCCAAAAGACCCAGTAGCCCAAGAAGAAAAAACAGGAGTTATCTACAACATACAGTGCAAGGACTGTAACAGCCACTATATAGGACAGACTGGCAGAAGACTAGCAGAACGCATCCACGAACAACAACTAGCAGTCAGAAGACACGATGAAAACTCCTTAATCTCACAACACATGGACAGACTTAACCATACTTTCAACTGGGAAACTGTGAGCATCTTAAACCAAGCCAAATCCAAAAATGCTAGAGAATTCCTGGAAGCTTGGCACTCAGACAAAGCAGCCATCAACAGACACATAGAGGTAAACAACATTTACATACCATTCATAAGAGACAATAGAAAAGCCAGAAGACCAGAACACCTCCTTGCCAGCAATCATCACCCAGATATGCAAAGATTAACACCAAGATTAGCACCAGAGGAACAATCAAACAGCACAATATACCCGAATCAAGGAACTATTTGTTGTAACCCGCCCAGAGTCCCTTGCATGGGAGATGGGCGGGGAATAAATTTGAAAAATAAATAAAATAAATAAATAAACTCAGTCAATCAACCAAGCAGCAAACAACAGCCCAACCAAGGAACTACCAAGGAGAGTACAACACCCCCACCAACACTAGCAGGACAAGCCAGGGTATATAAATAGAGAGCAAGTCCCACTCCCTTTTTGCACTGAAGATGTTGCCTAGCCTGGCAATGAAATGTTTGCAAGAAAACAACAAGGCTCAGAGAGCACCAAGGACTCCACATAATTCTACTTTATTGTAAAGCACCATTAACAGAATTTTGCAAGTCTGAAAGTACAGTACATCTCTCCCCCTTACAGCCCAAGAAACTAGGGACGGTCTCTTCTGAGCCTCTTGCCCAGCCCCCATTCCTGCTGTGGGCTCAGCTGCCTTTTATCTGACCATTCCCTTGATCGCGTCTCTTGGTCCTGTCTCCCAAGGTCATTCCCACATACCATTACAGTTAGCTTATGATTCCGTGCAGTACGCAATCCCAGAAAATGGGTTCATTCAGGAACCAAGGGTTAGGGTTAGGGTCCCTAACCCTAACCCTAACCACATTCTGGGTTCACACAATTTTAAGCTAACCACCAATGGACTGGGTTTGTACCACAATCTACGTGGGGCGTGGTGGCTCAGCGGGTAAGACACCAGGCTTGTTGATTGGAAGATCGCAAGTTTGGAGGTTCGAATCCCTAATCCTGCATGACGGAGTGAGCTCCCGCAGTAGCCCCAGCTCTTGCCAACCTAGCAATTCGAAAGCATGCAAATTGGGGGTAGGTAACAGCATTCCATGTGCATCATGCCGGCCACATGACCGTGGAAGCATCTTCGGGCAACGCTGGCTCTTCGGCTAACAAATGGAGATGAGCACCGGCCCCTAGAGTCGGACACGACTGCACAAATGTGTGGGGGGAGCCTTTACCTTTACCTTTTACCATAGAAGCCTAATTGGTTAATGTATAATATATAGGATCTATATAGGCTCCATATACAATATTATACATCAGCTTTGCTAGCCTTGATGGACTTCAAAAACATAACCCTGTGGCTATACGCTGTTGAATACTAGGGTGGATGGTCCAAGAGGAGGGTACCAGATGGAGGAAGAGGCTATTGAGCCCTCACTTGGGAGAGCTGGATACAATTGGACTTACTTCAAAGTAGGTAAGCATTGAACTGGGAGGTGAGGTCAGCTGGAGAATATGAGGAGCCAGCTCTGACCTACAGCATTGCCTGGGGACAGTCTGAATGTATGAAAAGCACTTCTGGCTTCTCAAATACAGGAGCAGAGAAAATCATAACCATGATCATGTTCGTTTGTGGGTATATTTTTTTTAAATCATGTAAAATATTTGTGTGCTATTCTTCACTTTGAGAACTCCCGCAGTGGCTTTGAACTGTCCTTGAGACAAATGCAAAGCAATTCTTTCTCTGGGAACCCAAGATTGTCCTTTGACAAAGAGAAGAAAGGGGCCTTTGATCAGTTGGAGAGGTTGGCCGAAATGTTTGTCTGGACTGATTGTGACAAGAAGACCTCTTATCCTGGGGACAAACAGCCCCTCCCTCTTCACTGTTTATTTTCAACTAAAAGAAGAGGAAAAATTGTGTTGCCACCTACATCATACAAGCTTTGGTTAGATATTTAATGGATCGTTTGTTTGATTTCTATCCTGCTTTTCGTCCAGCTTGTTTGGGGATCTCCCTTCATTTTAACCTCACCACAACAACCCTGTGAGGGCGGCTGGGCTAAAAGAGTCACCCAAAGTCACTTGGACATTTCCCATGGTTGAGTTCATATTGAAGTTGGATCTCCCCAGCTTCCCACTCCACCACACTGTCTGACTGAATTGTACGAACCCAATCTGATGTGCTCGTTTATGGTTTTCTAGGTGAGAACCCAGAAAGGTGATTAATTCAGTAACCAGGTTGGATGCACTGTGTGAACAGAGCCAGTTAGCAGAAAATCCTGCTGTCTGACTCGCTATGACTGAAACAGGCCAACATGGTAGAGTGATTAAGATGTCAGGGTGGGTTTAGGAAGACCTAAACTCAAATTCCTACTTGACCATGAAGGTCCTGGAGTGACATTGGGCTAGTAAGCCAACTCTGTTCCCCTAATATGCTTAACTGGATCAACGGAGGTTTAGGGTGACATGGGAACCCCAAAAAGGAATCAGGTGACCCAGTCAATTTACCTCTAGGGAGTTAGCCAGTCAAATACATCGTGTGCATGCAGCTAATTAAACAGAGGAAAAGCATAGCCCGCAAAGTCTATAAAACATTAGAATGATATCAAGAACATCCTAGAAGGCAGGGGCATTGGGGGGGGGGGGATGTCTCAAAAAGTCAAAATGGTGGACACAACCATTCAGCCAAAGCCCCACACCTCTTTAATGCGCATGGATGTCATTCCCATCATCATGACCAATCTTGACTTTTTCATGTTTTCATTTTTCATATGAAATGAGGGATAGGTCAATTTTCTGGTTGTTGGAGGATCAAATAATAACATTTGGGTCTTGCTCCGTGGTATTAGGCTCATCAAAATACTCTGAGGGGCTGTGTTGGTCCACATGGTTAACCGAGCCATGGAATAGTCAATTAATCCAGTTATCTCAGTTTGCATAAATTTCTCTCATCTCAGTTTGAACATTTGAAAAATCTCAGTTTGCATAAGGGGCATGGTGGCTCAGCGGGTAAGACACCAGGCTTGTTGATCGGAAGATCGCAAGTTCGGAGGTTCGAATCCCTAGCCCTGCGTGACAGAGTGAGCTCCCGCACTCGCCCCAGCTCTCGCCAACCTAGCAATTCGAAAGCATGCAAAATGCAAGTAGCTGAATAGGTACCACTTCGGTGGGAAGGTAACAGCGTTCCGCATGCATCATGCCGGCCACATGACCGCAGAAGCGTCTTCGGACAACGCTGGCTCTTCGGCTAACAAACGGAGATGAGCACCGGCCCCTAGAGTCGGACACGACTGCACAAATGTGCGGAGGGAACCTTTACCTTTACCTTGCTGAATCATCTGGCAGAAGATACCACAACATGTTAGAGTTCTTGTGTTGCCCTGGCGAATTATTCCCGTACAAAGCAAAAGCATTCTCATGGTGACGTGAATGCCAGGTGGCTGGATAACAGAGAAGCCTTGGCTTTGTTTACATCTTCATTAGATATGAAGCTAGAAGGTACCATTGTTATGGCTAGCAATGGATCTTCCCATGAAAGTGAAGCCTCCTGATATCCTTCCGTGGGAAGCCTTGCTCAGGCCCCCCTGAGCAAGGAAGGGGGGAACTCAGTGCGTAGATGCAGCAGGTCATGCTGTGTGCTTTGAGGCCTAGTGTGTGTAACAGCTAACTTCCAGCCAATCAGAAAGCTGGAAGAACTGAATATACAACCATGCAAAATGGTGTTCTATGTCTTCTTGATTTCTAATGTCTCTTAGCCATGTAGTTCTTCACGTGTTCACTTCCCATGGACTGGGCAGAGTGAGCTATGCCTGGCTTTGGGTATAGGCCATGGCAGGACCTCTGGCCCTGGGATCAATACACGGAACTCTGCTTATAAGTTTGTTTTGTTTTTCCTTTTACAATGATGTATCCTGTATATTCATCTTTTTCATTGTTGCGATAATGTGATTGTATCTGCATTATTGCCCTATGCTAAACAGTAAACACTGTTGGCCCTAACAAGCTGCATTCTTGTCTGTTTATTTTCAAGCCTCGGTTTTTCCCCTTTAAGCCAGCATATATCCCATCACAACACTCTTTCCAGGACATCAGAAAAGCAGCGTCACTCTCTTTCCAAATTACGAGGAGGTGATGGTTCTCTTAAGGCAAAGGCCTGACCTCGTCAACCATCTCCGTGAGCCGTAGCGCGGCTCTGCGAGCAGCCAAGTGGCTTTCAAAACTACCTTCAGGAAAGGGGGCAGGGACAGACAACCAGGTTTGGAAATTTCCAAGGATGCATTTGGAGAATTCTTTCCTTGGAGAACAAGGTTTATTCCTGCTGGCTAGTTCAAGAGAAAATTGGGGTAATTATTCTACAGCTGAGTTTCTAGCGAGAGCGTCACGCAGAAACACGCAAGAGCAGCTGCTTCCTGTTGTGACACGTCAAGCTGAGCCGCAGAGGAACTGGGGGTTCAGGGTCCTGGTTGGGTCCAGATTCTTTTTGTCCTGCCTGACAGAGTGAGCTCCCGCACTAGCTCCAGCTCTTGCCAACCTAGCAATTCGAAAGCATGCAAATGCAAGTAGATTAATAGGTACCACTTCGGTGGGAAGGTAACAGCGTTCCACGCACGTCATGCCGGCCACATGACCATGGAAGCGTCTTCGGACAACACTGGCTCTTCGGCTAACAAACGGCGATGAGCACCGGCCCCTAGAGTCGGACATGACTGCACAAATGTGCGGGGGGAACCTTTACCTTTACAGTTTGCATAACACACTGAACCATAAACCAACCACATCAGCTGGTGTCACACAAGATGTTAGGCAAGATGTTATGGCTGGGTTGTAGATGACTTGGATTTGTGAACACAGCTTATTAGTGTGATTGTTCCACATGAGGATGAATGTTTGAGGGGGAGAGAAGGCTGTGAATTCAAACAGAAGCGAGTGCTTATTTAGAGCAAAGACGTGGAGCATGGTCTAATTCTTAATTGACTTGATGATGGGGTCATCAAACCTGATTGACTACATGGCACCGTTGTGGCATGAGAACTAGTGTGGTGTAGTGGTTAAGGTACCACACTTGGACTGGGGAGATCCAAATTCAAGTCCATCCTCAGGCACAGAAGCTCACAAGGTGATATTGGGCCAGCTGCTCTCTGCTTGGCCTCCACAGGAGGTGGTGGTGGTGGTGATAAAATGAAGGGAGATCCCCATGTAAGCTGCCTTTTTGGAAGAAAGGTGGGATATACCACCTGCCACTTGGATTTTATTGTATTTGTACTGTTATTGTTATATTTATTGTATTTTAATGATGTTTTGTTGTAGTTGTAAACCGCCCAGAGTCCCTCCTTGAGGTGGAGATTGGCGGTCATAGAAATTTAAATAATAATAATAATAATAATAATAATAATAATAATAATAATAATATAAATCTAACAAAGAAATAAACCATCTGTAATTGGCTGGGATCATACAGCCAAGCCAATAAAGCTGCTGCTTCTTTTTTAAAAAAACTGTACTCATCAATGTCGATGAAGGTTCTCAGCCATCCAGGTGGAATTGTCTGTAGCTTGAATCATGTCAACTGGATTTCTATTTTCTCAGTGGAAACGTTTCGCTCCTTATCCAATGTACTCATCAATGTGTTGATGGGGCAGAAATCAACCCTTGGAAAAACATGAAGGGCAGTTGACAAGGGGTAGTAGGCAGATGATTAGATTCAAGCACATTTTGAACTCCAAGAAAGCACAGACTGTGGCTTGAATCATGTCAACTGGATTTCTATTTTTTTAGTGGAAACGTTTCACTCCTTATCCAAGGAGCTTCTTCAGTCTGAGTAAAGTTAGTAAGGGAATCCTTAAATATGTTTCTAGGCTGGCTGTGTGACCTTGCACCTGGGGCTAGGTCATGGTTATTTTTGAGATGTTTGTTTCTAAGTCCCTTTATCATCTAAAGGAGGATCGTTAAGATTACCCTGCTGCTGTTGAGCTTGTGAAATGGTCTTAATCTTCCTAGGCACAGAAGACAAAGCAGGAAGGAAGATAGGGGAAAGGTTATGCCTGAGGCCCCCACCTCTATTCAAGGAAGGATTTTCCAAGTTGGCATGAATGGATTCCTTGACCCCTCTCTCAAACCACCTATCTTCTCTGTCTAAAATGTGAACATTAATGTCCTCAAATGAGTGTCCTTTTTCCTTTAGATGAAGATAAACTGCTGACTCTGGTCCTGTGGTGTTACTTCTCCTGTGTTGGGCCATCCTCCTGTACAAAGGTTGTTTGGTTTCTCCAATGTAGAGTTCAGAGCACTCCTCACTGCACTGGATTGCATACACTACATTGCTTTCCTTGTGTTTTGGAGTTTGATCTTTGGGGTGTACAAGCCTCTGTCTCAGTGTGTTGGTGGGTTTGAAATATACAGGTATGTGGTGTTTGCCAAATATCCGTTTGATCTTTTCAGACACGCCAGCCATGTAAGGAATGACCAGGTTCTTCCGTTTACTCTGAGTCTCAGCCCTATCTGTCGCTGTTTTAGGTCTGGTAGACTTAGATTTGGTGAAGGCCCAATTTGGATATCCACAGGCCTGCAGAGCTGTTCTCAGATGCTGCTTTTCATTCTTTTTGGAATCCATGGAAGTACAGGCCTTCACGGACCATATAAACACTATAGATGCCAACATTAGCTTCACCAGAGAAGACACCAAGGACAACAGACTGGCATTCCTAGACTGTGAAGTCCTCATTGGGACAGGTGGCAAGCTAGAAATAGGCATCTACAGGAAACCCACACACACAGATCAATACCTGATGTTTGACTCCCACCATCCACTGCAGCACAAACTAGGAGTCATCAGGACATTGTCACACAGAGCAGAAACCATCCCCACCTCCATGGATTCCAAAAAGAATGAAAAGCAGCATCTGAGAACAGCTCTGCAGGCCTGTGGATATCCAAATTGGGCCTTCACCAAATCTAAGTCTACCAGACCTAAAACAGCGACAGATAGGGCTGAGACTCAGAGTAAACGGAAGAACCTGGTCATTCCTTACATGGCTGGCGTGTCTGAAAAGATCAAATGGATATTTGGCAAACACCACATACCTGTATATTTCAAACCCACCAACACACTGAGACAGAGGCTTGTACACCCCAAAGATCAAACTCCAAAACACAAGGAAAGCAATGTAGTGTATGCAATCCAGTGCAGTGAGGAGTGCTCTGAACTCTACATTGGAGAAACCAAACAACCTTTGTACAGGAGGATGGCCCAACACAGGAGAAGTAACATCACAGGACCAGAGTCAGCAGTTTATCTTCATCTAAAGGAAAAAGGACACTCATTTGAGGACATTAATGTTCACATTTTAGACAGAGAAGATAGGTGGTTTGAGAGAGGGGTCAAGGAATCCATTCATGCCAACTTGGAAAATCCTTCCTTGAATAGAGGTGGGGGCCTCAGGCATAACCTTTCCCCTATCTTCCTTCCTGCTTTGTCTTCTGTGCCTAGGAAGATTAAGACCATTTCACAAGCTCAACAGCAGCAGGGTAATCTTAACGATCCTCCTTTAGATGATAAAGGGACTTAGAAACAAACATCTCAAAAATAACCATGACCTAGCCCCAGGTGCAAGGTCACACAGCCAGCCTAGAAACATATTTAAGGATTCCCTTACTAACTTTACTCAGACTGAAGAAGCTCCTTGGATAAGGAGTGAAACGTTTCCACTAAGAAAATAGAAATCCAGTTGACATGATTCAAGCCACAGACTGTTCCACCTGGATGACTGAGAACCTTCATAGACAAGAAAGCACAGACTTCACACATTTTTTAAAGTGTGTTTATAAAAATTAACTGCAATATTACTTATAAGCAGGTCCCCTAAGGTTTTCCCCTGCACAGTCGTGTCCGACTCCAGGGGCCGGTGCTCATCTCCGTTTCTTAGCCGAAGAGCCAGCGCTGTCCGAAGACGCTTCCGCGGTCATGTGGCCGCATGATGCACGCGGAACGCTGTTACCATCCCACCGAAGTGGTACCTATTCATCTACTTGCATTTGCATGCTTTCAAATTGCTAGGTTGGCAAGAGCTGGGGTGAGTGCGGGAGCTCACTCCGTCTCGCGGGGCTAGGGTCTCGAACTTCCGACCTTCCGATCAACAAGCCTGGCATCTTAACCACTGAGCCATCACACCCCGAAAGCAGGTCCCCTAATTATGCAAAAAATCAGGAATCATCAAAAACTTTTATTTAGGGTGTATTGGACTCCCCAAAGCATGTATTTGAAAGGATGGGCATCAGATTTTTTTTTATGCTGGAGGTGTAAGAAATCTGAGCATTCACTGACCCCAATGAGATGGTCATGTGATCATTTAGTATCTGTTGGGGAAAGTGTATTAATGTATATTAGTAGATTTATGGGGAAATCTTTACATGTTAAAGGTGTTAATGTAATGTTGAATTTTATACCAAAGCTTTGGAATTTGACTGTTTATCAGGAATTGTGGTTGTATCGAGCACGAGGGGTGGGGGGTGGCAAAAAGAATTACATTAAGAAATTGGAAAAGAGATATTATCCCAGATGTCAAGGAATGGTTGTTGGAAATGTGTGATTTATCAGTTTTGGAAAAGGCAATATTTTCTACTAATCAAAGGATGCAGCAATTCCTGTTCGTATGGCAGAGATTCTAAGATATCTTACAATAATATATTGTATTATCCATATTATAGTAGTGAATTCATTGGTTAATCAGTGACTATTGATAAATATAAGATATTTTTTCTTTTTTCTTTTCTTTCTTACTTTGTATTTTTAGTTTGTACTTTTGTTTTGTTTTGTTTTGTTTTGTTTTGTTTTGTTTTGTTGTTTTGTTTTTAAGATTAAAGATTGTTTCGTTGCAATTTTTTTTAAAAAAAAAATCTGGAATCCGGAATCACCTTTTCAGACTGACATACTTTATTAAAAGGCATAAGCTTTTGTGAGCTTATGTCAGTCAGAAAAAGGTGCTACCAGATTCCTGATTTTTTGCTGTCATAGACTAACACCGTTGTCCTCCTTTGATTATGCCGATGTTCCCTCTCCACTCGTAATGAGCCCTGTTATTAATGGTGCTGGCTGAATTGATTTAGTCCAATAATTTTCATAGGATTTGAGAGGGCAAAGTAGTAAAAACAGCTCTCCAAAGTTTGTGGCCAATTGGGACAACAAATTTCTCCCCCAGTCTCAAAATGTCCATGGATGTCATTCATCTTATGTTTACAGCTGCTATTTGATTGATGGATTAAGTACAACATACATTGCATTAACTTTATTAGGCTTACTGACCACAATTCAACAGGTTAACAGCTTGGAACAAAATAAAACAATATAGTTTACAGCAAGATCATCCATGCAATCAGAGTGTGTCTGGTTTTACAAACAGTATAGCAAAATTAAACCATGTTCAGAGAAATTGAATCATATTGGTGAGAAACAGCAGCTGTACATAGAATAAATCAGAATCCCCTGGGTATTTCTCATGGCCCAGGGTGGTTTGCAACAAATAAAAACTCAATGAACATAAAACCTACACTAACAGCCCAGATTTGCTACCTCTCCCAAAAGCCCATCAGAAAAGTGTAAGCAAGGTGGGGCCTCCCCTCTAGGGCACAATGGTTCATAATGGAGGCTGACACTGAGAAGGGTCTCCATTCCCTTAACCTCTCAGGCAGAGTGTCCGCAGGTCAAAAAAGTCGAGATGTTGGCCATGACGCTGCGATCAAAGCTCCAACTGTTTTTTATGTGTGACATGGGTGTTTATGTGCATCGTGGCTGGTTTTCATACTGTATGCAACACACATAAAAACAGGTGGAGCTTCGATGTATTGCTGTAACCACCATATTGACTTTTTTGACCCTACACTGGGGACCCAGCTGCTGATTCTAGTTGGGAGAGACCAATCTGCAAATAAATGGGTGCCAAAGCATGTAGGGCTTTGAAAGTTAAAACCAACACCTTAAACTGGGTTCAGAAACGAATGCGGATATTCAGCAGTCAGTCAATGGTTGAGTTTTTCCCATCACCGTGTGTTTCTTTAGACTTCAGTGATGCAGGGAGGGTTTAAAAGAGTGTTTTTGTTCCACTAACCTACTTTCTCCAAGAAGCTCTCCAAGACATGCTGGACTAAAACTCACAACCTCTTCAGCTACTCAACTATTGCTGTTGGGTGGGGTTGATGGAAGTTGATGGGATGGGGTGGCTGTATTAACCCATCTCCTTCTTGTTTCTCACCTTCTCTCTGTTTGAAGAAGGAAAGAGATGATGTATTGTCGAAAGAGATGATGTTTTCATAAATGGGGAGCTTGTTTCCTGATACTTGTTCTATTTTCCAGATGCCTCCAGTTGAGAAGCTTCTTCCAATGGCTGTGGTCATCACCAGTATCACATTTCTGGGAGGATCACAGTAAATGGGTTCAATGTCTAAACCAGAGCACTGTCCTGACTTTGAGCGAAGGAACACGCTGAGACTTGGTGTACAGGCTCTAGTATTTTATTGTTCTACTCTGCTAGACAGAATCCAGCTAAACTAAAATGAACTAGTGATGCTCAGAGAAAAGGCCCAAGAAACTAGGGCGGGGCCTTCTTTAGCCTCTTGGGAGGAAAGCAAAGCGATTCAGTACTGCACATGCGTTTATCCCCCTGGAGGGAGCCCCCTCCTTCTTCGCCAGTTATCTCCCTGACAGGCACGGAAAGAGTTTCCAGATGTTGCAGCACTACAGCTCCAAGCCTCCCCCACTGTTGGTTGTTGGGCCTCCTGGAAATTGTAGTTCAGTAGAAGGTGCTCAGGTGCCCATCTGAGTCCATTGGAGTTGGGCAGCTAAATAATAATAATAATAATAATAATAATAATAATAATAATAATAATAATGCCAGATGTACAAGCTGGGTTTAGAAAAGGCAGAGGAACTAGAGACCAAATTGCCAATATCCGCTGGATAATGGAGAAAACCAGGGAGTTTCAGAAAAACATCTATTTTTGTTTTATTGACTATTCTAAAGCCTTTGACTGTGTGGATCATAACAAATTGTGGAAAGTTCTTGGTGGTATGGGGATACTAAGTCATCTTGTCTGCCTCCTGAGGAATCTGTATAACGACCAAGTAGCAACGGTAAGAACAGAGCACGGAACAACGGACTGGTTTAAGATTGGGAAAGGAGTACGGCAGGGCTGTATACTCTCACCCTACCTATTCAACCTGTACGCAGAACACATCATGCGACGTGCTGGGCTTGAGGAATCCAAGGCTGGAGTTAAAATCGCTGGAAGAAACATTAACAATCTTAGATATGCAGATGATACCACTTTGATGGCTGAAAGCGAGGAGGAGTTGAGGAGCCTTATGACGAAGGTGAAAGAAGAAAGTGCAAAAGCTGCGTTGCGGTTAAACCTAAAAAAAACAAGATTATGGCAACCAGCTTGATTGTTAACTGGCAAATAGAGGGAGAAAAAGTGGAAGCAGTGACAGACTTTGTATTTCTAGGCGCAAAGATTACTGCAGATGCTGACTGCAGCCAGGAAATCAGAAGACGTCTACTTCTTGGGAGGAGAGCAATGGCAAATCTTGATAAAATAGTTAAGAGCAGAGACATCACACTGACAACAAAGGTCCGCATAGTTAAAGCAATGGTATTCCCTGTAGTAACCTATGGCTGTGAGAGCTGGACCATAAGGAAGGCTGAGCAAAGGAAGATAGATGCTTTTGAACTGTGGTGTTGGAGGAAAATTCTGAGAGTGCCTTGGACTGCAAGAAGATCAAACCAGTCCATACTCCAGGAAATCAAGCCAGACTGCTCACTTGAGGGAATGATATTAAAGGCAAAACTGAAGTACT
This sequence comes from Charina bottae, assembly GCA_023362775.1. Classification (NCBI taxonomy): domain Eukaryota; kingdom Metazoa; phylum Chordata; class Lepidosauria; order Squamata; family Charinaidae; genus Charina; species Charina bottae. Next base: position 6,444,375 of record JALMGJ010000034.1, read on the forward strand.
TTGGCCACATAATGCGAAGACGGGATACCCTGGAGAAGAAGCTGATGCTAGGGAAAGTGGAAGGCAAAAGGAAGAGGGGCCGACCAAGGGCAAGATGGATGGATGCTATTCTGGAGGTGACGGACTCGACCGTGGGGGAGCTGGGGATGGCGACGGCCGACAGGAAGCTCTGGCGTGGGCTGGTCCATGAAGTCACTAAGAGTCGGAAGCGACTGAACGAATAAACAACAAAATAGAAAATGAAGAAGCTAAAGTGCTCTGGGACTTTAGAATTCAAACAGACAAGCATCTGCCACACAACACCCCAGACTTAACAGTTGTTGATAAGAAAGACAAAAAAGTCTGGATAGTGGACATTGCAATCCCTGGAGACAGCAGAATAGAAGAGAAAGAACTGGAGAAAATCACAAAATACAAAGACCTGCAAATAGAAGTAGAACAACTGTCGCAAAAGAAAGCAAAGGTGGTACCAATAGTAATAGGCGCCTTGGGTGCGATCCCAAAACATCTGGAGCACCTTGAACACCAACGAATTAATCCAAAAATGTCTAAAATGGATTTATAATGGATGAACCCAGCAAAGTGTGTCACACATAAAAAAAACGGGCCAAGCTTGGACTGCACAGTTGCGGCTGCCGTTTTGACTCTTTAAAATCCATTTCTGGAAGAGCACAGTGGTGCGATCCTGTTGACCCAGGCTTAAGGACTGTTTGCCTGGAGATCTTCGCCCTGGCAACCCTACATTTGCCTGGAAAGACCTCAGAGCTGCAAATACGCATGTGATATTAATGACATTGAGTGTGTCTGTGGCCGCCGCGAGGGGTGGGGGGGTTTACTGGCTTTTTTGTATTATGGGCTTTTAATTCTGTAAACAGCCTAGAGTCACTATGTGTGAGTTGGGCGGCCATATAAATTTGTTAAATAAATAAATAAATAAATAAATAAATAAATAAATAAATAAATAAATATGCTCACCCCCACCTGGGATATTATCCCTCTTAAAGAAGATGTCCACAAAGAGCAGGACAGAGGGCTCTGTTAGATGCAGAGAAATACATCCGGCAGCTTTTTAAAGCATAAAAACCCCAATGCAATGCACTGCACACTCGCTAATTCCCCCACCGAAAAAAACCCATCTTTGTTTCTGTAGTGTTTGTGCCTTGCAAATTCTATTTCCTCCCAAGACAGCATTTCTGCAAAGCTGAGCTGGTTAGCAGAGTCAAAGGTTACCCCTGTGGAGGGAGCGCATCGTGTGCAAAGACCCACCCTCCCTTTTCTTGACTGATGAGTGTGGCAAACGTGTGCAGGGAGAAAGGCACCAGATTTAAATCTTCAGCTGGATCAGAGGGGAAAACTGACGGCGTGCTAATGCGTGGCTGCTGCAAAGAAGCTCAGCTGTCACTTTGGCTGCTTTTCCCGCAGACGCCCTGCTTAATGCATAATTGCATTCCTAACGGCGACATATTAGATGCGGCAAGTGAACACACACCACCTATACCTGTTATCTTCTCCAGCAATAGAGTTGCTCTCCCTGGCTAATATTACCCCAAGCGTGCAATTTGACTCGGCTCTGAAGACCCTGTGCCAGTCCTAGATCCACCCAAGGGTGGTGGGATGGCTGCATGGCAATGGGAAGGAAAACCAGAAGAGAAACCTGTGGGGACAGGTGGGTGAAGTTTCTTCATTTATTCAGATTTGTGCCAGTGGTGTCTGCGGGGGAAGATCAATCCAGACCAGGGGTCCCCAAACTCTTCAGCTCATCGAAGCTTCAAATTGTTCATCGACCCCCAAACATTTACTATATGAAAATAATTGAATAAATACTACTTTAACCACCACCACCACCACCAATAATAATAATAGTATTATTAATAATAGGACACCATCAATAAGGACATGCAAATTGATGGGCTACGCCCTGAGGATGCGGATGATCGGGCAAAGTGGTGTTTCAGGATCCGAAAATCAGACCCCGTGAAAATAGCGGGAAAACGCTAGTAGTAGTAGGAGGAGGAGAAGGAGGAGGAGAAGGAGGAGGAGGAGGAGGGGAAGAGGAGGGGAAGAGGAGGGGAAGAGGAGGGGAAGAGGAGGAGGAGGAGGAGGGGAAGAGGAGGAGGAGGGGAAGAGGAGGAGGAGGGGAAGAGGAGGGGAAGAGGAGGGGAAGAGGAGGAGGAGGAGGAGGAGGGGGAGAGGAGGAGGAGGGGAAGAGGAGGGGAGGAGGAGGAGGAGGAGGAGGAGGAGGAGGAGAAGAAGAGGAGGAGGAGGAGGAGGAGGAGGAGGAGGAGGAGGAGGAGGAGGAGGAGGAGGAGATAGTCCCATCGACCCTTGGGGGTCATCCTGACCACTTTGTTCCAGACAAAGGACCCTTCTTCCTGTTTCTTCCCAGTTCCTTCTCTGCCGTCCGTACTCCATTTGGTCTCCAAAGAGTTTTTGCTAGCTTAAGGATGGGAATAATATCGGGTTGGACTTCAGCCCATGCTGGAACACGTGCCTCACAGGCTGAAGGTGTGTGCCTCAATCCCAGGAGAAGGATCTCTGCTAGGAAGGCTGGGGAGAACTACCTTGTCCAAAAACTAGGAAAACGGCCATTGTGACGATCCACTCCTTTCATATTGATTTCGAAACTCTCATCACAAGCCATGGTAGGATATGAAAAAGTTCTTTTATTAATACAAGTGAATAGAATCAATGCAAAGAGCAGACTGAGCAAAAGCGCGCGCAATCACAACTTTAAACATGCCAGTTCCCACTCACTCCTCACCAACCCCTCCCCTACTGATTCAGTTCCCATAACTCTAAACCAGGGGTACCCAACCTTTTTGGCATGAGGGACCGGTTTCATGGAAGACAATTTTTCCACGGACCGGGGGGTGGGGTTTGCAGGTGAGAGCCAATTGCGTGGACCGGGGCGGGGTTTGCAGGCGGGAGCCAATCGCGCAGGCCGGGGGCGGGGTTTGCAGGCGGGAGCCAATTGCATGGCGGACCGGTTCCTAACAGGCCACGGACCAGTATCAGTTCGCGGACCGGAGGTTGGGGACCCCTGCTCTAAACTGTTAGTCCTTTGATGCTCCCAGCTGAACGGTCTTGGAGTCTGGTTCCTGTCTCTCCAACCCCCACATTCCAATGCCTGGCATTCCCTGCCTATCTGTAACGCTTCTTCCAAGCATGCTAACTAATTACTGCCCCTCTCCCTACGAACTACAAACCCCATCTACCTACTAACTACAACCCCATCTACCTAATAACTACAAACCCCATCTCTCTCTGGCAGGATGGCAATGGCATCCTGACAACCATTGATCCTTGCTGATCCCCAGAAATTGGTAACCTGAATTGTTAGAATCTCCTTAAAGGTAAAGGTTCCCCCTGCACATTTGTGCAGTCGTGTCCGACTCTAGGGGCCGGTGCTCATCTCCGTTTGTTAGCCGAAAAGCCAGCGTTGTCCGAAGACGCTTCCACGGTCATGTGGCCGCATGACACGCGTGGAGCGCTGTTACCTTCCCACCGAAGTGGTACCTATTCATCTACTTGCATTTGCATGCTTTCGAATTGCTAGGTTGGCAAGAGCTGGGGCTAGTGCGGGAGCTCACTCCGTCACGCGGGGCTAGGGATTCGAACCTTTGAACTTGCGATCTTCAGATCGAATCCTGGCGTCTTACCCGCTGAGCCACCACGCCCTAATCTCCTTAAATGCTAGGAAAAACCTCCTGCAAGTTGAGAGTAGTTCCACAGGGGAACCAAGGATCTAGAGAAGTTCTCCTTCGTTGGGGATATATTCAAGTAGAAGCTGGACAGCCATCGGTCAGGCCCCTCCCCACTCTGTGCTGCCACAATTCCGGCAGCTGTATTCACACAAGACATTTCCTCAGGGGGTCGGATGGACCCGTCCTCTGCGTGTGCGCAATACAATGAAGGGAAAATGAGGGAGTTTGCCCCAAAATATTAAGCAATTTTCTACACCGGTTGGCAAATGCATCTGAATAACGTGAAAACCTTGGTCAGTGTTAGCTAACTAAGCTTAGCAGGTTTTGTGGATGCATTTGCTAGGATTAGAGGTCCCATAGATATAAATAAGTGGAACCATATTCTCTGTGGCTGTAGAAATTGGTTGTACTCTTACTGTCTAACACATTTACCCTGGTGGTTGTGGTGGTTGTTAAAATGTGTATACTGCCTGACTCCCAACGACCCTGGGTGGTTACTGAGTGACCCCATTTTTCTGGGCACACATCCCTGAAACTAACCAAATTGGTTGGATTGACCCAACATGCTTGAACAAACTGATCATGGTTAGCACAGACCATGCTTAACCTGTGTGAATGCACCTACTGTGTTCTTTTCCATCCTCTGATTTAGCCTGTCCTGAGAGCACAGCTCTCAAGTAAGAAAGGGAACAGAATTGAGCACCAGAATCCCCCACCAATCACGCTCCTTGGGGAGAGTTTGGGAACTTGTAGTCCTCCAGTCCTTGCTGAACTACAGCTCCCATCAAGCCTTGTCGATAAAGGGGGGCTTTGAGAGTTGTAGTTCAACGTCTGGACTGCATTTTGAGGCCAAGAGGAGTTGGTCAAAAGGGCCCAGCAGAATCTGGCACAAATGAGATCAGGAGCATCTGCGAGGGGATGTGTGTCAAAAAAGTCAAGATTTCCAACCGTTGCAGCATCCTGCGGTCACGTCGTCGCCATTTGCGACCTTCCCTGCCAGCTTCCGACAAGCAAAGTCAATGGGGAAGCCGGCCGGAGGTCACAAATGGAGACCATGTGACGTCGTGCTTAATGACAGCAACTGGAAGCGCTGGAACTGCCATCACTAAGTGATGCGGTCACGTGACATTGCGCTTTACAACTGCATTGCGTAGTGATGGAAATTCCAATCCCAATTGCCGTCGTTAAGCAAGGACTACCTGTATTATTATTATTATTATTATTATTATTATTATTATTAATTTCTAGAAGTTGTGGCCAGCTAAAGCGATCTTTCCTTCTTGCAAGGAAAGAAAGCGAACCTGAAACAGTAGGCAAGATGGCAGGATCAGGCCAGGAACTCTTTCCACCCTAAAAGTACAGCGCTTGGATGCTTATATGCGATTCCCTGCTTTGAACCCTTGGCCAAGAACCAAAGTCAGATGAGCAAAGGAGAGCACCCCAAAGAGCTGAGAGAAGGGCCCGAGGCTGCATTCACACAACACACTTAACCCAGTCAGGGAAAGGCTTTGTGGTTGCCGTTACATAACATGCTATCCTCAGTTGGTGTTAACCTTGCTTTGTTGTTTTTACGGCTCAGCATGCCCTGTGAACGGGTGAAGCCAGAAAACAGGCCAATTCAGGCACCAGGTTAAATGTGTCGTGAGAATGTGACCTTAGACCCCCTTCTCCCACCTGAAGACTGCTAGGTGTGTTGGATTTCAACTGGGGACTGGGAATTGGTTCTACTAGCTGGGAATTCTGGGAAACGGAGTCCAGGAAAGGGGAAGGCTGCTTTAAAGCCTCCAGTAAGAATATGGCTGGTCGATTCCTAAGTTGCCCTTTTGTTTGTTGCCTGGAAGCAGCGAGAACCTGGTTACTTCATGTTGTGCAATCCAGTAGATCAGTGGCTCTGCACTTACTACTACTACTGCTACTAATAATAAAAGCTCAGAGGCACAGATGGGGTGGGCTTTGTCGCCTGCCTCAAGCACTTCGCTGCAAATAACACCTCATTCTTTTCTCTGAATCGGCACTGATTTGCAAAGTGCCACAGTATCTCAAAAGCCCTTCCATTATCAACTTTGCAGCTAATGCTCTTTTCTACTGTAATTCTCTCTCTTCTCGGCCCATTTTAACTTCTTCTTGCCTGATTTGGTAATAGGTTTGCGGAGACGTTGTCAACCAATGCCTCGTCTGTGGGAGCTGCTGCAGGCACTTATCGTGTGACACTATTGGAGACTTCTTGCTTTCGATTTCTGGAGTCTCTCCGCTCCTGGCAACAGCCTGGTCTTTGGGAAAGAGAATTCTCTCTCGCTGTTTTTTTTTCCCCCCCTGGACAACTGGGGAAAAAATACAATTATCCATCCCAAAGTGAATGTTTCAGAGCTGATACACAGACTGGCAACCTTTGGCCTGGCTGTTCAAATATCAAGATATTCTCAGCCGTCCCCAAGCTTATCACAACTGACACATTTCAGGCATCCAGAAAGAAAAATGGAAGCACCTTTCCCTTTTCCCAGGTGGAGACAGAATCGTAGGGAAAACCGGACAAATTTGACGTGATGCAATTATGGAAAAATCCTGGGCAGACCAGAGCATCCGTGTGTGTGTGTGTGTGTGTGTGTGTGTGTGCAGCAAAAAAATTGAGATGGGAGACACAACTGCACAATTGAAACCCTGTCCCTTTTTACACGCGTTGCTTCAATCATAAGGTCGATGCTGCCATCCTGACTCTTTTGAACCCCCCTACAGACACTGCTGATTTAAGTTAAAACAAGAATTGGCTGGGTGAGAATTGAGGTTTGTTTTTTTTAAAGCTTTGCTGAATTTCTCAGCTCAGCAATAGTTGCTAAGAAGAGCATCTGCTGCTGAATGCTAAAAATGAATGTAAACCAAAGGTTTGCAGCAGGCTCCAGAAAGCTTCAGACATGGGTCCATCTCTTGCTCCAGATGCCTCATCTTCATATAGAGTCCTTCCAGTTTCAGGTGGAAGATAAATCAAAGAAACAAACAAACAGTCTTGCCTGAAGATGCTTCGTTGCTATAATGAGCTGAGTTTCATTTCCAAACTAGTGGTCCATCTGTTTGGATGGAATCATCTAACGGTAGGGGAAGAACGTTCCAGAGCAGTGTTTCTCAACCTTGGCAACTTTAAGATGGGTGGACTTCAACTCCCAGAATTCCCCAGCCGGCCATGCTGGCTGGGGAATTCTGGGAGTTGAAGTCCACCCATCTTAAAGTTGCCAAGGTTGAGAAACACTGTTATAGAAAACACAAGACACAGGTATCATCCAGTCAGCCAGAATCCTCCCAGAGGCAGATTGTACAACAGGCTATGAATTATTGGTATGCATTTCAACCGAGAAAATTAAAGTGTTGGCTGGGGAATGCTGGGAGTTGAAGTCCACCCATCTGAAAGTTGTCAAGGTTGAGAAACCCTGACCTAGCGTATCTTCTGTCCATGCCCGTACTTTGATCTTGAATTAGTTTCCATCCTGGGCTTTGGCATTAATGTTTCAAAAGCGCCCAGGGATCTGCAAAGACCTGACAGAGACATAGAACTGGTTTTGATGCTTGACAGTCCCTGGGGGTTGCTCAACAGAAGCAGTGAACAGTACAGGGGGCAGCTGGCCAGATGAACAGCCTGCCAGGGTGCCAGTCTTGAGCCTGTCTTCAACCACATGCCGGCCCAGAGTACATTTGGACCTATGCAGAGGAGAGGGGAAAGGGTGCAACACCATTTGTGACATATCAACGTTGGGATTTGATTGCTCGGCCAACAGTGGGTCTCTGATGTTTGATGTTTCTTATTCGACCCGGTGGCTCCATCTCAAGGAATGAAAACAGCAAGGAATCCAAGTCTGAATATTAGGAGGCCTCATAGCAGGGTGCGGGATAAAATCCAAAAAGCTGCAGCTGCTCGATGAAATATCAGCACCAACCAGGCCATCGAAGAGGGAACAGGAGGGCCAAACAGTGCCTGGCCCAGAGTTTCCCTGCGGCTGTCAAGACATCCCAGCAGCGCCTGTGGCTGGAGCGAGGACCCCATAAATAGGGTGACCATATTTTGGTGGAAAAAATAAAGGAGCAAACCTGAAAAAGGGGCAAATCTGGAAGAGCATTAAAAAAAAAAAATTGTAAGACGCCAGGCTTGTCGATCGGAAGATCGCAAGCTTGGAGGTTCAAGACCCTAGCCCTGCGTGACGGAGTGATCTCGCGCACCAGCCCCAGCTCTTGCCAACCGAGCAATTCGAAAGCATGCAAATGCAAGTAGATGAATAGGTACCACTTCGGTGGGAAGGTAACAGCGTTCCCCGCGCACCATGCCGGCCACATGACCGTGGAAGCGTCTTCGGACAACGCTGGCTCTTCGGCTAACAAACGGAGATGAGCACCGGCCCCTAGAGCCGGACACGACTGCACAAATGTGCGGGGGGAACCTTTACCTTTTTTTATAATGTTGCTTTAGAAGGGAAAATTCAGGAGCAAAACCAAGAAAAGCTTTACAAAAACGCATACGCTAGTAAAAAATATCTAAAAAGCGTAAGAAGCGATGAAGTTGTAAGCAGCAAGGATTTCTGCCATCAGGCTGCGCATCAAGTGGCACCCTTCGTATAGTACAAGTTCAACCATCAAAATAAGGGATGAAAGTGACTTTTTGAAAAATAAATAAATCTAAAGGACAGCTTTCTGAAATAAAGGATTGTCCTTTGTAATAAAGGACGTGTGGTCACTTAGCCATAAGTCCCTCCCCCTGCCTTCAGTGACCACAGCCCCGGAGAGTTTGTGATAAATGTCTCATCGGCACTCCGCAGCCATTCGCTTAACGGCGCCTGTAAAACAAAGGCTGGCAACACGATAGGGATGTGGCATCTGGCTGGGCCCCGTGGAGTCCGGCTGAGCCTTTGGAAAAAGAACGGAACGTACTCTGAGACAGCCCATTTTTTTCTCTGCTTGAACCGCCAGTACCGGATTGCGTTTGGATGATGGTGCTCATCTTTTATCCATGTCCACATCCGGGCTCTGTTGAATCAAAATCAGGCTTGGCTAAGCAGCAAGAACCCAGAGAGGTTATCCAGAGAAAGGGACTGAAGGACTGAGTAAAGAAGAGAATACAGGTAGTCCTCAACTTACGACCATTCGTTTAACCACTGTTTGAAGTTAGGACACCGCTGAAAAAAGTGGCTATGATTCACTTAACAACCGTGGCAAAAAATGCCGTAAAATTGGGCGTGACTCACTTAACGACCACCTTGCTTAGTGATGGAAGTTCCAGTCCCAATTGTGGTTGTAAGTCAAGGACTACCTGTATTTGGCACCTGGGATAGGATGGGATTCTTGAAAGTCCCCAACCCACCATTGTAGATCAGGGGAGAGGGACAAGAACAGATTATATCTCAATAGGTGCTCCATCCATAGAAAATATCCAACCCCTGGAGACACAGGTGATCCTTTCCTAGCAATATTTGGGAAGACAGTCAAAAAAGAGCACTTCCACAGATCTTATTTTTGGGTAGTTTTGTAGAGTTTATTGACCACTTTAAATGTCAATGTTTGCAAGTTCTGGGGGTGTCAGGTAATAGATTTCATGCGTGTTTACTCTTGCAAACTGCTGAGAGTCCATGGGGAGTTAGGGGTAGGTAAAGAGTTAGGAGTACGACAAGGCTGCATATTATCACCCTGCTTATTTAACTTATATGCAGAGTACATCATGAGAAATGCCGGGCTGGATGAATCACAAGCCGGAGTTAAGATTGCCGGGAGAAATATCAACAACCTCAGATATGCAGACAATACCACCCTAATGGCAGAAAGTGAAGAGGAACTAAAGAGCCTCTTGATGAGGGTGAAAGAGGAGAGTGCAAAAGCTGGCTTGAAACTCAACATTAAAAAAACCCAGATCATGGCATCTGGTCCCATCACTTCCTGGCAAATAGAAGGGGAAGAAATGGAAGCAGTGACAGATTTTATTTTCTTGGGCTCCAAGATCACCGCAGATGGTGACTGCAGCCATGAAATTAAAAGACGCTTGCTCCTTGGGAGGAAAGCTATGGCAAACCTAGACAGCATATTAAAAAGCAGAGACATCACCATGCCGACAAAGGTCCGTATAGTTAAAGCTATGGTTTTTCCAGTAGCAATGTATGGCTGTGAGAGTTGGACCATAAGGAAGGCTGAGCGCCGAAGAATTGATGCTTTCGAGCTGTGGTGCTGGAGAAGACTCTTGAGAGTCCCTTGGACTGCAAGGAGGTCAAACCAGTCAATCCTAAAGGAAATCAACCCTGACTGCTCATTGGAAGGACAGATGCTGAAGCTGAAGCTCAAATACTTTGGCCACCTAATGCGAAGAGAGGACTCCCTGGAAAAGACCCTGATGCTGGGAAAGACTGAAGGCAAAAGGAGAAGGGGACGGCAGAGGATGAGATGGTTAGACAGCATCACCGATGCAATGAACATGAACTTGAGTAAACTCTGGGAGACAGTGGAGGACAGGAAGGCCTGGCGTGCTATGGTCCATGAGGTCACGAAGAGTCGGACACGACTAAACGACTGAACAGCAACAAAAAGGAGTTAGGGTTATATAAAGATGGCAAATGCATAAATATTTTACTTCGCAAAGAGGTTTCCAGTGTAAAGTTCTTCCTCTGCCTTCAGAGAAGGACATACGAAAACTCTTCTGGCCCAAAGGATTGCTGCCAAGACCGTGTGAAAGAGGCCGGTTGTGGCCTATGCTGCCAACCCATAATTCCATCCTATCAGCCCTGATTTCACAGCAACATTTCTCTGAAGTAAGGTGGGGCACAAGTCATATCTAGTTGCCATCAGCCATCAATGCCCATTGAAGCAAGCTTCTGGAAGCCAGCAGCACCCCTTTAATGAAGCCATGAAACCCAATTCTTTTGTTGGTTGTTGTTGTTGTTGTTATTGGAGACAGACCTAGATATGGTCTAGTTATTGCAGGATGGGAATATTTACATCCTGATGTTTAGTTTTGGGCCTCTCTGTATAAAGAAACTTTTCCCCATTTTATTATATATTTTGAAAGAATATATTTTGAAATATATATTGAAAGAATATATTTTGAAAGAATATATTTTGAAAGAAATAAATGATACAGATTAGAAAATCAGGTACCAGTAAAGAAATATGGGTGGATGAGCAACAAATCTGAAACATCATGAACCTAATACAGGTAGTCCTCGCTTAACCACCATTCATTTAGTGATGGTTCGGACTTACGACGGTGCTGAAACCTCCTCTTCCTCCTCTTTCTCTTCCTCCTGCTCCTCCTCCTCCTCCTCCTCCTCCTCCTCTTCGTCTTCTTTCTTCTTCCTCCTCCTCCACCTCCTCTTCCTCTTCCTCCTCCTCTTCCTCTTCCTCTTCCTCTTCCTCTTCCTCTTCCTCTTCCTCTTCCTCTTCCTCTTCCTCTTCCTCTTCCTCTTCTCCTCTTCCTCTTCCTCCTCCTCTTCCTCTTCCTCCTCCTCTTCCTCTTCCTCTTCCTCCTCCTCTTCCTCTTCCTCTTCCTCTTCTCCTCTTCCTCTTCCTCCTCCTCTTCCTCTTCCTCCTCCTCTTCCTCTTCCTCTTCCTCTTCCTCTTCCTCTTCCTCTTCCTCCTCCTCTTCCTCCTCTTCCTCATCCTCTTCCTCCTCCTCCTCCTCTTCCTCCTCTTTCTCTTCCTCCTGCTCCTCCTCCTCCTCCTCTTCCTCCTCTTCCTCTTCCTCCTGCTCCTCCTCCTCCTCTTCTTGCTGCTGTGAGGAGCAAACCGCTGCAGCAACAGCAAGAACGCAACACACTCCTGTGACGGCAAACCGAGCCCAACACGGCATCAAGAACAATTAAGGAAATGGGATGCTTGCGAGGAGAGGGCGCGGCTTGGAGCCGGTGGCAACTCATTTGTCTGCGCTTGTTCGTCTCGGGAGTGCCTGGCTGACGGCGCTCCTGGTTCTGTGCTTCGCCGTCTGCCAAGGGCACGCCAAGCTTCTTCCCGCTGCGCGAGGCAGCAGAGCGAAAGCAGAGTGGCTCTCCCTCCGCGCGCCTTAGGATCCCCCACGAACCCAGAGGCTCTCCCTTTCTGGGCTGCTCGTGCTCCTTGAGCCACCTCCACGGCTGGGTCGATTTATTTTTCAACAAGAAAAAACACGCACCGCCAAGGAAGAAAATCGGGCGTCTGGTAGCACCTTTTCCGACTGACAAATGTTATTCAGGGCGGAAGCACCTCGAGAAGTGAGCCGCAGCTCACAAAAGCGTCTGAATACATTTGTATGGGTTGGAAAACTGGCTACCGGTCGCTGGATTTTTGGCCGCACATCTCTCCTCCTACAATGAAGCTCTAAGAAAGCTCTCCTTTTCCCAAGCTCTCAATTCCCTCTGTGTACTCCACCAGAAAAAGGGGAACCAGGGAAAGGGGAAGGCCAAAGGAAGAGGGGCCGACCAAGGGCAAGAGGGATGGATGATATTCTGGAGGTGACGGACTGGACCGTGGGGGAGCTGGGGGTGGCGATGGCCGACAGGAAGCTCTGGCGTGGGCTGGTCCATGAAGTCACGAAGAGTCGGAAGAGACTGAACGAAAAAGCAACAACTCCACCACATTTCCCCAGTCCAGATGCGCTAGACTACAACCCCCATGGGCACTGACTGGGCTGGCTGAGAATTTGGAGAATTGTTGAACACATCTGGAAATTGCTAGGCAGCAGCGGATTGTCTCTTATTACTAGGGAGAATGAAAGAGGAATAATATAAATAGTTAGACCAGGTTCAGGCATCGCACAAAGCCACCATGGAACATTTTCTTAGTGTTTGTGGAGCAACACCCAGTCAGTTGGCTCTGCACATCGCGCTAAGCCCAAGCCGGAAAAAACACATTTAAAGCTGAGGACAATGTGTGAATCCAGCCCCTTGAATTTGTCCTCAAAATTGCTACATGAAGTTATCGGCTCTGTTTTATCAGGGCAGATTTAAACCCAGTGACTAGCTTTGCACCACTTGGTTATTTTTAACTTTGTTTGGTTTGATTGTATCGTAGGTAAGGTAAAGGTGCCCCCCGCACAGTTGCGCAGTCGTGTCTGACTCTAGGGGCCGGTGCTCATCTCCGTTTCTTAGCCGAAGAGCCAGCGTTGTCTGAAGACGCTTCCACGGTCACGTGGCCGGCATGACGCACGCGGAACGCTGTTACCTTCCCACCGAAGTGGTTCCTATTCATCTACTTGCATTTTGCTTTCGAATTGCTAGGTTGGCAAGAGTTGGGGCTAGTGCAGGAGCTCACTCCATCACGCGGGGCTAGGGATTCGAATCTCCGAACTTGCGATCTTCCAATTGACAAGCCTGGTGTCTTACCCGCTGAGCCACCACACCCCACGTAGATTGTGGTACAAACCCAGTCCATTGGTGGTTAGCTTAAAATTGTGTGAACCCAGAATGTGGGGTCATTCGGGAAGCAGGTTAAGAGTGCTATGAGAATGAAGTCAGTAAATATAACAGTTCTGCTGATCACACATAGATCTATCCAGCCCAGCCTTCCTGAAGCTGGCTTCTTCTAAATGGCTGCATTCCCACAACACACTTGACACTGAATTAACTCATTTTCTGGGTTTGAACCATACATTGAATTGAAAGATAACCAATAGCCTGAGTCTGCCCATTGGGATAGGACACAAAATTATTTAATCCAGTTTAGCCCAATGTGTGACTAAGGCCCGTTGGGTCTAATTGCCCTGGTTCGCTATGTCATGTGAATGCAGCTGATAGGCTGGACTGCAACGTTCATGGAAAACGACCATGATGACTGTGGATTATGAGAGCTAAAATCCAACAAAGTTGGAAGGCACCAGGTTGGGCAGACTTGACCATCTGCTTCTTGCAGTGACCAACCACAGGCATCTGGGCAGCCCACAGGCAGAAGGTGGCTTCATTTCCTAGAATTAGTCAACCAAAGCAGAAGAACCATGAGATGGTAGCAAGGACTCATTCTGACTTGCAGTCATTGCTAAACCATGACCATGAAGGCAACTGGCATAACTTGATTCCTGATTTTTTTTAAAAAAAATGAAGCAAAGGGTAGCAAAAAGTATATATCACAGTTCAATTATTCTTACCAGCAAAAAACCAACCAGCTGGGCGGGCTGGCCTGTTTTTTGCCAGCAAGCAACATTGGGTTTTTGTTTTGTTTTTTTGTTTTGCAGCTCTGAGCAGGTGTCGTAATGTCATTTTAAACCTTGCCCTGGAGCGGCATCAGAATGCAGGCAAGTAAAGAACTGGCTTGATCAGTGATGTCACTGTGGGCAGGGCTTACTAAAACTTGTTCTGCTTTGCTGCGGACATTGCCATGAATCTAACTCCCATAGTCGCAAATTCCATAAGCAAAGTTTACGGCACCGTGCAATGGTTCAGATCCTGGATTGAGAGAGGAGAGATCCAAGTTCAGATCTCCCCTCAGCGCTCTCTGACGCCTGTCTACCTCAAAAGGTTGTTTTGGGAGGGAAAAAGGAGGTGTGAATGCTGCGAACCCCTGGAGGAGGAGGTGGATTTAAAACTAAACCAGCAAATAAATAACTGAGGATCTTAGCAACCCACCCAACTGACCCCACATGCCCATCTTTATTTTTTTCACTTGCATCATCTCGAGAAATTTGCTCCATTGCACACCAACTCTCTGCTAGGGAAAAACACTCCATCGTGGATTGCTTAGCTCAATGTTTAAGGAGGCTGGCTGGGGATGGCTGCTCGCAGCAGGGGGGTGAAATTGGATAGCTTTTGACTGCTTCTGAAGCTGTTGATCTAGAGTTTAGCATACGGCTTATCTTGCTGGGAAGGAGCTGGGAGATGCAGGAACCTTTTGTCTCCTGCACATCTTCTGGAGATTCTACATATCCTTGGAATTGTGGAAGCAAGGCAGAAACTAAATTATGATCATATAAATGCAAAATGCCTCTGGGTGTTTGTGTATGTGTGTGCGTGCGTGTGTTATAAATGGGCTGCGTGCCCCAGAGCCTCCAACTGGGCTGCGGGGGGGGGGGGGGGAGCCTCACCTGCTGATCTTAACAGCTGGGCTGGTTCAAAATGGGAGAAATGGTCCTTTTAATTGTCAGCCTATGACTGTGGCATTTAGGGCCCTTGAAGAAGGTACCAGCACCTTAAATTGCCACCAAATTCTTGCAGGTCAGACTGTGTCATCCTTTTGTGTTTTGCACCAACTGCAATTTCCATACCCTTTTCAACAGTAGCCACACACAAGGAGAGTTAAATCCATAACCACAACATTATGATTACAGGTATTATTAGATTTTTATCCCACCTTTATATATATACAGGAGGCAGGAGTATTAGATATGTTTGCAGCAAACATATCTAATACTCCTGCCTCCTGTTTTCCCCACAACAACAACCCTGTGAGGTGGGTTGGGCTGAGAGAGAGGGACAGGCCCAAGGTCACCCAGCCGGCTTTCATGCCCAGTATATTATTGTATATTATTATTTTATTATTATTGTATTTTTAGATGATATTTTTATAGTTTTTAACTTTCAATTGTTGTAACCCGCCCAGAGTCCCTTGCAAGGGAGATGGGCGGGGAATAAATTGAAATAATAAATAAATAATAAAATAAATAAATGCCCAAGGCGGGACTAGAACTCTCAGTCTCCTGGTTTGCCATTGGTTCCTTCCTAGGGCTGAGAGACAGGGACTGGCACAAGGTCACCCAGCCGGCTTTCATGCCCAAGGCGGGACTAGAACTCTCAGTCTCCTGGTTTGCCATTGGCTCCTTCCTAGGGCTGAGAGACAGGGACTGGCACAAGGTCACCCAGCCGGCTTTCATGCCCAAGGCGGGACTAGAAGTCTCAGTCTCCTGGTTTGCCATTGGCTCCTTCCTAGGGCTGAGAGACAGGGACTGGCTCAAGGTCACCCAGCCGGCTTTCATGCCTAAGGCGGGACTAGAATTCACAGTCTCCTGGTTTCTAAGCCAGCACCTTCACCACTACACCAAACTGGCTCACCAAACATTAATAACCTACGCCGGTAATTGGCATTAAGGGTATACTGCTTCTAAATATGGAAGTTCAGCCAGCTCTTCTGGTCAATCACTCCTCCACTGAATTAGGGGATTTCAAACTTTTCCAGGCTGCAGAGTCTGTTAGTTTTTTAAAAAAACATGTTTATAGCAGCCTTGATCAAGGGGCAAAGCCCTAGTGATAGAAAAATGGGATGTATTGAAATGAACTTTTCCCCCCTTAGTCTCTCGCAGAACCCCATCAAGTTCTCTGTAGAACACGGTTTGAAAAACCTTTGTCTAATTCGTCGTACAGACAAGTCATAGAAAATGACACTGAAAAAATCTGTCAGGCTGGGTCTTACGTTAAACGTATAATTTGATAAGATAATAAGTGGTAATTTCTTTAATGCACACATTTGGTTTCTAAAGTACTGTAACTTGCAGATAAATAGATCAATCAATTAAGCACAGCAATTCAGTGCAACACTGCAAATTACTCGTTTATTTATTATATCTTCAAGATTTTGAAATTATTTACAAATAAATATTGCTGAAGTGTGTTTCTCTCCTTGGTAGGAGGGTTGGAGCACCTGGTATGCAGGGTGAAGCTAAAATCCACAGTGGGGAGGAAGGCAGGTGGGGCCTCTCTGGTTAGAAGACATTCCTGTGGACAAAGACTGGAAAGTCATTTGCTGAAAATGCTTCATCAGATCTGGCACTGAGTTGGGGGGGGTGGACTGGATGACCTCTGAGGACCCATCCAACTCTCCAGTGCTATGAAGAGCAGTAAGCCCCCATGAATAGATCTGGATTTTTGTTGTTGTTCAGTCGTTTAGTCGCGTCCGACTCTTCGTGACCTCATGGACCATAGCACGCCAGGCCTTCCTGTCCTCCACTGTCTCCCGGAGTTTACTCAGATTCATGTTCATTGCATCGGTGATGCTATCTAACCATCCCATCCTCTGCCGTCCCCTTCTCCTTTTGCCTTCAGTCTTTCCCAGCATCAGGGTCTTTTCCAGGGAGTCCTCTCTTCGCATTAGGTGGCCAAAGTATTTGTGCTTCAGCTTCAGTATCTGTCCTTCCAATGACCAGTCAGGGTTGATTTCCTTTCGGATTGACTGATTTGACCTCCTTACAGTCCAAGGGACTCTTAAGAGTCTTCTCCAGCACCACAGCTCGAAAGCATTAATTCTTCGGCGCTCAGCCTTCCAGATCTGGATTTAATGCCGGTCAAAGGCTGGTCAAAGTCACAATGAAGTCTAAACAGTGATGGTGTCATTACTGAAAGAGAAATTCCTTACTTTAAAAGGATACATACAGTCAGAGTATAAGAAAGTGAGAAAGGAAAACTTGCAGTTGTCAAAGTGGAAATAAAGCAAATTAAACTGGATGTTTTATGAGTCAATGAGCTTTGGTGGTGCAGAGTGGGTACCAACACAGATAATTAGTGAAATATCAATGATATTTTTTTTTAAAATTGCTAGCAATGTACTCAGTCATCCATAGAATCACATCTATTAGAATGAGTAAATATCAACATTATATCAGCATACGAATCTGGTACAGATCCAGTGGAGAAAGAGAGTGAGAAATTCCAGGACAATTTGCAAGAAGTACGAATCCCAACGTCAGGAAAGGACACAGCGCTATAAATGCGCCTGAAATGCAAAAGTTAGAGGCACGGAGGAACCTGAAATTAAGGAAGATTTGGGTTGAATAAATATGGACATTGCCAGATGCACAACCCTGGAGTTAAATCAATGTAATATTGATTTGTTTTATAAGGACAGGCTGTAGGAACTTGGAATTCTCAGCTGGAAGAAGAGAGGACTGAAGGGAGACTGTATTTAAGATGACAGGGAAGATGGTCAAGAACTATTTTCCATGGCCACAGAAATTAGGACTAGCAATACCAAATATAAATGGCAGCTTCTCCGATTTCATTTAATTAGAATGAAAAACTTCCTGATCTGAGAAACAGTGGAACAAGCTCCCTATGAGGGTTGTTGGTTCTCAATCTCTGGAGGTTTGAAGGTTTTCATGATGAAGCTGAACAGCCACCTGTCCTGGATGGTTTAATTTATTTTTTGCCCCCTGCAGAGGGTTGCGCTACACAATTCCTACAATTCCTTCCAAATTTACAGTTCTCTGAATCTATAGAACAGTGTTTCTCAACCTTGGCAACTTTAAGATGGGTAGACTGCAACTCCCAGAATTCCCCAGCCAGCATGGCTGGCTGGGGAATTCTGGGAGTTGAAGTCCACCCATCTTAAAGTTGCCAAGGTTGAGAAACACTGCTCTACCTCCTCCAGCTTTGCTATAGAAAACAGAAGACAGAGGTATCATCCAGTCAGCCAGAATCCTGTGCAGATTGTATAACAGGCTATGAATTATTGGTGTGCAGTTCAACATAGGAAATTAAAGTGTGTAGGTGGGGCAGCAAGATATGACTTGGGGAATATATACGACCAGTGTAAGAAACAAATTTAGTACATAAAACCCCTACAAAAGCAAAGTTAAGAAGCTGTGGGAAGAGTTGAGAGGCACTATGGAAACAGAGTGGACAAAATAATTCCCAATATTTCAAAGAGGAAAAGATCCAAGAACCAGCTACCACGATGGGAAGGAGAGGAGAGGAGAGGAGAGGAGAGGAGAGGAGAGGAGAGGAGAGGAGAGGAGAGGAGAGGAGAGGAGAGGAGAGGAGAGGAGAGGAGAGGAGAGGAGAGGAGAGGAAAGGAAAGGAAAGGAAAGGAAAGGAAAGGAAAGGAAAGGAAAGGAAAGGAAAGGAAAGGAAAGGAAAGCTATCTTCATCAAGAATGTGAGTGACATAGAACAAAATAACAAGAAAAGCAAAATGAGAAACCTTTTCAGGAAGGTACGTAAGAGACATTACAGGAAAATATGCATTACAGGAAAATATGCAGCTAAGATAGGAATTTTAGAATCTTCTTGGAATCTAAGAAGCAGGATAGGAAGAGTATTGACGCCTTTGAATGTTGGTGTTGGAGAAGACTCCTGGGAATACCGTGGACAGCCAAGAAAACCAACAAATGGGTTATTGAACAAATCAACCCAGAGTTCTCACTTGATGTACGAATGACCAGGCTCAAATTATCCTACTTTATGCAAAGACCCAGCTCTCTGGAGAAGGCTCTGATGCTGGGAAAGGTGGAAGGAAAGAGAAGAAGAGGATGACCAGAAGCAAGGGGGATGGAGACAGTTACAGTGGCGAGGAGGGCACCATTGGAAGACCTGAAGGACAAGGTTGGGGACAGATCATAATGGAGAAAACCTATCTATGTGGTCACTAAGAGTCAACACTGACATAGAAAATAATCAATCAATGTGAAGACCCAGCTCCCTTGAGAAGACCATAATGCTGGGAAGATGGAAGGAAAGAGAAGAAGAGAACAACCAGCAGCAAGGTGGATGGAGTCAGCTACAGTGGTGATGGGGACACCATCGGAAGACCTGAAGGACCAGGTTGGGGACAGATCATCATGGAGAAAATCTAAAAGTGGTTGCTAAGAGTTAACACCAACTTGGATCTTAGATCTTATCCACCGACTTATCTTGGATAAGTATAATCTCTGTGCCCTTACTATAGCCAAAAGACTGATATTGCAGCATTGGAAAGATCAATGTATGGCCCCATTTATCCAATGGGTTGAAGACCTGAATGTACTTGCTACTTATGAGTGGATTGCCTATAGACGTAGACTCTGTATGGACAAGTATAATGAAACATGGGACTCATTTATACAAAATACAGTAGGCTAAAAAAACATGATAGTCATATAAATCTATTAGAAATATGTATGTACTTGAATAATATTTGCATTAGATAAGTATATATAGAATGGTAATTGTTTACTGTTATAATAACATATGAACATGTTTTTCTTCCTTTGTTGTATTTCTTTCACCTTTTCGTTAAAGCACTTTCTATGTGTTATTTTCCCTCTTTTTGTAATCAAACATTTAAAAAATTTAAAAAGTATAATCTTGGAAAATATCTGATAGAGGCAAATGATGGAAAGGGAAGATAGAACTGATACGGAAGCCCTTTACAATAGGAGTATAGAATGACAGAAGCAATTATAATAAACATATATTCAAGAAGCAAACTCTACTAGAAATGAGAGGAAATAGGCCAGTTATCAAACAGAAAAATACCAGGCCTGAACAAAATATTCCATTGAACTGTTTAGAGCAGGGTTTCTCAACCTCAGCAACTTGAAGATGGGTGGACTTCAACTCCCAGCATCCCCCAGCTACTAAGGAGGCAAAGATCATAGAAAGCAAAGAAGAGAAGATGCGAGATTTTGTCATCTTGGTCTCTAGATGGTAAAAACGAATTCTAGGGAGGAAGGCAATGAAATACTTAGAGGAGATCATGAAGGCTAAAGGCTCTTCAGTAACAAAGATCAGGATAGTTCAAGCAACAGTCTTTGTTTGGTCACATTCAGCTGAGAATGGTGGACCCCGAAATGGTGAGAGAAAGAAGGCAGACACCTCCGAATTACGGCTTTGGAAACCTTTGGGAATCCATCCTACCATGGATTGCAGAAGAAACAACCTATTGGTCCAAGGCCAGATCAAGTCCTCAAGCTGCTCCCTTGAGGTGTGATTGATTAACAAGCAGAAACTCACCTACTTTGGGCATGAGATGCAAAAGGATGATGGATAGAACAACGTTTCTCAACCTTGGCCACTTTAAGATGTGTGGACTTCAACTCCCAAAATTCTGCTACTGCTGGCTGGGGAATTCTGGGAGTTGAAATCCACACATCTTAAAGTGGACAAGGTTGAGAAACACTGATATATGTGAATTAGAGCTGCAGCATTTAATCATTTTTAATCCCTCTTAATGAAAACAAAAGCAAGTTTTTTTAAACAAAAATATAATCTCATATTGATTCAAGATGCAGATAACAAACAGTGTTTTCGAAGAGGTGTTTCATTTTTCCTAACCTATGGAAGATGAGTGGCCCTCTTCAGGAAGCAAGGATGCATAGATGCAGGAGTGTCCATGTCAAGTCGTGATACATCATGTGCACCGTGACATTGCAGACATGGCTGACAGAAGTGTCCCAAACCCCTTAATAGAGTTACATATACATGCTGGCTGGGGAATTCTGGGAGTTGAAGTCCACCCATCTTCAAGTTGCTGAGGTTGAGAAACACTGGTTTAGAGCTACAAGAGAAGAGGCAGTTAAAGTGTTAACAGCTCCATGCCAACAAAAATGCAGCTCAACCCTGGAGCAAAGAAACTGATTGCTGAAGATACCAAGAGCTAAGAAAGGAGGTGGAAGAAAAGGTACACATTACTGTTCATTTACTACTCTCACTAGGAACGTTTTGCTTGCAGTTTCACAAAGAAGAATAGGTCCATGCCCAGAACGAGATGCGCTGAATGAATGGGCAGGTTTCAGAAAAGGCGGAGGGACGTGAAATCAAGTAGCTAACACGGGGTGCATAATGGAGAGAGAGAGAGACAAGTTTACCTGTGCTTCACCGATTGCATCAGGGCCTTTGAATGTGTAAACCCTGCCACAGAGTGGAATACATTAAGGCTAATGGGTGTACCGGAATCTCTTATTTTTCTTCTGAGGATTCCTTAAAGTGAACAAGAAGCTGACTTTGGAGAAACAGAGTGGCTCACAATTGGGGGTGGGTGGGTGAGTCAAGTGTGTGTGTGTGCGCACGCACACACTTTTATACTTGGAGGTTTTTTCCCTTGGATTTTGATTCTCGCATTTCTTTGTAATGCTGTTAGCCGTCTGGAGTCGCTAGCAAGTGGGCCACCATATAAGTGGACTCAAATACAGGAAGGAAAGTGTTGGAAGGGCTCAAGCAAACACCCCCCCCTTCTCCTACCATTCCAGAGGGAAGGCGCTGCAACAGAGAAGGTGCGCTTCCAGGTTCCTGAGAGATGGCACTGTTTAATCGAAGGAGCCCAGAGCGTGCCAACACTGCAGGATCAAATTGGTAGTAACAGTTTGATATTTGCAGACCATTCTCACTCAAAAGAAAATAAGGCTTTCAGGAGCTGATTGTAAAACTCAAAATGGAAAGGGATAAACTGGGTTAATGTTAAATACCAAGGAGGCAAAGATCATAGAAAGCAAAGAAGAGAAGATGCGAGATTTTGTCATCTTGGTCTCTAGATGGTAAGAATGAATTCTAGGGAGGAAGGCAATGAAATACTTAGAGGAGATCATGAAGGCTAAAGGCTCTTCAGTAACAAAGATCAGGATAGTTCAAGCAACAGTCTTTGTTTGGTCACATTCAGCTGAGAATGGTGGACCCCGAAATGGTGAGAGAAAGAAGGCAGACACCTCCGAATTACGGCTTTGGAAACCTTTGGGAATCCATCCTACCATGGATTGCAGAAGAAACAACCTATTGGTCCAAGGCCAGATCAAGTCCTCAAGCTGCTCCCTTGAGGTGTGATTGATTAACAAGCAGAAACTCACCTACTTTGGGCATGAGATGCAAAAGGATGATGGATAGAACAACGTTTCTCAACCTTGGCCACTTTAAGATGTGTGGACTTCAACTCCCAGAATTCCCCAGCCAGCATGCTGGGTGGGGAATTCTGGGAGTTGAAGTTCACACAGCTTAAAGTTGCTGAGGTTGAGAAACACTGGCCTAGAAATTCGATAGATAAAGACATAAACCTGCTCTTTACATGTAATGAAAAGTATTTGCAGCAGATGACAACAAGACCAATTAAAATATCATATGAACCAAATCCCACTTCATGACAGAGCACTGAGGCTATTACGTAGTCTGATAACCAAATTAATCTAGCTTTCTCAGTTACTGTTACAGAGCTTGCTGTAAGTCAGGCTGAAGGAAAGATCCATGATCAGCATTTATATTTATGATTTAAAAGATACACAATTGGGGAAAGGGGGGGGGTCCTCTTGTAATCTTAGGTGCAAATTGAATTTTGTTTTACACTTGGCAGATTTTCCTCTAATTCAAATTACAACCCTATGTCTGCATTATGAAAGACAAGTCTGTAATTCTATTCCTCCAGCCTTACCTGGGAATATATGCTGTTGATCTTAAATGGGCTTACTTCTGAGGAGACAGAAGTTGGAGCTCTGAGGATGGATTGGGCTCTCAGCCCATCTACTCCAAAATTTTGGGGTCATCGTCCAGTGGCCAAGTAGAAGCATTTGGAAGAGCAAAAATCTGCCCTGATGGGTGGAAAGCCCACTTCCGTAGGCCCTCCCCAGGAACCAGAACAGGTGTATCTGCAGGGAGGGGGTCAAAAAAGTCAAGATGGCAGCCATGCGATTGAAGGCCTGCACTTTTACATACATGTCACACCGGTCAAAAAGGGGGAGTTTTGTTTGCATGCCTGTGGCCAGCCTCTTGACTTTTTTGACCCCCTCCCTAGGCACAGCCCTGAACTAGAAAGCGTGCCTTGGATTCAGACGTGGGAAACAGCCATTGAAACTGGCAGACATTGTCTAAGATCATGGAAGACCCTTCCCATTCAGCCATAAAGCTGAGTTCTCACAAGACATTATAGCAGTGTATCTCAACCTTGGTTGAGAAACACTGCATTATACGCTGTAGGGGTTTGCATAGTTTCTGGTTTTGAGTGTTGTGAGAACGCAGCAATTGACTGAGCCTGGGGGCATAACCAAAGGGATCCTTTAATCCAAAATACGGCTTGCTTCTTTCAACATCATGTGTTACACAAGCATAGCATGCCAACCAGGGTTTAGAGCAGTGCTTTCCAAACTGTGTGCTGCGACACTTTAGTGTGTCGCGACACAACCCAGAAGTGGCGTGCACGGTGGCGGCGGCAGTGGCGCTCCATCAGCGCTTCCGGGTTTTACCACAAAGCATGGGCATGCCACGCGCGCCCCTGTGCCGCCGCCGCTGCTGTTGGTGTGTCACCAACGGCGGGAGTTTGGAAAGCACTGGTTTAGAGTTTAGCAAATGGTGTAGCTCCAGCCAGGGGTAGTACTGGGCCAAATATTGTCCCTGAGTCGCAGGGTTGCAGTGGATAGCATTGGGATCCAGGGGGCCAGGTATGTTTCAGAGCCACTGTACCTGTCAGCTGCTCTTTAAAGCAGCTAGGTCAGGGTTCCTCAACCCGGGTTCCGTGGCACCCTCGGGTTCCGCGAGAGGTCCCTAGGGGTTCCCTGGGAGATCACGATTTATTTAAAACATTATTTCAAATTCGGGCAACTTCCCATGAAAGTGTTAAGTTTCATTCTTTATTTTTAGTTTAAGAACACGGTTAGTGCATCTATACAGCCTACCCATGAAACGCATATAATGATTTTGTAACTTCTGGCCTACATTTGAGCCTGAATGGGCAGGGGTTCCCCCAGGCCTGAAAAATATTTCAAGGGTTCCTCCAGGGTCAAAAGGTTGAGAAAGGCTGAGCTAGGTCTTTAAAGGACGAAGCTAACAGGCACCCACATTCGGGGGCATCTGCAGCAACCATAACCACGCCAGAACAATGATGCGCTCACGAATACCTGTTACATTCGTATGTCCTGACATCTGACAGAGTACATAAGGGGAGGCATTTACAGCACGTCATGCCCATTTCATCATTTGCTGCCTATCTGCAAGCCAAAGGCGCTTTACATCTTCTGCAGAGTCCTCATTTAATTACCACAATTGGGCCCGGAATTTCAGTTGCTAAGCAAAGCGGTCATTAAGCGAATCCAACCCGATTTTACAGTATGACCTTTTTTGCAGTGGTCGTTAAGTGAATCACCACGGGTGTTAAGCAAACCACGTGGTTGTTAAGTGAATCAAGTGGTTCCCCATTGATTTTGCGTGCCAGAAGCCGGCCAGGAAGGTCGAAAATGGTGATCACGTGACAACAGGATGCTGTGGCAGTCATAAATGTGAACCGGTTACCAAGCACCCAAATCGTGATCATGTGACTGGGGGGAACGCTGTGACGGTAGTAAGTGTGAGGACTGGTCATGAGTCGTTTTTTCCTGCACCGTCGTAAGTCCAAACCGTCACTAAACGAATGGTCATTAAACGAGGACTGCCTGTATTGGGCATCAAGGATTCTGTCCCCAACATCTGAGCTAAACTGTTCTCACCGGCTGCCCCATGGTTCGAGACCTCTTTGACCCCGTACCTGATCTCCAGCTGGAGGGAAAACTTTTGCTGAACCAGACAAATGGCTCCCATGGATGAATTGCCCTTTAGGGTCACCAACTGGCTTGAAAAACTGAGCTTGTTGTTCTTGTCCCTGAAACAAGGGACTTCCCGTCCAGCAAATCCAGGAGCTGAAAGGGCTGTTTTCGAAGCAGCCAAACCTGAATGCCATCAATTTCTAGTAAAGGAGCAGCTGGCACAGCTCTGCCGGAAAGCAGCTCAGAGAGTTTTCTGTTCTTTGTGGCGCTTAATCATTTCACAAGCCTCCCTCTGATGTTCTGCCATTCTTTCGCTCTGCAGTGGCTGGTTTTCAGTTGAGGTGAATGCTAGCAGGGCAATTGTTCGGTGGGCTAAAGATCTACTAGGGAGCAATAACTGCCATACAGCCAGTCGCTGGGAATTTAGGGGGAAAGACCCTTTGCAGCCAGAAAGACGCAAGCTTCCATAGGCATTGACACCTGGGTATACAGTACACTGGGGTCAAAATGCACACTCTTGTCTTGCTCCGAGCAACAGCTTGTAGGAGGCTTTAAGGAAAAGGCCCCCGATGAAGGATGGTGACATAATTAGCCAAATCCCACTGACAAAATCTTAACAAGGCATCCCGAAAAAGCAAAAATTGCTGTACGCCGCCCAGAGTCACTTTGTGTGAGATATAAATGTGATGATGATAGATAGATAGATAGATAGATAGATAGATAGATAGATAGGTGGGTGGGTGGGTGGGTGGGTGGAAGAGAGAGAGAGAGAGAGAGAGAGAGAGAGAGAGAGAGAGAGAGAGAGAGAGAGAGAGAGAATATTAAATATTCTTATTAAATATTAAATAAGAAATAATATTCTTATTTTAATATTAAGAATATTAAAATAAGTCACTGGGAGGCTTCAAGGGGCCAGCCATCCCCAAGAGGAACTGTTGACGTTTCCCTCCCAGGCAAGACGGCAGAACCAGGTCTTTAAGCCTTTCTGGAAGGCCAGGAGGGAGGAAACCTGCCTCAACTCTGGGGGCAAGATATTCCAAAGGGCGGGCGCCACTGCAGAGAAGGCCCGCTTCCTGGACCCCACTAGGTGAAACTCTTTAAGCGATGGGGTCCGTAGCAAGCCCTCTCTAGCTGAACGGGTGGGACGGGTCGATGTTCTGGGGATGAGACGGTCCCTCAGGTAACCTGGTCCTATGCCATGTAGGGCTTTAAAGGTGATAACCAACACCTTGAATTGTACCCAGAAGCAAACTGGCACCCAATGCAGCTCGCGTAACAACGGTGTCACATGGGCCGATCTTCTGGCCCCAATAATTGTCCTCGCAGCCGCATTCTGGACCAGCTGAAGCTTCCGGATACTCCTCAAGGGTAGCCCCATGTAGAGCGCATTGCAATAGTCTATGTGGGAGATGACGAGGGCATGAGTGACTGTTCGGACGGCATCTCGGTCCAGGAAAGGGCGTAACTGGTGCACAATCCGGAGTTGTGCAAAGGCCCTCCTGGCCACGACTGCCACCTGCTCTTCCAGCAGGAGTCGTGAGTCCAGGAGAACCCCCAGATTCCGCACAGGCTCCGAATGGGGTAGTGCCACCCCATCTAGAGCCAAAGATGACAACTTCCTAGGACCCGAGCGGACATCAATCCACAGCAGGGAAAATTTGCAGGGGGGGAAACCTTTAAAGAAAATAAAAATATTGGAGGGGAGAAACATAAAAAGGACCCAAGCATGCTTGCCGGTCAGATAGTTGAATGGCGGCTAGAGAACCGAATTTAAAGAACACCCACCCCCCAACAACTCTGGGCCCTTCACTATAGCAGTATAAAACAGTGTTTCTCAACCTTGGCAACTTGAAGACGTGTGGACTCCAACTCCCAGAATCCCCCAGCCTGCCAAGGTTGAGAACCACTGGTATAAAAACAACGCTGGGCCCTTCAGTATAACAGTATAAAAACTCAGAACGATAAGATCAAAGAAAAAAGAGATGTGTGTCCAGAAAAAGAAAACCCACTAAAAAGAAAACAGCACAAGATCTTCAAGGGCTTATGTTGAATGTTGCAGCCTGCTGAAAGCCAGACACCCCTTTCCCCACGGTACACCTCGACATTTGGAGTCCGTTTCCATTTTCGGTTCTCTAGCCGCCTTTCAACTATCTGACCGGCAAGCAGGCTTGGGTCCTTTTTATGTTTCTCCCCTCCAATATTTTGATTTTCTTTAAAGGTTTTCCCCCCTGCAAATTTTCCCTGCAGGGGGAACCCTAAGCAAGCTGACACCCACTTTTTTTCCCACTGGCTTTGCTCTGGCGCTAATCCTATCAGCATGTAAAAGATAAAATTGCAGTATATATATGCTAAAGAGGTTGGCAGACAGGTTAGTACAGGTAGTCGTCGCTTAACGACCGCAACTGAGACCGGAATTTCGGTTGCTGAGAGAAGCGGTCATTAAGCGAATCCGTCCCAATTTTATGACCTTTTTTGCAGCTGCCATTAAGTGAATCATCGTGGTCATTAAGCAAACCACATGGTCATTAAGCGAATCACGCAGTTCCCCATTGATTTTGCTTGCCAGAAGCTGGCCCGGAAGGTCAAAAATGGTGATCATGTGACCACGGGATGCTGCAACAGTTATAAATGTGAACCGGTTGCCAAGCGCCCAAGTCGTGATCATGTAACCGTGGGGACGCTGCGACGGTCGTAAGTGTGAGCACCGGTTGTAAGTCGGTTTTTTCAGCACCTTCGTAGGTCTGAACCGTCACTAAATGAATGGCCATTAAGTGATGACTACCTGTAAAACAGATACAGGCTGGCTGTTTTTGCAGAAGGCTGGGCAGAAGGGTGGTGTAGATGATCTCAAAGGTCCCTTCTAACCTTCCACTCTGTGATTCTAAGACACATAACCTGAATTAAGCTAAGGAACCCTTTTTCTGTCATTTGCACAATACATGGAACCATCAACTCCCCCAGCCACCTGAGTTCACACTAAGCCACCAAACTGTTAGAGATACCGGGTTTCAACCAAGCACGTCTCACACAAGCTTGAAGGAGGAGGCAGCCTCTGCTGTAACCTAACCTTACTTGCTGTGTGTGGGAGGGACTGAATCCCGGTTTCCTGTTTCCTGTTCCTTTCTCTTTCCTCTTTCTGCTCGAGTCTCCTACCAAGGAGGATGTGTCAGCTATGGCTGCCACATTGTTCATGCTTCCATCCAGGTGGGCCACATTAGAAGCATGTGGGTCACATCAGAACCAATTGCTCGCACGCATGGACCATTTCTACTAAGGAACTGTGAGTTACAATAAAATTGTAAACTCTTTTTTATATAACTTTACATTAACGTGTGAAGTGTGTTTATTTTGTGTTTTGAACTGATTAAGCCTTGTGCAAGCTTATGGGAATGCTTCTACTCTGCTACATACTAATAAGAAGCTGTGTGGAGTTCTGGCACTACCATCCCAGAATTCCTACACCAACATCTAACATTAACATTATACTAAGTTAGCATGTTCTTGAAACAGCCCCAGGTTTATCACAGACCCGCTATAAACTGTGGAGGGAACCACCCATTTCTGACTAAAACAGCAGATGAGAGGGAACAAGTAGCTTCTGGTCTTGTGGAAAGTCCCCGGCCTGCTGGGAAAGTTCAGGAAGCAACTTCCAAGGACATATGCCAGCCCAGGAATTTGCTGTCTCCACCGGGTGCCAAATATAAAACTCGGTCCTCTTCCTTCCTTGTTCTTCCTCTCCTTGGCTCTCCTGGCGCAATTGCTCAACCCAAATCATGACCAGGATTTCCCCCTTTTGCATGTAATGCTCATTTACTGCTGACCTTTACTGTATCTCTTTTCCGGGGGTGACGAGATGGGGACTGGACACCCAGCCAGAAGGCCTGTTCGGAAAGGCCCACCTTTCCTACTACTCTGTGAGCTAAATGGAATTCCCTGGAAACAGTGATTCTGAACCTTAGCCATTTTAAGATGGCTGGACTTCAACTCCCAGAATTCCCCAGCCAGCATGGGAGTTGAAGTCCACCCATCTTCAAGTGGCCAAGGCTGAGAAACCCTGCTTAGATCAATTCTGCACTGTGGGGAGACACCTTCTCTTATATCCCTTTCCAGCCGGATCTCCTGGATAGCCTTTGGTCCCTACTGTTTGGAGAGGAGAACTCCCTTTGTTTTCAAAGCCTTTCACAATTTCATTCATTCATTCATTCATTCATTCATTCATTCATTCATTCATTCATTCATTCATTCATTTGATTTATCACCCTTCATGCCCTTCAATCACGGTTTCTCCAAGCAACAGTGTCCCAAATGTTTTGAGATTTTTTTCCAGGCTGGGGGACAACAAGCATTTTTCAAATGACCGTTTTTGCCTCAAGGGAGTGCAGGGGGCCCAGCTGAGGTGAGCTGACCCCATTTTGAGAGCCAGGGCCAAATATGTCAATCAAAGTCTGCTCATTTTGGGTGGGGTGAAAGCAGAGTAAGCGACTCGCTGTTGAATTTCAGTAGTACAGTCATGACAGGGGAGAAAAGAGCTAGAGGCACACAACCTGGGGTCAAAAAAGTCAAGATGGTGGCCGAGACCACATGATCAAAGCCCCACCCCTTTTACACCTCTGTCGCAGTGTGCATTAAAAGGGGGCAAAAGTTCGATTGTGTGGTCTCAGCTGCCATCTTGACCTTTTTGACCCCACCACCATACAGATGCCCTGGGCCTGTGGTTTGCTTACTCCTAGGTTAAAAGCAGAAGAACAGGACAGATTTATTTTTTTTCTGGGCAGTTGGCAACCGAGTTCTAGATAGGGTAGAAAATGGTACCTTTTTTCAGTAGCTGGACATGAATCGCTTCAATAAGCAGTTTTAGCCCTTGTATAGATTTTCAGCAAGGGGCGGGCGGATGGGGGGGTGTTATTCCTTTCTTTCCTGGTCTGGAGCCTACGGAGATGAGCTTGAATCCAGCTCAACCCATTTCTCCTCCATCTCCAATCCACGCAGAGTGATTTATTTTCATTTAGCTTTCGGATTCCTATCCCATCTTCCCATCCGAGCACATTAATCAAGGCAAAGCGGCAAAAAAATAATAATAATAATAATAAAGAACCAAATGCATAAATTGAAAATTATAGGAGGGAAAGAGCACATAATGAGAAATCCAGCCCAAATTGCTGACGGAGTAACTTTCCCACCTCGGTTTCCTCACATGGCCCTCAGCAAATTTCCTCTGGATCCGCATCCATCATAAAAGGCTTCCACCCTCCCTTAACCAACCACTCTGCATTGCAAATCACAGCCAAGACATAGTAACTCAGGGTTGCAAATGGAAATGGAAACAAAGCCAAAAAGAAAAAGAAGGAACACACACACACACACACACACACACACACATAAAGAGGCTGCATTATTCAGACTGGGGAACGCTCAGTTGCTAAGAGGACTTAATTTGCGACAAAAAAGGTTCACAGGGGCTCTGCCCCAGAGGCTGTTAATGGGAAAACTAAATGCAAAGTTGTACTAATGGAATGCATAAGAGAAAAGGCGGAATAATCGGCAGCTCTCTCTCCTCCTTCACAGCTCTGAGATCAAGGGCAGAAGGTTCCAGGCCACGTGGATCTGGAAGGAGACCCTCCACTCTTAGACCAGCACCTTCACCGTCCGCTCCAAACTGGGCTCCAAGGGGGCAGGTCCAGCCAAGGTGGTCCTGTGGTGTGATCTGGGGTCAGATTGAAGTGGAGACTCCTGAGGAACTCAGCTCGTTCTCAGCTGGATCATCTCTGTGCTGGATCCAGGCTCCCCCGGAGTGGTAAAGGGGGCCAGGGAGGGGACCGGCAGCTGGGTCCATGCTGTGGCGTGGGCCTCTTTGAAGAGGGGGTAATGCCCCCAGCCCTGAAGGAGACATTGGTGTACCCCCTCCTCAAGACACTGTCCTTGGACTCAATAATTTTAGACAACTATCATCCTGTCTCCAGGAAGGGAAGGACGTCGGGAAGATGGTTGGACTGCAGTTACAGAGGACCCTGGAGGAGGCCGATTATCTAGATCCATTTTGCTCCAGCTTCAGTACGGAGACAGCCTTGGTTGTGCTTTTGGAGACCTGTGGCAGAGCCAAGATGGAGGTGGTGCGTCCGTCCTTGTGCTCCTTGATCTCTCAGCAACTTTCGATACCATCAGCTAGGGTATCCTTCAGCACCAGCTCCACGGGTTCGGAAGTAGGAGCACCATCTTACAGCGGTTCTCTTCCTTCCCTCATGGTCAATTCCAGTCGGTGTTGGTTGGGGGGGAAAGGCTGCTCCCTAGGCCCCTCTTTTGTGGGGCGCTGCAGGGCTCGACACTCTGTCCCCACCTGTTTAACATCTACATGAAATTGCTAGGTGAGGTCATCTGCCAGTTTGGGGCTCGGTATCATCACTATGCTGATGATACCCAGTTATATCTTTTTATCCCAGGCCGGCCAAGTGAGGCTGTCAAGGTCCTGTCCCAGGGCCCGGAGGCTGTGCAGGGAGGAACTGACTCTAACTCAATCTTACCAGAACTGGGTGGCTGTGGATATAAGAGCCACCTAAACTCGGGGATTTTCCACCACCACCCTTTTCCACAGCCTTCAGACTCACCCCCAAGCTCAAACCATCAAAATGGAGAAGAAACCCCCGTAGAATGGATAGACAATGTTCTGGGTAAATCAAGTAGTAAAATAGGTCATATCTCCAATAGGCTTAGTAAAGGTAAAGGTAAAGGTTTTCCCCTGCACAGTCGTGTCCGACTCCAGGGGCCGGTGCTCATCTCCGTTTCTTAGCCGAACAGCCAGCGCTGTCCGAAGATGCTTCCGCAGTCATGTGGCTGGCATGACGCGCGCGGAACGCTGTTACCATCCCACCGAAGTGGTACCTATTTATGTACTTGCATTTGCATGCTTTCGAATTGCTAGGTTGGCAAGAGCTGGGGCTGGTGCAGGAGCTCACTCCGTCACGCGGGGCTAGGGATTCGAACCTCCGAACTTGCGACCTTCCGATCGACAAGCCTGGCGTCTTACCCGCTGAGCCACCACGCCCCTTTAATTCCGTCCTTACCCTTCTTATTAAGTCTAGACCACATAGAAACTTATTGTGCTAATAAGACATTGCCTTTGATTTTCCAAAAGGATAATCTGCTGAAAATGAAATTTTGCAATTTATCAAACTGGAACAGAGGATGCCGGTGATCATGTCCCCCAGCCAGAAAGAAGAACACTATTTTTGAGAAGAGGGTTAGGGTTAGTTAAATGAAATGCAGGAGGCTCAATCCCCCTTTAATTAAACAGGTGAGGCTCTGGACCTGTTTGCAAGACACCTGCTCACCCATCCCAGCAGTGAGCTGAACCTCCATGGCAGTGAATGGTCAGCCATTAATAACGCCTGGGGTGCCTTCCCTGCAAAGGCCAGACAACCAGCTGGGTGCCAGATTTGTTGCAGGAAGCCAGGCAGGTGTGATCTGCAGACACTGTTTCTGGGCCAGGCTGCTAGAAAAGTTTATTTGTGCAAAAGGTTGGAAGCTTTTTTCGTACCTGGTGCTGCGTGCGTGTCTTTTATTAGAGATCGGAGGAGTGCTAGACTTTCTAAAAGAAAGGTGCTGGACGAGAAAGATGCTTTGCGAGCTGGCTGCTGGCCCCCGAACCCTGAATGTTTAGGGTGGGGGCTGGCTGTATGGATTCAAAGCAAAAGGAAGGGCAACTGGGTTCACAGAACTTACAAAGCCTAAACCGAGGTAACCGAGCCTAATTGCTGTGGAAAACATGCTGTGTGCCAAATTCATCCATATTTGGTTTAAATCGTAGCCTGATTTGCATTAGATGCTGGGACAAGAAACTCGCCACCCCCTTTTTAGCTTAGTCTGCTGTGTCGTGACAGAGGCAAACAGCAAACCGGATCAGAAGAAAAACGGAATGGAATATCGAGGAAGGCTTGGCTGGCTGGAATTTGGAACGGGGGCCTTTTACGTTTCCTCCTTGGATTGTAGAGTTTCTCCTTGAATTTAAAAGATTGACTCTGGATCGTGCCTGAATTTCTCCGTCTGGTTTTCAAGGCCTGCAGAGTCTCTAGCTTTGCATGTATTTTGCGATGGCAAAAATCCCATCTTCCTTCTCCTTGCTAGAGTAGAGGTATCCTCTCTCAGCTTCCCTGCAGCAAGGAGAAAAATACGGTGTATTTTTGCAGCTCACGGCAAAGATTTTGGAACTGGTGCATACAAGTTGCTTTGAAACGTTGGTATGTTACACATTTTGAGCGTGCGTTGGTGCCTGGGAATGTGGAACCCAGTCAGAGGGGAAATAGCTCAGGATGAATGAACACACAGTGATTTTGAATAGGCCCTACCAGAAAAAGTGTTCTTTTCTGTCCTGCCCCAAATGTAAATGAAGCTCTCCCCAGCCGGAGGCCAGTCAAGATTGGCACCTTGTCCTCCTCCCGAAATGCAAAAGGGGAATTTTTGCATGGATGAATTTTGGTCACCCATCACTTGACATTCTGTTGGGAAAGAGTTCCTGTTGTCACAGCAACTAATTTCAGCACTGTACCTTCGGTACAATCAAAGTGTTTTTGCAGAGTTTGGCACCGGCCCTAATGCAGGAAAAACTTTGGGAAGGTTCCCATGAGGGTTGGGCCCAATCAAGAGTTGGCCTGAGGAGTCTTTGGTGCTCTCTGAGCCTTGTTGTTTTCATGCAGACGTTTCATTGCCAGGCTAGGCAACATCTTCAGTGCGAAAAGGGAGTGGAACTTGCTGTCTGTTTATATACCCTGGCTTGTCCTGCCTCTGTTGGTGGGGGTCTTGTACTCTCCTTGGTAGTTCCTTGATTGGGCTGTTGTGTGCTGTTTGGGTGATTGACTGAGTTAATCAGGCTTCCACGAGAGGAATCCCCCGACACGGCCCTTCTCAGTTACGACACGGTCTTACCAGGATCCGCCAAAAATAAAGCATTTGCAAACCGCTGTAAATAAGTAGAGAATATAAAACCAACCTAGCAATTCGAAAGCATGCAAATGCAAGTAGATGAATAGGTACCACTTCGGTGGGTAGGTAACAGCGTTCCGCGCGTGTCATGCCAGCCGCATGACCGTGGAAGCGTCTTCGGACAGCGCTGGCTCTTCGGCTAAGAAACGGAGATGAGCACCGGCCCCTAGAGTCGGACACGACTGCACAAATGTGCGGGGGGAACCTTTACCTTTTTATAAAACCGCACCGACCCTTGGCTTCAAGAGACTGAGCAGATGTTTTTTCGCAATCATAAAGAGCGGTGGGTGCTGCCACAAAATCCACCAAGGTTGATGGAAATAGCCAGGTCTAAGTTTGGTTCTAAACATCAAACAGGACGCTGAGTTCCCACATTGCACTGAGCTGTTTTGCGCTTGGTTGGGGTACGGTTTAGCGCACAAGGTGCGGCCAACCATTGCGGTGTGTAAACGGAGATTTCTACCTTAGTGTGAGGTGTCAACCAAGCCATCGTGGCTTCTTCAACAGTGCATTTTTAAAACAAACCATGACTTAAGGTCATGGGTACCCAGGCAGAGGTCTCACCAAACAATGCCAGGCAGGAATGTCTGCAGGAGGGGGTCAAAATGGTCAAGATGGCGGCCACAGCCGTGTGATTGAAACCTCACCCAGTTTTACATGACACACATGCGATGCATGTGGCACAGTGGTAGGCGGCAGTATTGCAACCGAAACTCTCCCCACGACCTGAGTTTGATCCCAGCGGAAGCTGGTTCTCAGGTAGCCGGCTCGGATCGACTCAGCCTTCCATCTTTCCGAGGTCGGTAAAATGAGTACCCAGCTTGCTGGGGGAAACGTAATTACGGCTGGGGAAGGCAATGGCAAACCACCCCGCTCTAGAGTCTGCCAGGAAAACGTCACGAAAAGCGGCATCTCCCCAGGGGTCACATGACTCGGTGCTTGCACAGGGGAACCTTTCCTTTCCTTGATCACATGGTTGTGGTTGCCATCTTGACTTCTTGGACCCCCCGACACTCCTGGGGATTAGAGTCAGGATCTCTGGTTGAGATCAACCACTGCATTAAACCATAGCGTGATTTGTTTGGTTTTCAGTTTAACTGTCATGTGAAACACTGTAGACTAAAAAGACAGTTTGTAAACCAGGGTTTATGCATTGTCATGAGGTGGTCTCAGCCAGTTGTAACTTAACTTGGTTAAGCAAACTAAGTTTAGTATATAGTAATTGGGTGTTGGAAGCAGTGACAGATTTTATTTTCTTGGGCTCCAAGATCACCGCAGACGGTGACTGCAGCCATGAAATTAAAAGACGCTTGCTCCTTGGGAGGAAAGCTATGGCAAACCTAGACAGCATATTAAAAAGCAGAGACATCACCTTGCCGACAAAGGTCCGTATAGTTAAAGCTATGGTTTTTCCAGTAGTAATGTATGGCTGTGAGAGTTGGACCATAAGGAAGGCTGAGCGCCGAAGAATCTATGCTTTCGAGCTGTGGTGCTGGAGAAGACTCCTGAGAGTCCCTTGGACTGCAAGGAGGTCAAATCAGTCAACCCTAAAGGAAATCAACCCTGACTGCTCATTGGAAGGACAGATGCTGAAGCTGAAGCACAAATACTTTGGCCACCTAATGCGAAGGGAGGACTCACTGGAAAAGACCCTGATGCTGGGAAAGACTGAAGGCAAAAGGAGAAGGGGACGGCAGAGGATGAGATGGTTAGATAGCATCACCGATGTAATGAACATGAATTTGAGTAAACGCCGGGAGACAGTGGAGGACAGGAAGGCCTGGCGTGCTATGGTCCATGAGGTCACGAAGAGTCGGACACAACTAAACGACTGAAGAGCAACAAAATTGGGTGTTAAGAATGGTTTAACCTTTTCTCCACAGGATTTCTTCAAAAGTAAAGATCAGTTTAACCAGCTTAAATTTGTGGGATAAAAATGCCTTAAATTGCAGACTGACTGAGCAATTACATCATCATCATCATCATCATCATCATCATCATCATCATCATCATCATCCCTAATGCATCCAATAACTGGAATTCTTCTATTCTCATCAGGACTTCCCCCTACTCCCCCCCCCCTCCAGCAGTTAGCTGGAAAATACTGGCTAAAAAGCTTTTGAAATATTAATTGAAGGAAGTGCCTTTCTGGAGCCTAAAGAAGGCACAAAAACATTGAGTTGTTTTGACATCTGGCATCATTGTGGAGCATATTTATTGGATCAATCAGCGACATGTTTTTTTGCTTGCCAGATATAAGCGCATGTCAGCTCTGTCAAAGTTAGAGCAGATTTGATTTTCCTGCATACAGGTAGTCCTTGCTTAACAACCATTTGTTTAGTGACGGTTCAGACTTAAGACAGTGCTGGAAAAACCGACTTACAACCGATCATCACACTTATGACCGTTGCAGCATCCCCACAGTCACGTGATCACGATTTGGGCACTTAGCAAACGGTTCACATTTATGACCGTCGCAGCGTCCTGTGGTCATGTGATTGCCATTTTCAACCTTCCCGGACAGCTTCTGGCAAGCTAAATCAATGGGTAACTGCGTGATTTGCTTAACGACCATGTGGTTCACTTAACACCCATGGTGATTCGCTTAACAGCTGACGCAAAAAAGGTCATAAAATCAGGTCGGATTCACTTAATGACTGCTTCACTTAGCAACCAAAATTCTGGTCCCAATTGTGGTCATTAAGTGAGGACTACCTGTATCTCTATTAGCAGCTTGATCAGGAATAAAATATTTTTTTTAAAATAATAGCAACATGGTCCAGATACTAGAAATGGATTCATGGAAAGAGGCTTGAGATTCTATTTCCCGATACCTGTAGTATTACCTGATGCCAATGAAATGTCTTCCCTTAAGGCTTACATTTTACTTTTAGGGGAAATTAAAGCTGGCAAGCTTCACTTTTTTATATTTTAAAATAATTTAATGTAACTTGCAGCTGTCTGTCTGTCTGTCTGTCTGTCTGTCTGTCTGTCTATCTCTATCTATCTATCTATCTATCTATCTATCTATCTATCTATCTATCCATCCCACATTTAGCTTTAACTGTACAATTCAAGC
Organism: Charina bottae; assembly: GCA_023362775.1. Taxonomy (NCBI): domain Eukaryota; kingdom Metazoa; phylum Chordata; class Lepidosauria; order Squamata; family Charinaidae; genus Charina; species Charina bottae. Next base: position 6,481,230 of record JALMGJ010000034.1, read on the forward strand.
AACTTTAATGTTGATTAACATTTTTTAAATCATAGTTATATTTAATGTTGATATAAATTTTTATCTCCTTATCTTTCAAGGTGCAACCTATCCAAACCATCATAGCATGAACCATTTCTAGTTTATATTGCATAAATACCACAGTACCCAGCTGGTATCTGAATTTCGCATGTATTATTCACATCTTATCATGCAATAAAACAAAAGAAAACAAAAAAAAAGATTAAAAAAGAAAAAAGCTGGGAAAGTTAACTGTCTCCTGCCCAGGTGATACCCCCCACCCCTCAAAGACTTAAGTGCAAGAGAAAGGCACTCAGCCTTTCATTACAAGACTCCAAAAAGGTACGTCCTTCAATTAATATTTCCAGAGCTTTTTAGCCTGCATTTTCCAGCTCACTGCTAGGAGGGGTGGGAGAGAAATCCTGATGAGAACAGAAGAGCTCCAGTTATTGGATGTACTAGGAATAATAATTATTATTACCTGTTATTCCTAAACTGAATTGCCATGTCTGGGAGGAAGAGGATTATCCCTGGGGAAGGAAGGGGTTATTTCTCCCCCCCTAGAAGCTACAGCCTCTAAAAAGATTCCTCCCCCACCGAAAGTAGGTTTAGGTGGGAAAATTGACCTTGTTAATGCTAACTGAAAGCACTCACTGTCACTCATGCCCTCGTGACCTCCCGTCTGGACTACTGCAACGCGCTCTACTTGGGGCTGCCCTTGAAGAGCATTCGGAAGCTTCAGCTGGTGCAGAATGCAGCTGCCCGGGTTGTAAATAGTGTAAATAGTGTTACTTGGCACACGTAACACCTCTGCTTCGGGAGCTGCATTGGTTGCCGGTATGTTTCCGGGTGCAATTCAAGGTGCTGGTTGTCACCTTTAAAGCCCTTCATGGCTTGGGACCGGGTTACCTGAGGGACCGTCTTTTCCCAGTTGTTTCTACCTGTACAATCCGGTCCGGCAGGATGGGCATGCTCCGGGTCCCATCAGCCAAGGAATGTCGGCTGGTGGGGACCAGGAGACGTGCCTTTTCTGCTGTGGCGCCTGCCCTCTGGAACATCCGTCCTCCTGAGATTAGGATGGCCCCGACCCTTTTGGCTTTTCGGAAGGCCTTGAAGACCTGGCTTTGTGCCTGGGCCTGGGGCCCCGAGTGTGCGAAGGGCCCCGTTTCATGGTTGTGCTAACACCAATGGCTTTTAAGATCTCTCGGTTGTATTTATATTTATATTTAATATTTTGTATCGTTTTTATTGTCTGATTGTTTTTATTGTTGTTAGCCGCCCAGAGTCACTGGTCTGAGATAGGCGGCTATATAAATTGAATGGATGGATGGATGGATGGATGAATGAATGAATGAATAAATAAATAAATAAACAAACAAACAAACAAACAAACAAATAAATAAATAAATTTTTCTTCCTACTGTGATTTTCATATGGGAGAGTGATTTCCAGGGAAGATTCAGTTGGGTAACAAAATGCTATTCTCCCCCTTCCCAAATTAAACTATCTATCTATCTATCTATCTATCTATCTATCTATCTATCTATCACATTTATATCCCGCCCATCTCCCTCACAAGGAGGGACCCCGGGTGGTTCACAATAAAAAGTTTAAAATCAATTTAAAAACCCATAAATAACACTAGTAATCAGTAAAAATACCTAATTACAGTCTGATCCAAGCAATGGTAGATCTTACTTATCCCATGGGCCGGCAAGGCTGGTCAGGGCAGATCTAAGGAACCAGCCAACCCCAGGACTGGCTATTCCCCTCCCCTCCCCAAGCATGGTGGCAGAACCAGGTCTTTAGGTTTTTTCTAAAGTCCAGGAGAGAGAAATTAAATTTCTCTTGGCCTCCAATGGTCTTATTGAGGCCAGGCAGCATTTTGCTGCTGCTGCTGCTTTGAAGGCAAGGTCTGTGTTCACATAACACGTTTACCCAAGTCAGGTTAAAAAAAAAAACTAGTTGCATTTCCACAATATGCTAAGTTGGGTAGTGTGAACCCTGGGTTAGAGTTTTGTCTGTTTTTGTGACTTATTCTGTGTCTTATTCTGCAAACCCACTCCTGTTGGGTTAGTTTAAGGTTCAGCATGTCGATGAAGGTTCTCAGTCATCCAGGTGGAACAGTCTGTGGCTTGAATCATGTCAACTGGATTTCTATTTTTGTCAGTGGAAACGTTTCGCTCCTTATCCAAGGAGCTTCTTCAGTCTGAGTAAAGTTAGTAAGGGAATCCTTAAGTATGTTTCTAGGGTGGCTGTGTGACCTTGCACCTGGGACTAGGTCATGGTTATTTTGAGATGTTTATTTCTAAGTCCCTTTATCATCTAAAGGAGGATTGTTAAGATTACCCTGCTGCTGTTGAGCTTGTGAAATGGTCTTTATCTTCCTAGGCACAGAAGACAAAGCAGGAAGGAAGATAGGGGAAAGGTTGTGCCTGAGGCCCCCACCTCTATTCAAGGAAGGTTTTTCCAAGTTGGCATAAATGGACTCCTTGACCCCTCTCTCAAACCACCTATCTTCTCTGTCTAAAATGTGAACATTAATGTTCTCAAATGAGTGTCCTTTTTCCTTTAGATGAAGATAAAGATAAAGACCATTTTGCAAGCTCAACAGCAGCAGGGTAATCTTAACGATCCTCCTTTAGATGATAAAGGGACTTAGAAATAAACATCTCAAAATAACCATGACCTAGCCCCAGGTGCAAGGTCACACAGCCACCCTAGAAACATACTTAAGGACTCCCTTACTAACTTTACTCAGACTGAAGAAGCTCCTTGGATAAGGAGCGAAACATTTCCACTGAGAAAAATAGAAATCCAGTTGACATGATTTAAGGTTCAGCGTATTGTGCAAATCCAGAAAATAGATTAATTCAGTACCAGGTTAAGGGTGTTGTGTGAACTCAGCCGCTGGGTTACCACCTGGATCTTTAACGTTTCAAAGGTGTTTCTGTCACAGAGGGAAAGTGAGAATTAGAAGCAGAGCATCCCCAACAGCTGTGGATGTCGCCATTTTGCATCGCTCAGAAGAAAAAAACAAATATTTCACGTGCGCGCTGAGGAACCTGTTTTTTTGCAAACCAAAATAGCAATCCTATCCTTCCAAGTGTGGAAGAAATATTCTGCATGTTGGCAACCAATCACAACCACTCTTGCAATGGGAAGAGGAGGGGCCGCAGACCCCCATGTGAAATGGAAGAGATCCCAGGAGCCTTGTAGCACCTTCAAGATTAATTAACACATTTGCTGTTGCGTGAATCTCCTCTAACCAAGCTTGCACTGAATGTGCAAAGGTTGGATTTTACTTGCCTCGAAATGGGGGGGGGGGGGGGAAGCAGGGCACACAGAGCCACACTCAGTCTTTGCAGCCCCAGGACCAGAGGCCAAGAAGTAGACGGGGATGGATCAGAACTAAATTTAAATGTAACTCGATTCAACTGAAAATCAAATTAATGAGATACAGTCAACATGATTACGCCCGTGCTTTTAATACATGCCTTTAATTATTTCTCATGCACTTCCCAATTTTGTCAAGTTAAATATTGTCGGATTACATATTAACATTCAACACAGATAGCTGAGGCTTCGTGGGGGGTGCTGGTGGCACCAATAAAACACCTAACAAGACGGGTTATTTATATAAAAATAAACGCTCCCTTGAACTGAGCTCAACTCTTGGTAACTTCAAGGAAACAGCTATGTAGCTTTCTTGGCAATAACATAAAAGCGTTGTGCCATCATCTTCTTCTGGGATTTATTTTTTATTTTTTTAGCCCACAATCCTGGGATTTCTTGGTGGTCTCTGTAATGGTCTGTGGGAATGACCTTGGGAGACAGGAGGAACAGCCGCAGACTAGGCAACGGCCAGATAAGAGGCAGCTGAGCCCGCAGCAGGAATGGGGGCCTGGCAAGCATCTCAGAAGGGACCCTCCCTAGTTTCTTGGGCTGTAAAGGCGAGGGGGGGGGGAGATGCACGTTCAGACTTGCAAGATTCTGTTAATGTAACCTTACAATAAAGATAGAGCTAGTACTCCTGGGTGTGCTTCTTGTCTGGACTACCTCGCAAGGCTCATGCTATCAGTCCTAAGATGAGGTTAGTATTAGACCCCCTTGCCACCAATGGGGCCAAGGTTTTGAAGTGAAGGAGACCGTCCCCATCTACTGGCTTCATTCAAGATCTTGAACTTACGGTCAATTTTCTATATGAATTGCAAGACCTGCCCAGCACATACCATTGCAGGTATGTGGGAATGATCTTGGGAGACAGGAGGAAGAGCCGCAGACTAGGCAGTGGTCAGATAAGAGGCAGCTGAGCCGGCAGCAGGAATGGGGGCCTGGCAAGCATCTCAGAAGGGACCCTCCCTAGTTTCCTGGACTGTAAAGGCAAGAGTGCGGGGGGGAGATGCACGTTCAGACTTGCAATATTCTGTTAATGTAACCTTACAATAAAGATAGAGCTAGTACTCCTGGGTGTGCTTCCTATCTGGACAGCCTTGCAAGGTTGACATCAATCTTGCAAGTCTGAAAGTACATTTCTCCCCCATCACCTGTGTTTGGGCTTCTTAGAATTCTGGAGAGGGGAAGGAAGGAAGGAAGGAAGGAAGGAAGGAAGGAAGGAAGGAAGGAAGGAGGGAGGGAGGGAGGGAGGGAGGGAGGGAGGGAGGGAGGGAGGGAGGGAGGGAGGGAGGGGATAGTAGAGGAAAATGCATCTAAACCTGTGTACCAATAGTAAAGAAAGTCAACAAATCCACACTGTGCTTTAAAAAATGCAAAATGTGGCTATTTGGCAAAGCTGCATAGAAACAAATATGTCTTAGTAAACTGAGTTCTGTACATATTTTGCTGTACAGTGTAATGTTTGTCCGTCTGTGCATCATGAATCTCTTTTTAAAGATCCAGGGCTTGTTTGTTAGTGTTCCTGTTCTAACAAAACAAGCCCTGGATCTTTAAAAAGAGATTCATGACACACAGAGACACAAAATATTACATACTATACTGTACGCTACTGTGAAGTCCACATCTTTAAAAAAGTTTGTATTAAAATAAAACACGAAGTAACTCTGTTTACACCTTTACTCATTTTGAAGCAGGATCAATGTATTTTTGTCATTCTCCTGCAAAAAAATAGGAGTTTAAAATCCAATCTAGCTCTGCCTACCAGTTTTTTCTTGCATTTGGGAAGGATTTTTTTTGAGAACCACTGGTTTCTTTGTCTTCAAAGGCAGCCCCAGATAAAGCACATTACAGTAGCCCATCCTGAATGTGCGAATCCAGGGCTGGATTCCCATAAAAATCACATCTTCTCTTTTCCCCCTCTCCTACCTATCCTGCTGAAGATGCAACAATTGTCTTTGCTATGTTAATAGCAGCTTGAATACATGAAATTCGCAATATCGCCTCTGCATCGGGAAAGGGTGTTTAATTTGTCTCTCTTGCCATTTTCCTAGCAGGAGTGTCTTTCCTGCGCATTGCATTGTCCTTCATTCTTATGAAGAAGTAAAGACTTCCCGTTGAAATGCGGCAATTTTCATGTTCCGCTGTACTTAGCTTGCCTGCTCCATACATCTCTCCCTTTCACACAAGGTATTTATTCCCTGAACGGTGTTTATCGTAGCTAGGTAAAAGCTTCTGAACTTTAAAAACAACTGTATTTGTTCATTGTGTGGGTTGGGCAATCAGGACTAAGAAATTGCCACGTCCAAATCAACTTCTTTGCAGTTTTAGCTTAAAAGGTGTGCAGACTGGTAGCTGTTCTAGAGTGAGCTGCGGAGCATTTATGTGCGAGCCATGTGTTCTGCCACAGACCTGTTCTTGAAGTGTGTTCGCACCCAGGTCCTTATGCACTCTCCTCACATTTAGTCCTCTCCCTCTGCTGGACTGGTAAATGTAGCCTTCTGTTTCTTTTCCTAGCCAAAGAGAACGGTATATGTGAGTACAGGCAGTCCTCGCTTAATGACCACAATTGGAACCGGAATTTCGGTTGCTTAGTGAAGCGGTCATTAAGCGAATCTGACCTCATTCTACGACCTTTTGTGTGGTGGTCATTAAGCGAATCACTGCGGGCGTTATCGAACCACGTGGTTGTTAAGCGAATCACGTGGTTCCCCATTGATTTTGCTTGCCAGAAGCCGGCTGGGAAGGTCGCAATATGGCGATGACGTGACCATGGGACACTACAATGGTCGTAAGTGTGAGGACCGGGTCGCAAGTCATTTTTTTTCAGCACTGTTGTAAGTCCGAACCATCACTAAATGAATGGTTGTTAAACGAGGACTACTTGCTTGCTCTGTGTGGCTGTCAACCAGTGCTAAGCTGAAAAGAAATATCTTGCCCTTTTTCCCTACTTGATGAATTCTTGCTGTTTCAATTTCTTTCCAGAAAAGAGGGTCTGAGAAAAATCTCAGGGCAGAATGTGTGGTGATTTTGCACTTTCTGAACTACAGTACAAGGTCACCAAGATGCACAGATCTTGTGAGTGTTCTGCCTGTCGCTGTGCAATCTTGCTTCCAGCTATCCACAGCCTCCACTTAAGATTCTCACTTTTTCAGTAGCAGGCACGGCCAAGTTGGAGTCCTGCCCTTGAGAATTTGTTGGCAAGTTTCCTTTTCTTTTTCTTTGAAACAAATGTATCTTTTTTTAAAAGGAAATATCTATAAATGGACAGATAATTATGGAATCTATACAATTGAGGCTTAGTATAACATGAGTAAAAGGTAAACCATACGAAGCAAAGTGCATTGAGTTGTTTTCATGATATAAAAAAGAAGTATATTTTGCTTAATGCCAAAATCTCCACTATATTATTATTTATAAATGTTTTAAAAAGAGAGAAAAAGAAAAGAAAAACACCCCTAAAAATAATATAGAGAAATATTTAATTTCTGACTTCCCCCTTCTTTGTACTCCAAGTGACTTGCAGTTGGAGTACAAAGCATTGCATTGCATTGGCCTAATCTTTAGAAACCATACTGTAAATCAGTGTTTCTCAACCTTGGCAACTTTAAGGTGTGTGGACCTCAACTCCCAGAATTCCCCAGGCAGCATGCTGACTGGGGAATTCTGGGAGTTGAAGTCCACACACTTTAAAGTTGCCAAGGTTGAGAAACACTGCTCTGTATTTACCTTGCAGTGTAATATATAACATATATGGAAGCCAGTCTTGCTTAAACTTAGTTAAACTTCTGTTATGTATATATACTGTTCGTTTCGCCATTGCTGCATATTCTCCAATATTAAGTTCCCAATCGGACCTCGTCAGTTCTATGTCTTTTTTCCAGTATTGTGCAATCGTTGTCCTCACAGCTGTAAGCATGTATCTCAATACATTATGGTATTTTTCATTTTTATGTTCTGGAATTATACTGAGTAAACGTTGGCAATTTTCTTCTTCCCTGGAGGAGAAGCGGGGAGAAATCATTCACCCAATTTCTCTGCCTACAGATTTGGCAGAAAAATTCAGAAGGCCTCTTGTGCTGGGCCTGGTTGAGAACCTGAGAAAATCTGGGGAAATATTTTTGCACACTGCTAAAGTTGTGGAGCAGATTCACTTGTTCGCTTGCAGAAGGGGATCTGGTATCCAAAATCCATTGGATTACAATACTTCAGGATTCCTTGACCCTCCCCTTTCCAGTGATGGTTGAATTGGCACAGGGAAACGAGAGCTGGGAAATTGTCTCTCTGCCTGAGGATAATTTGCACATACAGAACTGTGTGCACATAATGCTCCGGCCGTTTCATTCATCAACCAGCTGTTAATGGGATGGCATGGTGGGGATGGTAGGCTGCCAAGCAGAATGTAGGGCATGGAGAAATACATACAACCACTGAGGACAAATTCTGGCTGGCCTGCATGACTATTCTGAACTATCCCAAACTAAGTACAGGTACTCCTCGCTTAACAACCACAATTCGGACTGGAATTTCGGTTGCTAAGCAAAGCGGTCATTAAGCAAATCAGACCCGATTTTATGACCTTTTTTGCAGCAGTCGTTAAGCAAATCACCGTGGTCGTTAAGCAAACCATGTGATCACTAAGAGAATCGCGCGGTTCCCCATTGATTTTGCTTGTCAGAAGCGGCCGGGGAAGGTCGAAAATGGTGATCACGTGACCATGGGACGCTGCAATGGTCATAAATGCAAAGTGGTTACAAGAGCCCAAATTGCGATCACATGACTATGGGGAATGCGG